>JBAMAX010000343.1:0-56352 GCA_037043745.1 Chymomyza amoena
AATATTTTGTGCAAAGTCCCATGCCGATGACTTAATTTAAGTAATACATTTTTCTTAATAAAAGGTTCTTGAGTTATCAATTTATCTTTCCTATAACAAACAATGAATTCTTATCTATCCTAAATTTTGTACAAATAAACTTAGAACAATTTTGTAGATTTTGGTCTACTCATAAGGAATTTTGAGTTAGCACAAATTCTAAGCCACTTTTTTTTATTTCTTATTGAAATTTCAATGTCAACCTTAAATAAGTATGTTTAACTAATTGTTTTTCGATTTATGCATTTAAAAAATTTAGCATAATTATGTACCCTAAGGTCTCCTTAAATGATTAAAAAATTCCGAATATTCCAGGACATAACTAAAGAATTAAATATGAAAATCCCCCCTTAAACTTTTTCAATAATTCAAAACCACAAAAATTTATACAGAAATAAAAACAAAACGTAGAAAAAGTAGAGCAAAAGCTTTACCACATTAAAATCACTTAAAAAATCGACGCCATTTTACAGCAACAAACAAAAAAAAAGGAAACTCACAAAAAGGCGTCCAACAATAAAAAATGGCTGACTCGGTGTTTCTCTGTGTGTATGCGTGAGAACTTTTCTCAGCTCTTTGGTTCCTTACTTGTTACTTTTTTAAGCACAGTGCATACAAATAGTCTCGGCACAGCCAGACTCTGGATTGAAGCTATAAATAAGAGTTTTTAACATTTTGGAAATTTTTATTATTTAAATAAAAAAGATAATCATATATTGAATTTTAAGGTTTAGTTGCAAAATTATATTTTGTTATCGATATTTTCACTCTTTATAATACATTGGAGTAAGTCCCGCCTTTATCCGTCGAATCAAATATATATTAAATATATTAATAGTCAAGCAATACATTGTTTATTTTTGTTTTATTTTTTTATATTCTTTTTATTTTTATATTCTGTATTTGCAAAAGTCTTTGAGCTTATATGACGTCACCATTTTATTCCCTGTAATATAATTATTGTGCTCATATTCGGTAATTCAATCAAAATACGCCTTTCCTAATAGTTTGCAATTTAAGTCCATCTTGACAGTGAACAGTGGGCCAGATTTTCATATTTTGGTAGAAAAATTCTGACATTTCCATGATAATAATTTATGAAGAATAAATTTGATATACATGCTCTTGATAGAATGAATTTTATCTCTATTAAGTTTGAGGCGTTACGGATTTCGTTAGATATAGATTATAAATAAATATAGATTATACAGATCGGCTTAAACGAAATTTAAAAAAATTACATAAACAATTAATATTTTTTTACCATATATCTAACTATCTCTTTATAAAATTAGAATTGCCAATAAGAAACAAATTATTTTTATATAAAATAAAAAATATATTGCTCTTTTAAGGAATGATGAACAACATTATAAACTTCTTTTTCGCTTTTTTTGAGTACATCCTGAAACTAGAGAAACTCCCAAAGGATTTTGCTCAAAGTCATCAATAAGGTAGTTTTTTTATATCCGCAATTTTTCCGCTCAAACCTGATTTTTTGGGAATAAGACCATTTTTATGGAGTCTACATATCGTAGACCGTTCGGAATTTCGTTTTCATATCTTCAGAAAAGTTTTGGATGCTGTCAAAGATAAATAAATCGTAGAGCTCTAGTAGACTCTGTATCGTCCGAGCTAGAAAGAGAATCCAGAGCTACATCACTGTCAGTGCGTCCATCATATTCAGTTTCTTCCGGGTTAATTTATACTTTTTCGCATCTACAACTTTTCACAAGTTATGAAAAAAAAAATTTTTTGAACGGTTTACGATATGTGGACTTGATTAATATGGTCTTATCTTCGAAAAATCACGTTGGAATGGAAATTTGGCCGATATAAAAAAAATACCTTATTGATGACTTTGAGCAAAATCCTTTGGGGGTTTCTCTAGTTTCAGGATGTACTCCAAAAAAAGCAAAAAGAGAAGTTGTTTCCAGCCGATGATCTCGGAAATGTTGCACAGTGTAATATAAATAATATTATTAAATAAACAATTTCAATAAAAACTTAAAATTAATTGACAATTTGAAAAATTATTAAAAAAATTTCTATAAAAAGACGTTCTTTTTAGTAATCATCAAAACATATTTTAAATATATTCAAAACAAACTTTAAAATTTAACATTTATTTATTTTTCTTTATTTTTACTTAATTAAAAAATATAACAAGATATAAATTTATAAAAAAAAGTAAAAAATTATTTTTTCTATAAAAAAATATTTTTTCTATAAAACAACGATGTCTCCTACACCCTGTGTATTGTAATTGGCGAATCAAAATAGAAATATGCAATAGATAAAAATAAATGAATTTTTGAACTATTGCAAAAAAAAAAAAAAACAATAATATAAATAATATTATTAAACAAAGAATTTTCCAAAAAAAAATTCGGGAATTTAAAATTGCAATTTTAAACAAGCTATTTAAATTTAATTAAAGTATTTCTAACAAAAAATAGTTTTCTCTAAATTTTAGTGATTATCAAAAATATTTTTTAAATATACAAAACAAATTTTTAAATTTAAAATTAATTTACTTTTCTTTTTTTTCTATCAAAAATATTTTCCTTTAAAGGAATGAAGAACAACATTAATAATATAAGTAATATTATTAAAAAAAAAATTTTTCGAAAAAATTCAGGAATTTAAAATTGTCAATTTAAATCAAATTATTAAAAGTATTTCTAACAAAAAATATAATTTTTTATAAGTTTTTAGCGATCATCACAAAATATTTTAAAAATATTCAAAACAAATTTTTAAATTTATTTATTTTTCTTTTTTTTTACTTAATTTAAAAAATATAACATGATATAAATATAAGATAAATTTGGGTCGCAAGTAAGTTTAGAAAAGCAAATATTAAGGAATTATTAAACAGGTTTTATCCTTTGAGGATTTTGAGACTCTTTTTCAATTTCAATAGAATAATTATTTAAATCTGAAAATAAGTTTTTAAGATAATTTTTTAACTATTAATTGAAATCTAGAAAAAAGATACTTATCACCTAAACTCACTCTAAAATCTTGCTTAATTAGCCTCTTTCTGCACTAAATTCGAAAAAAATTAATTATTTGATATATATTTACATATGTTTATCGCAAAAAAATAATGCAAAAAAATCTAAGCCAGTCAAGAAATAAAATTTTTTTACGCGAATTATTTTGTTAAATATTTAAAAAAAAAACAAGTTTTCCCAACCCAGAAGACGCCATTACTATTTTGATTGAAGTAAAGCCATAAATTAAAACAAAAAGTCTCTCAAAAAAATTATTATTGAGCACTTTTGCCTTCAGTAAAGTAGCTTGTATTAAGACTTTTTTGATACACTGTACACACTTTTTTTTATTTGATTCCCTACAATGAACGCACTTGGCGCACATTAAATAAACCCCCAAGAAGCATTTATCAAATTTCTCTATATAAATATTACCCGCCAAGCTTTCTATGGCAATGTAGTGGTAATGTGCGTATGTGTGAGTATCTGTGTGTGTGCTTGGCAGTGTTGGTATTGGTGTAATGCTTTTAAAACATTTATAAAACGGCAGGTGGGCATGGAACATAATGCGCGCTTAATGACAGCAATGAAGATGCCAAAATGATAAACAACAAGAAAAGGCAATGGGCGAAAGACGAAGAAAGGCAAACCAAAGAGAATGTAAAGAAAAAAAGGAAAAGAAATGTACGGTATATGTTTGTGTTTGTGTGTGTGTGTGTGTGTGTGTGTGTGTGTGTGTGTGGGTTCTGGGTCACTTGGTGTTTGCATGGCGGCCATTGGGCATAAAATGGAAAACTTTGGTTGTGAGGTGAGTAAATAAAACTCGAGAGAAATTTAAAGTAGCAACATAAATATACTATGTAGAGCTGGGAAATATATTTATTGATTAGGTTTATTTTTTCGTGGTATCTTTGTGCGCACTTTTAGAGACTTGGGATAAATTTAAGTTGGTATGTAGGTTTAAGCTGATTTTCAACAATTTTTTTGATGAACTAGTAAGTTTCCGGCAGCTGCTGTCCTGATCGATCATTAGCTTGACTGCTATCAGTGGGTGTTTGGTCAGTACATCAGTACCTGCTGTTAACTTTATAGCAGCAATGTTAGGTTAGGTTAGGTTACGCTGGCCGGCCACAACAGAGTGCAGCCTAGCATAGACCTTTTGGTCCTTAGCTGTGCCAGATTCGAGGTTATTACGCAACGTTATGGTCAGTTAAAAATTTTACTTTTTTAGCGAAATTAAGTATCCGCCCAACTTGTAGCCTGGCCACCTCTTCTAGACCGACAAACGCTGATTCTCCTAGGGTGGTCAGACGATGTCTAGAGATGGCTGGGCAGTCGCAGAGTACGTGTGCTAGGGTCTCAGGGACTTCTGGATCCCTGCAGATCCTGCATGATTCGCTTGCCGTTAGTCCCATCCTATGCGCATGCTTCGCTAAGAGGCAATGCCCTGTTAGCACACCCGTGATGGTCCTGCATTCAGTGCGTGAGAGTTTCATTATGAAGTTACTTTGTTTCCTGCCGTAATGAGCCAGCATGATTTTCGCTGTGTGACAGCTGTCTAGATTTTTCCATCTAGCTTCAGCTCTGCGCTTCACGTTGCACTCCAGCATAACGTAGAGGTGTTTTATCGGTCGGCGTACGTCGTGTATTTGTCCCTCCGGAAGCCCAACACCGCTTTTGGCAATTGCATCCACCATTTCATTCCCATTATGCCTTTATGTCCAGGCACCCAGTAGATATGCAGTTTACGAGCCGCAGCTAATCTCTGGATGGCTGCCTGGCATTCAAGGACTTGGAAGGAGGATGTACAGTGCGATACAATAGCCTTGATAGCGGCTTGACTGTCTATGAAGAGATTAATCTTTGTTCCAGTTGAAGTGTTGGTACATGCCAACTCAGCCGCCTTCATTGCGGCGAATACTTCAGCCTGGAAGATGCTGCAGTGGTCCGGAAGCCTGTAACTTTGACTTACATTAAGCTCGGAGCAGTATACTCCAGCACCAACGCCCTTTTCCATCTTTGAGCCGTCAGTGAATAGGTTATAGGTATTGTGACTGGGTATAAGGCCTTTACGCCAGCCGTCTTCCTCCATCGTCACCTTTACCCTTTTCCCAAATTGTAGCTGCGGTATGACATAGTCAATTTCGTCAGAGAGTCCCTGTCCTATTGAACTATGTCCGTAGCGAATGTTCTTAAAAGGACCCGCCGCTTTTAGGCGCCCAGCTGTACGAGCAGCTGAGTACTCCGCGTAGAGGTCAATCGGAAGTAAGTCTAAAATGATGTTTAGCGCCGCTGTGGGTGTTGACCGGAGAGCCCCTGTAGTGCACAGCGATGCAAGTCGCTGAACGCGTGCCAGTGGCTTCAGGTACGTCGTTTTGTTAGTCGCCTTCCACCAAACTAGGACGCCGTAGAGCAGTATCGGACGAACAATTGCCGTGTAGCACCAATGCATTAGAGGGGTGAGAGGCCCCAAGTGCAGCCCAGCATCTTTTTACATGCGTATAGGGCATTACTGGCCTTTTTCACACGCTCTTCCACATTGGCCTTCCACAGCAGCTTGTTATCCAAAACCACTCCTAGGTATCTAGTTTGGGTTTTCAGGGTCAGTAGAGTGCCGTTTAGTCTAGGTGGGGTCCACTGCGGGGTTTTGTATCTCCTGGTGAAGAGCAGTAGGTCCGTCTTCTCCGGATTAGTGGCAATGTTAAGTTTATAAGATGTATGTTAAGCCAGCGCTCACACATCCGCTGGCATTTATCGCTGTAAGTCTCATGTTATGTTAACAGTGGGTTAAGCCTTGTCTTTTTAAAGGATGATTCACTGAGACCTTTTTCAATAGGGATTTTCGTGTGGATCACGCTTGATCCATGACAGCTGTCAAAGGTAAAGTTGTTCAGAATTCATTGGCAAATCATCATGCAAAAACTTACACCCGAACAACGTTTACAAATAGTACAATTGTACTACGAAAATCAGCGTTCTGCCAAGAATGTTTTTCTGGCGCTGAGATCGACTTATGGTCAACATAATCGACCCACCGAACCCACAATTCGTAACACCATCACCAAATTTGAAGCCCAGTATTCATTGTTTGATGATACACGACCTAATCGACCACATCCAGCACGTAGTGAAGAGAATATAGCGGCGGTAGCTGACAGTGTTCACGATGACCCCGACGAATCTATTCGGCGCCTATCGCAATAACTTGGCCTGTCGTATTCAACCACCTGGCGCATTTTACATTTGGATTTCGGCTTGAAAGCATAAAAAATTCAACTCAGGCAAGAATTGAAGCCGAATGACCTTCCTGCACGTCGCCGTTTTAGTTAATAGGCTCCTTGGTAAGATCGATGAAGATTCGTTGTTCAGTGATGAGGCCCACTTTTGGCTCCACGGCTTCGTGAATAAGCAAAATTGCCGTATTTGGGGAGAAGATCAACCCGAAGAGGTTCACCAGCTGCCATTAATCCAAGAAAAACAACGGTTTGGTGCGGTCTGTGGGCTGGTGGCCAATGATTGTCCGTATTTTTTAAAATGAGCAAGGTGCGAACGTTGCCATCAATGGCGCTCGCTATCGGACCATGTTAACGGACTTTTTGCTGTCTGAAATTGTTGCCCGTGATCTCGACGACATTTGGTGCTAACAGGATGGCACTCTCGGTCCACATTGCCAATGAAACAATGGCTCTATTGCGAGGTCAATTTGGTGAGCGATTAATTTCACGTACGGACCCGTACCTTGGCCGCCAAGATCGTGCGATATCACACAGCTCGACTTTTTCTTTGGGGTTACGTAAAGTCAACAGTTTACGTGGACAAACTAGCAACGATTGAGGCCTTGGAAGCCAACATTACTCGAGCTATTGGCCAAATACCAGTGGAAATGTTTGAACGAGTCATGGAAAATTTACCTTCAGGATGGACCACTAAAATCGCAGTTTCGAAATCATAAATAAAAATCCTATCATTCCTTTCAAATTTGCATTTTCCAAATCATTAAAAAAAGGTCCTAATGAATCACCAATACTTCTACAATTATGATATCGATATACAGCTCTCAATAATGATATCGATATCCTTCTCATACCACTCTTTGATACCTTACAACAATCACTTGCTTAGACGAATTCCATTAAAGTCTGAAAATATTAGCTTACATAATTGGGCTGCCATATTGCCATATTTACCAAACTTTTCTTTAATTTCATACCATCTATTTACCAAAAACTCATATCATGTCTGCTGCTGACTTTCTTGTCTAGCTGTCTAAGAATCTAACAATAAGGACATTCAATGAGAAGCTGGCATAAAATCCTGAGAATGGCTCTGTGTGCTCTTTATTGTTATCAATAACTCACTTTCTTTAGTACATAGTGGCATATGCTTATACATATATGTTTTTAGTTACTTGGAAACTTCCTTATACATACAATAGACAACTCATTAGGCTAACAACTGTGGGCATAAAATGCTCAATGACAGCGATAACAACAACAACAAAAGTGACTACAATAAAGGAGAACAGTACAAGACAATGCTAATGAAAAGCCTCAGAAAGGAGTCACTGTCATACGTCAATTTGTTAGGTATGGATTTCATGAGGGTTTATGTGAAAATACTGACAAAAAATAAATAAGTTTTATTTTGTTTATCTAATGTCTTAATAGAAAATTGAAGCACAGACAAAATAGTTGTTTAAATTAGAAAGAGCTGAGATTAATAATATTAACTTTTACTTATTCGTCACAGCGACGTATCGTTATCTTTTGTGTAACTTTTTTTTATTAAATGGAAATTATCACTTATTAGTTGAAAATAAAAACGATAAAGCCCAAAAAAAATAAAATCTTGGAAGCAAAAGGGAAATGTTACTTATTAAGGCTTCCAAAAAAAGTATTTCAGACCCAAATCTCTTACAACTCATCCATATCTCTAGGTTTTCAATTAGAAAAAAGCTGGAAACTTAATATGGAACAATTATGCAGGATCTGCAGGGATCCGGAAGTCCCTGAGACCCTTACACACGTATTTTGTGACTGCCCAGCCATCTCTAGACATCGTCTGGCTACCCTAGGAGAACCAGCGTTTCTCGGTCAAGAAGAGGCGGCCAGGCTGCAAGTTGACCTTCTACTTAATTTTGCCAAAAAAGTCAAATTTTTAACCGACCATCACTTCAATAACTGCAATAACCTCCAAACTGGCACAGCTAAGGACCAAAAGGTCTATGCTAGGCTGCACTCTTTTGTGTGGCCAGCCAGTATAACCTAACCTAATATGGAATAACAATTGTTTTATAAAAATTTTCCACTGACTATGACCGA
The DNA here is from genome assembly GCA_037043745.1 of Chymomyza amoena. Lineage (NCBI taxonomy): Eukaryota > Metazoa > Arthropoda > Insecta > Diptera > Drosophilidae > Chymomyza > Chymomyza amoena. The sequence continues at coordinate 8,360 of JBAMAX010000343.1, forward strand.
GTGTCAAAAAAGGTTCACCCAATGTACAGATTTAACTTCAATTGGGTGACCCACTATCGGATGCTCCCAACTAGTTCAAATTTAATTACTATTAAATTTTATTAAATAAATATAAATTAGAAGAGTTTAATACACTACTAGTATTCATAAGGGCTTCCATTGAAGCCCATCTTCAACTATTTAATGACATCGCCCACTTGCAACTCATGCATAACCTCAAAACCCTACATATGTACAACCCACATTTATTTCACTCGAAAAAAGTACATAACTAACATGAACAAAAAAACAACATTCAAAGAAATGCGTAGAATGCGAACCCAATGTCAAAATAATAATAATTTATAACTATCAATGTCATAAGTTCATGACATGCTCATCAATCAATGTATTAGACAACTCTCAACACGGTACAAGTTCGAGTATTATGGGCGTGGGCGTGATCATGGACAAAGGCGTTGCCGTAGGAGTTGGTCCAATGACAGCTAAAAAGCAATTCAGTCAAAAACTTTGGCCAAGACGTTCGTTGCTCAAACTGGCTGGCATCCGGTCCGCCATGTTTTTGTTGCAACTGTACGACGACGTACAAATAAAACTTTTCCCTTTGCTTGAGGCAAAAATGTGCTCATAATTTTATGTTGCATACTTTGCTGCGCACGAAAATTTCAAAGCTACAATTGACAGCAATTGCATTTAGTACAAGTACATGTGTGTGTGTGTATCTGTGTGTTTGAGTGTGCGTGTGGCATATTTGCATTTGTGTTTGTGAAAAGTTGTCGAAACATGGCAAAATTGTGTATTTGTATGAGTGCGTGTTCAACCAACATTTGATTGAGTTTCAACTCGATTTTCAAATGCATTTATGCGGCTTCAAAGCTCTCACTCACTTTGAATGACAGCTAATAAAAGGGGCCATCAAATAGTTGCGCAAATTTCGAACTTTGGGCTTAATTTGATTAATTTCTGGAACAGCTGTTGCAGTTTTGAGTAAATAAAAAAGGGTTTTGAGGATAAAAATTGTTTAGATTAATGCTGGCTAGACTGCAAATATCAGCTAAGCTCAACTAAAGAGTTGTAGCTGCTTCTTTCTCAGAGTCTTCCATAAATAAAACATAAAGCTTAGATGTCTTCTGCTTTGAGTTTTAAAGAAGCTACTTTCAGGATGGCCGATTTCCAAACAAATCTTTGGGCATTTCAAAATTTAGCATCGTTCACTGCAATTTTCTAATGAAGTCATACTCTATGATATTGCTTTGCATTTCTAAGAAATTCTTTTCAAAAACGAAACTACTCAAACAAAGGACTATGCTAACTTAGTTTATATTGATGTAATTTCTTGGAACTGGAACTTCATTGCACACATCGAGCTTGATGGCTACAAAGTCTAAAAATCAAACACCAGTATATCCATCAAAATATCTATAAGTTGGCATTTGCCAGCCATGGAAGACCAGTTGAGGTTTTTAATGCAACTGTTAAGTCCTTGCTTGATATTCTTTAATAAAACCCCAACTTCTGACATAAACTGCTTATATCCTTTTCATACCTACATCAAGCACAATGCTTTGACTTTGGCATTTTTTGTTAAGTTAAAATTTTAGGCTGTCAAGCAAATTTATTTATTTTTTCTCTTTAATTTCTGGGAACTAAGCCAGCTTCCACAAATACAAACATAAACCTCATACTTACATACACACAAATTTGCACACACATACAATAACTCACTCACAAAGGAAAAGAGAGTGAGAGAGAGCGCAAGGACAATGCCCAGGTGTTGCAACAGTAAATTTCTTTTTCACTTTAGCTCAGTTTGGCTTGCTTATGTGAGCCTGTAACAGAGGCGTAGTTAGATTTTTGCAAAGGGGATCATATGGCAACAATTTCGCTTCCTACAAGTTAATGGGAAAATTAAACCGTCATTAAAATATTTATTTCTAAAAAAAGCTCGCACAGAGCAACAATATTTTTACAAAATTTTAGAGAATATGGAAATTTCTTGGACACCTCTAAGAATTATCAGAGGGTGGGTCGGTTTTTGGGGTGCGCTTGCTCGGAAAGTTTTCTGATTGTCAACACGGGAGTGACCAGCGTCGATACTCTAACTGGCCGATCCAAGTAGCTCATAACCTCCAGCTTAACGCTAGGTACACTCTGGTTAGTCCCTGAATACCCTTTTCCAGGGGTGAGCTAATGTGAGAAGGCGACACCTCAGTCGATCTGCGTTTGAGGATGTTTTGGATGGAAGCGTAAGTGGACGTCTACTACCATGAAAGGGAGTCGAAGGCCCAGTCAGCCGTCATTTCCTTTTCAAACCCCCTGACTACGAAAATATCTAAGAATTATCTTTAATCAAGTTAAAATTGGTTATATTGCTCTATGCAATTCATATAGGCAAACGAGAGGAGAGCCCTCTAAGGGATTGCTACCTTGTCGTGATGAGAGGGCTTATTAGGGGCAATGAATCCAAGGTGGTCGGCGGTAGCAAGCTATCGTTAGAGCTACTCATGGCAGTAAGGTCGAGGAAGAGTCCTGAAGCTAAGAGCAGTCCACAACAAACCCTTATGCCTTTTTGGCAGCCAAATTGCCATCAGGTAAGCATCTGTTTCCTCATAGCAGGGGCGGCTTCTAAGTAAAGAATCTTTGAACCCAATACTCATTGATTCTCTTAAAAGATGTCGGAGTAAGATGGAACAAAACAATAATGGAAGCATGTCTCCAAGCGGTACCCAACAAATGTTAGTCAATCCCCCTGCTACAGCAGCCAGCACAGAGGATTTGGAGGTGCTATCTTCACGTTATAACAGCACTTAGGAGTCTAGAATTCGTAGTAGTAGAAGTCGTAGTAACGAGAGGAGAAAAGGAAGGGATTCCCTCCGGGCTCGAAGCTTTGTCAAGGATCCGTTGTAGTTATTTTCGTACTGTCGTGATTCAAGCCGGTACTTGTTCCTCCCCTAGACCCGAATTTTCTTTCTACGGCCCTGTAGGGCAGTTTTGTAAATAGAATTTTTATGCATTTTATAATGGAGACGATCCAGTCCAGAGGTTAAAAAGATAATCACTTAAAAATTTAATTTCATAATGAATTAATTTAATATAAGAGCCTAATTTGACCTTATGGCAGCTTATGCCCAAACATGAATCCAGCTGGAAAAAAATATTTATCAGGGTGCCACAGAAAACCAATTCGATTCAATTTCGATGCAATTGCAATTCTTGGTGCCACAGACATGACTAACAACGGTTTTAAAACCGCTGATAGTCATGTATGTGGCACCAAGAATTGGAATTGTATCGAAATTGAATCGAATTGGTTTTTTTAAAACCCTTGTTAGCCATGTCTGTGGCACCAAGAATTGGAATTGAAATCGAATTGGTTTTCTGTGGCACCCCTGTATATTTGTATTATATATCTTGAGTATTTTCAAAATAAAAACATAGTGCATAGGGTCCAAAAAAATATGTTTCGACATTTATCTCTTGAGACTTTCATTTGACTCAAATTATACGGCAAAGTTCAATCTCGTCTTGATGGTTTTTATAAAGTGGATGTAATTTTCTTATGGGGAACCCAAGCCAGACACTAATAAGAACCAACATACTAGATCTGCCGACCAAAAATTCGCCTATTTTGTAAAAATTTTGACACTTCTGCCCTTTTAGTCTTTAAAATTTTTTTGTTCACTCGAACAGTGGCCGCTATTGTTGCCAACTTGAAATAAATTATTACATAGGCATAAATCATAACTCTCATATATGCCTTTTATAATATGAAGAAGGCTCCTAGTTAAATAATATAAAAAAAGTTTAAAAAATGTATATTATACAGATTTAAGTTTCTTATAAAAAATTCATTCGCTGTTCAAATCTTCTACTAGTTTTTCTTTACTAGGTTCAAACACTTATGTAGGATGGTGGGGCTCTTGACCTTTTTAATCCCCCCTATATGCGCCACTGCCCCTTAAGTGTTGGTTTATGTGTTTGTTGCTGTTATACAAGTTGTTGCTTTCATTGTTATTATTTTCATCGTCTGTTGGCCATAGCTTATTCAAATTGACTCAATTTTTGTTAAATTTCCGCTGCCTTGCACTCAACATACACAGACACACGGCACACACACATAGACTGTGCACAGTGGTACATAAGCCATTGGGCCATTCGTTGTCTGGTCGTGAGCTTCTGTAGCTTCTGTTTGCTTAACGTATTACTTGCATACCTTAAGCGGGCATATTGACATACTGCGCCCTAGTGGACCAAAAAAGTGTGTGCAGTGGGGGGCGTGTCCGTGTTTGGCTACAAAAGCCAATTTAAAAATGCCAACAATGATTTATGCTTGTTGTGTCTGCGCCACGTAGCTGCAATATTTCAAGTTAAAAACCGGCCCCAAAACCCCCCTCGAGAACAGCCCAACCCACTGAATCCCCAATCGCATTTTCATTTAAACAATTAACCCTTTATATGCCTTTAACCCCATGGCAGCCAAAATGAAAACAACAAGTCTCCATGGCGCAACTAATAAAACTAAATGACTTAATGCCAGGGTTGCCATGCTGCAGCAAAGTGGCAAAATTCGCATAATTAACACAATAACAACTACAACAGCAACTACGGCCATAATGTAACACTCTGTAAAGAGTATCCTAGTATCGTAGTATCCTAGCAGCACTACTAACTACTCCATTTATATCCAACCCAGTCGCTCAAAGCACCAGACCAAGTCCAATGAGCATCTACCATGTGAACGTCAACAGCAACAACAACAACAACAGGAAGATCTGGAACATTGTGTGGTAATAACATTTGCAGCAAAAGACGCAATTAAACTACATATTGTACAAACATGGAAACGGAAAAAAAATAAGAGTTGGCTAAATGCAAAAGGGTCATAGCGACTGTTGCATGCCCTGTAAACGAACTAGTGGAATTTTGAATTATTTGATAGGGGCTTATTTTACTTGTTCTCTTTGGTGGTCAACGTTCGAGATTTAAAGGGGTTTGATAAAAAGTTTTTTATATTAAAGTACATAAGCTTACATACCTATATACGTAACTTTAACCCTTTCTGCAAAACAAGAAATAGTTTTTCGAAACAAGTTCCTTTACAGGAGCTCAGAGCTATTGAGTAATCAAGGAAGAATGTTATTAAACTTTTCACGAGTTTCAGGTTTAGATTAATTTAGAAAAATTTGCTTGTAATAATTTTTTCTAATAAACTAAGGGGTGCGCCCCCTGCTCGCTTCACTCACCAACACCAACACTCCCTTGCCACAAGCGGCTCAGGGGGGCCCACCTTAAAAGAAGGAAAAAAAGAAAAAGATGAAAAAAAAAACTTTTTATATAATAGAGGGATATTTATATAATTTTTTTCTAATAAATATTTAAATAATTTATCAAATTATTAATAAAATTTGTTTTCTTTTTTTGTAATAAAGAAAGTCTTTTTAAATTGAATAATGCACACATAATTAATATAAATAAAATATTTAAATATATAAAAAAAAATGTTTTCTTTACCACAAATTTAAAAACAAAATCATTAAAATTATTGTTTCTTTAAAAAAAAAAAATGTTAGTTTCATACAATATAAAATTTTTAATAAATATTTTGAATATATGCTAATTTTTTATGTAATATGTGTATAATTTACTATTTGGTATATATATATTTTTGTTATTCTTTTATATATTACTTTCAATAAATAAATTTCTAAAAATTTAGTTCTTAATCATTAACGATAACTTAGATTGATTGCATTGAAAAATAACAAACATAAGGATATTTGTGCTATACGGAAGTCCTATTGCCGCACGATAATATTTTTTAATGTAGCTTTAAGGCAAAAAATTTATAATTGTAATATTTTTAAAGCTATTTTATTAAAACATGTAACAATGGTAATTATAAAAAAATTTTTATTGGGAGAAAAAAAAACTCAAATAAATCTTATAAAATTAAAAATTTATAAAAAATACGTTATAAATTAGTATTTTTGGATATTAAGAACTTAATAAAAGGCTTTAGCCGAATTTAGATTTTTCTTTTCAATTATCGATAACATATTTAAAAGACTTCATCACAATAAGAAATATCTTATTAACAAAAAAATGTATTTAAAATTTTCTATCATGCAAAATTAAACTAAACTGAACAAATATCTCTTATTATTATAAAAAAAACGGGCAAGGGCGTTAAAAAAATAAATATTTATTCAAATAAAATAAAATCGATCTTTGCCTGATTTCTAGTAGCCAGCTTAAAGAAAAATTATTAAATTTTGAAAACTAAAATTAAATCAAATTTTTTAAGTGACTTCCATAAATGTTAATTTTGCTTAACAATTTTGATCAGGAAGAAATTCCCAATTTTTTATTTTTCAATTTTTATATGAATATAGAAATCACGCTAAGTTACAAAATTTTTCTCTAGAGATTCGAAGAATATCTAAATAATAAACTTAGGAAAATTCTATTTTCGGACATTCTTATAGAAAATTGTAAAATAATCTTAGTTTTGGTTAAATATTACTATTTCAATGGCTTGATTTTAAATTTAAAAAAAATTAAAAATTATTTTTTTAAGTTCGTGAAGCAATATTCTAAGTTAAAATTTTCCAGATAAGAATACAAATATTAAATGAAAAAACAATTTATAATTAAAAAAATTGTATATTAAAAATTAATATTAAATACAATTTTTTATTAAAATATGTTAAAAAAAAATTTTAAATAACAAAAATTGTATATAAAAAAAATATTTTCAATAAATGAAAATTTTGTAAACTAATTTTTAACCAACTTTTAACACAAAAACATTTTTTTAATTTAAAATTATTTTTGAGCATATTTTAATAAAAAATTTTATTTAATATAAATTTTTAATATACAGTTTTTTTAATTATACATTTTTTTTTCATTTAAAATTTGTATTTTTAAATAACATTTTTGTTTTACGTTTTTATATAAAAATTAGTTAAAAATATATTAATTAATTTTAATTAAAAAATTAGTTAAAATTTTTTTTATATTTTAACCCAGATATGCCCAAGCGCTCGTGTGCACGTAAAAAACGATTTTTTTTGCATAGTCTCTTAAAAAATAGGTTAAATAAAACAATTGCATACTTTAAAATAAAATTTTTTATTGAGATCCATGACTTTTTTTAATTATAAATTGTTTTTCATTTAATATTTGTATTTTTAAATGACATTTTTGTTTTAGCGTTTTTATATAAAAATTAGTTAAAAAATGAATTAATTTTAATTAAAAAATTAGTATAAAAATTTTTTGATTTTAATTATCAAATTTTTATTTTTCATATAATTTTTTAACAAAAGAATTTATTAATTTTTAACCAAATTTTAAGCCAAAAACATATTTGTAATTTAAAATAATATTTAAAAATTATTTTAATGCAAAATTTTCTTTGGTTTAACATTTTTATTTATTTAAAAATTGTTATTTTGCTCATAATTTTTATTTTTAAATAACATTTTTGTTTTAGCGTTTTTATATAAAAATTAGCTAATAAATTAATTAATTTTAATTAAAAAATTAGTATAAATTTTTTTTTTTATTATTTAATTTTTATTTTTCATATGATTTTTTAACAAAAGAATTTAATAATTTTTAACCAAATTTAAGCCAAAAAACATATTTGTAATTTAAAATAATATTTAAAAAATATTTTAATGCAAAATTTTCTTTGGTTTTATATTTTTTTTATTTAAAAATTGTTATTTTATTTATAATTTTTATTTTTAAATAACATTTTTCGTTTAAGCCTTTTCATATAAAAATTAGTTAAAAAGTTATTTAATTTTACCAAGTTTAGTTTAAAAATTTTTTGATTTTAATTATTTAATTTTTATTTTTCATATAATTTTTTAACAAAAGAATTTACTAATTTTTAACCAAATTTTAAGCCAAAAAACATATTTGTAATTTAAAATAATATTTAAAGATTATTTTATTTTGAAAATGTTTTTTGGGTCTATATTTTTTTTTATTTAAAAATTGTTATTTTATTTATAATTTTTATTTTTAAATAACATTTTTCGTTTAAACCTTTTTGTTTTATTTTTTATTTTTGCAATAGCAAGAATTTTTATTTTTCACTTTCAAAAACAAAAAATGGGAAAAAAGAAAAAATAAGTTAAAGAAATTCTAGGTGAAAAACATAGGCATTGATCAAGGCAATAACAATATAATTTGATAAGATTTGTTTTAATTTTTTTTTTTTATGGTTTATAGCTATGCAAGTTCTTTACTAATGCATTTAATATTCGAAATTGTTTTTAAAAGAACTATCCGATTTCGCTATAACGAATTCCTAGCAGTATTCCAAAAAAAATATTTTTTCAAGTCAACCGGTATTCTAATCTCTTTATCGTTTTCTTTTTCTCTCTATCCTAAGTAAATATTAAGTTTTAAGTCTCAATCAATGGAGCGTATTGCTCAGATTAATATTTTTCAATTCAAATTTTACTATTAAAACTGAAATAGGTAAACACACAAATAGATAAAAACCGAGTCTATTTTAGGTTAAAAAGCTAAACAAAATCAAGTTTTCTACAAAAAATTCTAAAAAAAAACAAATGTCCCTCAATTGTTGATAATATTTTTAAACACCCTGCAAACTTTGTTTCCGTCCGTGCTACTTATGCCCAACAAAGTGTTACAAAATAATACCTCAAAGTTATGCTATACTTTTTGGTTCATTCATAGAACAACAGCATCACAAATGATAATAATATGTAGTAAGAAACAAAAAAAAAAACAAATAGCAGCAACAATGGCGGCGCTGCCAACAGCAAAAATGGCGTCGACTACAGCGACTATGGCCATAACCGGGACCTTCTCAGTTGGCAACTCGTGCGTAGTTGGCAGTTACAAAAAGCCATTATAAACATATGTGTGGCCGGTTGCTTTGACTTCCGCCTATGTGCATGTGTGTGTGTGTGTATATATTTTTTTTTGTCGAGCTCGAGTGCTTTTCACGTATGTATGTGTGAGAGTATGTGTTGGCCATTACATAGTGTGTTACAGTTAAGGAAATGTGTGTAATATAACTGGTAATAGTGTTGCCACTGCGTGTAAATGTTCGCTGATAAGCGCAAAAGTGTCATTGTGTGTGTGTATGTTATAGAGTGTGTGATAGTGTTGGTAATAGTGTGTTGAAAGTTTTAAGGTTGTGTTTATACACTGCACGAAAGAGTTATGTTTGGAAATTTATTTCAGGCAAAAATTAGAACCAAATAGTGTAAGAGAAGGTTATGAGCTGGGTGGTAAATTTATCGAAGATATGAGAATCTTAAGTATTATAATTTAAAACTACAGAAATAGAAATAGATTTATAATAAGGTAATAGGATATATATATATTATTTATTAGAAGATACTGGGGAAAAAAGAGGGATATTAATTATAGTTCGAGTTTGCTCCAAAACAAGATCTTTTTACTCTACAATTTGTTTGTTTTTTGAGGGTAGAACGCTCGCTTTTTAATATGAAACTCTCATTTTTTTTTTTTTGTCAGTGTAATATAAAGAAAATTGTACTATAGTAAAATCTTAAGTCGCAGAATGAAAATGCTAGAGTCTTTCCATTTGGAATTCGAGGTATAGTTCTAGAACGTAGGACAACACATTCCGGGTTCATCCTGGGTCAGAATCGACCAATCACATCAGAATTTTTAGATATTTGAGGTTATGTACCCTAAAAAAAGGGTGCACCCCCTGTTCGTCGACTTCAAAAAGGCCTTCGACTCAGTAGACAGAGCAGCGATATGGCCGGTATTGGCGAGGAAAGGAGTGCCAGTCAACATCGTATTGATAGTAAAAGTGATACACGTTGATGCGGACTTGGCGATACTACACAACGGGAAAATTAGTACACCTTTCCAAAGAAACACCGGTGTTAGGCAAGAATGCCCCTATCACCACTACTATTCAATATAGTAGTTGACGAGGCTATGAGAAATGTATGCAGGTCTAGGCGTGGGATTACATGGAGTCTCACCCGTAGTTTGGAAGACCTGGATCACGCGGACGACATTTAACATTTGTCTCATCTCTCATAAATTAAGTGATATCCAAGCCAAAGTGAATGATCTCGAGATATTTGCCAGCAAATTTGGACTCTCGATAAACGCATCCAAAACGAAAGCGATGTGTCTCAACCAACCAATGTAGCATAACAATCTGCGGGAAAGTGTTCCCGTATCGACTATGTCGATAGTTTCTCATACCTTGGCACCACAGTTTCCACCAGTGATGGAGTGGATGAGGATATAGAGAATCGTCCAAGCAAATCACGATCAGCGTTTGGACGCTTATTCCGCTTATGGAGAAACCAGCAAATAAGCAGAAGAACAAAGCTGAGGATCTTCAATGCGTTGTGCGGCAGCGAGACGTGGCTGGCCGCGCAGAGAATGATATCAAAACTACAATCATTTGTCAACTAGTTTCTTAGAATTATATGCGGGAGATTCTGGCCCAACTGGATATTAAACACGGAACTATGGCACAACACTAGTGAAGTTCCAATCTGCACTCAGATAAGAACACGCAAGTGGCGTTGGATTGGCCGTGATCTTAGAAAAGACCGAAGCAGCATCGTCAGGATGTCTTTGAAATGGAACCCAAGCAGAAAGCAGACGAGTGGGAAGACCAAAGGCAATCTGGCGACGTACAATACTAAACGAATTGTCCTCACACAATATCAGCTGGGACACAGCAAAGCAAACTGCGCCAAAAAGAGTCCGGTGGAAAGTTCTTGTTGAAGCCCCAAGCTCCCTGGGGGAGTACTAAAAGAAAATAAATGTATAAAAACAGGGTGCAAAAAATGTGTGTGGTCTGTCTTTCCAGTTACATCATTTAGTATAACTCGTACCCTTTAATTTAAGAGTTTAAGATGACTCGAATTTTTTGTTTTTTTAAAGTTATTGCTATTTGAGGATACGAAATATATTCCTTGGACGCCAATTCTGGCCTGGATTCGGATTCCACGCAGTAAATTTCTTCGGAAATTACCTTAAACTTTCCAAGAACTAAACCATGTTGAACGGTGGAATCAATAAGATACACGCTTCTCCTTTTTTTGTTTTTTGGATTTACTAAATTCGGTTTTCTCATCTTCAGGATTGTCACTCAGACGTATAAACACATATAAGATATATTTTTTTCTGAATTTTGAAGATTAAAAGATCTATCTTTTCCTTATATAAAATTATAAAATTTTAGTTTATTTTGTTATTAGTGAACAAGATTCATTTTCTTGAATTTTTGTGAAACTTAAAGCCGGAAAAATAGCAGAAAAGTTACTTAACAAAAATATTTCTATCACGGCTTAAAGAAAACATATTTTTATAGCAAGCACAACCCATGATGCTTTCTTCTTATTTATAGTATTTCCAAGCACATTACCCTCAGTACATAAAAACACAGCATATTATAAATCTCAAAATTTCAGTCTGTTTATTTTAATATTAGAGAGATAATATAAGCTACTTTGTTTGTTTCTTTGGCCAAACCATGTTTTACCTAATTTTAATGTTCCCCTATCAATTAAAACAGGTTTTGTAGGTAAAGCAGCTGCCAGCTAAAATAAACCTGGGTCAAGCTACGTTCCATGTACTACGTTCTATGTACTTTGTACATAACTCATAAATATTTATGAATTTTTTTTTGTTTTTTGTTCGTCATTTTACGATGCCAAACCCAAAGCAATAACTAGAAATGGCGACAACGTGCCAATACACCAAACAAATTATAATAAAATATAATAACCATAAAAGCAAAGTAAACAACCGAGAGAGGGAGAGAGAGAGCGAGAAAAAAAGAGCACAACAAACATGTAAAAATAAAAGCAGGGCAAATATTTTTAAAGTGCACACAGTAGAAAAAAAAAGCTCATAAAATATTGTTGGTCAACAAGCTGTTGTTGGGGCCAAGAACAAAGCTCCAAACGCGTCGACGACTCATTTAAATTAGATTTGGGTAACAAACAAGACGCTCTAACATTCTCCGCTTCTCTGGAGCTCGAGCTCTATCTTGTCGGTATATATAGAGCAAGTTCCCCCTAGAGCTAAAAATGATAGACCGCCTCTCATCGAGCGCTACGCAGCAGCGCAGACCCTGCGGCTTGATTGCAAACAAACAAATCAAAATGGCCTAGACGGGCATGACAAAAGTCGCCGCCAAAGCTCTCTTTGGTCTTCTTCTTCATCTCGGTTTTGGGAAGTATTGTGCTTTTTGATATGTTCATTTTGGCTAACATTGTTAAGGGGGAGGGTAGAAAGGGGCGTTAGAACGTCGACGTTGACGTCAACATCGACTGGCAAATGAAATGAAAATACCAAACAATTAAAATGAAGGGTCGTCATTGCACAGTGGGCAAAATAGTGATTTTTGGGGCAGTAGCTTAAAGCTGAAATATTAAAATGTAGTCTTCGTTTATGTATATAGTTTCTGTACTATTCATTTTTCATTTTAAAGCAGAAATTTTTTTTCCTCCGCCACTACTTGCTCAGTCAGCTTATCTGGGTTTTAATATTTTTTTTCGATCCGGAGGACACTCTTACAAAACGTTAGTTGATTCTTCTTACCCTGATTTTCATTATAGGGTTTTTATGACATTTTTTCTTCAGAAATACTTGTGTAAATAAAAGAAAATCGAACTTTTACTATTTCCAACTAGCTAGCTTAGGGAAAAATTATTAAATTGTGAAAACTGGAGCAAATTTTTGTTAAGTGACTCCCATAAACATTGATATTGCCTGGCAATTTTGATCAGGATGAAATCCCCATTTTTTTTTTTTCCATTTTTATATGAAAATAGAAATCACGCCAAGTTTCCAAATTTTAGGCTAGAGAATAGAAGAATAAATTATATAAATATATTTTTTGGGTGATTCATAGAAAGGAGTCCCTATTTCCGGAGAAAAAGGAATTGATGATGATGATAGAAAGGATTTAAAAATAGTCTTATTTCTGACCATATATTAAAAATTTTAAATACTAGAGATACTAGATCAATTGCTTAGTATTAAATTTGAATAAAAAATTTTAAGTAATTTTTTAAATATGCATTTTTTTCATTATTATTTAGTAAATTTACTTATTGTCAAATAAAAAAAATTTTAAATAAAATATGAAGAAAAAAATTTGATAGGATCTATATTGCATAATTTGAATATAGAAATCACCCCAAGTGTCAAAATTTTTGGTTAAAGAGAATTGAATAATGGACCTAGGAAAAATCTTTTTTAGGTTATTCGTATAGAGAACTTTAAAGTAATTTTGGTTCTAGCCGGACATTATTAAATTTAAATACTAAATAGATAAACTATATCAATTGCTTAATATGGATTTGAAAAAAAGAGTAATTTTTTTATAAATGATTTTTTTTGACTTGTAAAAAAATTCAATAATATTTTATTATTTATTTGACTTGTTTTAATGATCGTAATCCATATCGTGGATCATTTTTATTTAACTAGGAATTATTTTTAAAGTTCGTGAAACAATATTTTGAATTAATACTTTCTAGATAAGAATCTTAACCAATAGACCATTTTTATTAACCAAAGCAGTAAAAAATTTTTACTTCCTGGTATATAAATTATTTTTTTAATATTTTAAAACGCCGAAGTTTTATTGCTGCGTGAAAGTTGATTCCAGAACTGAATTTTTATTAATACAAATTCATACATTTAATAGATCTTCCACAAAAAAATCCAGCTTCTGATAAATGTATTGTTGCTTGGCCATTAATATGAAGCTGTCTATTTATTCATTGTATTTTTCCCGATTTTTGGCTTAAGCTCATTCAAATAAAAAATTATTGGAGTTAATCTTATATTAATTTGTAAAAAATTTTAGTAACAATAATACAACACAGCCATTCAGAATAAAATTTTAAAATTATAAATAATTTTATTTTCAAACAAGCGAATTTCAAGAATCATAAGTATTAAAAAAAAATATTTTTGTATAAAATAAAATATTCATGATTCTTAAAATTCACTTATTTTATAAAATAAAATAATTTTTCTTAAATATGATTTTTTAAATCTGTTTATTGAGGGTTCAAGAAATTTCTAATCAATTAAATTTCGGATTAAATAATAATAAAAAATTTAACAATTTTTTTTTTTAATTAGATCTAGTGACCTGCAGCAAAATTATTTAAATAATAATTGATTAATTCAAATTTTAAAATTTTGTTCATAAAAGGCAAATAGAAATTACTGCAAAATTTATAAAGTAAAAATTAAGGTATAATTAAATTTAGTAGGAAGTAGGTGATTATTTCCTATTTAAACATTAAAACTGCAGAAAAATTAGTTAAATTTTATTAAAAAATTATGATATTACATATTAAATTATATTTCATGTGTTTCGCTCATTTCATGTACTCAGTATTGGATCATAACCATTTTGTATCGGTTAAATACCAATAAAATAATAAGAAATAGTCTGAATCAGGTTATATACTTAATTTATTTGCCTCAATAAAAATAACAATCAAACCTTACTATAAGGTTGTCAAAAAGTCTTGCGGTATTTCCGCAAGCTTGTCTTTGCAAGCGCGTAGTTCTAGTTGTATTCGTCGCATCGGTTCACGCTAGAGCTTTTTGGAAAGCTCTTTTCACGTGCTAACACGTGTTTGATTAATTGTTGTTTGCTTTTAGTCGTTCGTGAGTTATAGCTTCGCAAACATGGAGCAAAATAAAGAGAAAATACAGCATATTTTACAGTACTACTACGATAAAGGCAAAAATGCATCTCATGCTGCCAATAAAATTTGTGCTGCTTATGGACCCGATACAGTTTCCATTTCCACCGCACAACGATGGTTTCAACGTTTTCGTTCTGGTGCAGAGGTGATCGAAGATGCGCCACGGTCCGGAAGGCCTGTTGTCGAAAATTGCGATAAAATCGCTGAATTGATCGAAAGAGACCGGCATAGTAGCAGCCGTAGCATCGGCCAAGAGCTGGGCATGAGTCATCAAACCGTTATAAACCATTTGAAGAAGCTTGGATTGAAAAAGAAGCTCGATGTATGGGTGCCACACGACTTGACGCAAAAAAACATTTTTGACCGTATGGATGCATGCGAATCGCTTCTGAATCGCAACAAAATCGACCCGTTTTTGAAGCGGATGGTGACTGGCGATGAAAGTGGGTCACTTACGACAACGTGAAGCGTAAACGGTCGTGGTCGAAAAGCGGGGAAGCTGCCCAGACGGTGGCCAAGCCTGGATTGACGGCCAGGAAGGTTCTTCTGTGTGTTTGGTGGGATTGGCAGGGAATCATCCACTATGAGCTGCTTCCCTATGGCCAAACGCTCAATTCGGACCTGTACTGCCAACAACTGGACCGCTTGAATGCAGCACTCATGCAGAAGAGGCCATCTTTGATCAACAGAGGCCGAATTGTCTTCCATCAAGACAACGCCAGGCCACACACATCTTTGGTGACGCGCCAGAAGCTCCGGGAGCTCGGATGGGAGGTTCTTTTGCATCCACCGTATAGTCCGGATCTCGCACCAAGTGATTACCATCTATTTCTGTCCATGACGAACGCGCTTGGTAATCGGAAGTTGTCCACAAGAGAGTCCTGTGAAAATTGGCTCTCCGAGTTTTTTGACAATAGGGAAGCGAGCTTCAATAAGAGGGGCATTATGAAGTTGACATCTCGTTGGGAACTCGTCATCGAACAAAACGGGGCATATTTGACTTAAATCGCATTATTATAACCAATTTTATGAACAATTGAAAATTCAATAAAAATACCGCAAGACTTTTTTGACAACCTAATATTTACCTAAAAAAATGTATTCTTTCTTTTTTTAGCATAGTTTGAAATAACTCTTAAAAATAAAAATAAAAATTTTTTAAATTATTAATAGCAAGAAGGCAAGTTGACTTTTAGAAAAATAAAATTAAAAAAATCTGCTTCCCACATTTATACAAATTTAAATTTTTAAAAATCAACTAAGAACCGTCTATCCTCCATAAAAAATAATACAATTTTCTCCGTTAAATAAAATATTTTTGTTCAATCAGATTTAAATTTCTCCCACTGTTCAACAGCAACATTTTGCTTCTTGATCCTTTTGTTATTGTCATCTTCGTTCGCTTTGTTTTTAGTTGATGACTGTTTGTTTGTATATCTGTGTGCGTATCTGTGTGTGTCTCTGCGTGTGTGTGTGTTTTTTCAAATGGTTGTGTTTATGTTTTGATAGCATTTTTGTTCCGCGCTTCTTGTTGTTGTTTCTAAATGAAATAGTCGCCCCATAGCAGCAGACACATTACAAATAACTGACCCTTTACCTCCCACGTATCTAGTAGATACTTTTGGTTCTATCCAGACAATACATTTTTATTTGTTTCTATGCGGTTTGCTTGTTTTGGCCCAGTTGAGCTTGTTTGTTTATTTAGGTGCCAACAGAGGCATGATTAAAAATAATTTGCCTAAAATGTTACACGCAATTGCCAAATTGTTGTGTTTTTTGGCAGCTCTGCCAAATAAAAAATAAAGTGAGGGAGTTACATTGTGTACAAAGAAGATATGTATAGCATGTGCTATACATAAAACCTATATAAAACCTGACAAATGATAATATTTGTATTTGTTTTTGTGTTGGTGGACACCATTTTGTTACTTTTCTTTTTGTGAAATCGTTTTGGAGCTTTGATCAAAATGCTGGGAATGACAGTTGATTATTTTAATGCTTTAAAGTGGAAGGTGTACCAAATTATTCAGAGCGATTTAATAATTTCATTTAGCTTATTTTATCAAGTACATCCCATTTACAGTATTTTCGCTACCAAGCCCTTAAAGACCAAATATATAACTAGTGATAGTAAATCAAAATATACACTCAGAAAAAAGCCAATCTTAGACCTTTCAGGACCGAATTAAAATGGGAGTACTTAAAAGTATAGGATAGAATTATCCTATCTTAAATAGTCACAGAAAAAAATTTGAAGGTCCTGAGTATCCTGGTTTGGCCCCACTGAAATGTTGCCTATAGGCAACAGTGGGCCTGAAAGGGTTAATCTAAGTTCGACTTATCTTAATTAAAATTCTGTCACACTACTCTTTATAGGGGATTTTCGTTCTCCATTTTCCTGAAATTAAACATAACCTCATCGTTCGGAATAAATAATAATTCTTTTATGGGTATTTCTTTAAATCATTCTTATCTTTTTTTGCGAAGTCTGGTTTTTAAAATTTTAACAAAAATATATTCCTTATATCATATACCATAATAATATATTTTTTATCGTTGGTTGTCCGAAAGGATAAATCAAGCTTTACATATTTTTTTATCTAAGACTGTACGCCTTTAGGATGTGCCTCTTTCTCAAAAACTAAATGAGCAAGTGAGATAGAATACTATCAGAAGTTTTGACTTAGACTGAGGTTTTTCAATTCTTTCGACTATTTTCCTTAGTTCTCCCATGATTCTATTAAACGTTTTCGGACATTTTTAGCTTTAAATTTTATAGAAACTTGGAAGGATAATGTTTTCTCTTTACCCTGAGGAACATTATATTGAGCTATAATTTATTAATATTCAAAACTTACACGAAAGACAACGATACGTCTTTACGACGTACGAATTATGCAATTCTAAGCATTAAATCATCTCGCAGATGTCAGAGAGAAAAGTTTGTACTTTGAAGATGGTGAGAGAGAGGTAAGAAATTAAAATGTTTACGTCCCGTTGACGTACGGTTTCTTAGTATGGACAAATCGGTTGGAACCTTTAGAACATCTGTAGCTCAAAAGTAAAATAAGATATATTTCAAAGTTTCTGTAGAAAATAGCTTTTTGTTTGTCCCTATGCCCCAATGGGATATAAAGGATACTTGTTCTTTTCATCTTTTTCAAGACAGCACCTCCAGTTTTCCATAATATTTATTCATTATGCTAATTTTCAAAGCCATACTGGCTGTTTCATGAAGTAATTGACTTAGAAAATATTTTACAGAACTGCCAAAACTCACTATCTCAGATCTGCTATAATCATACAATTTAGCAAAAAAGCTTTTCCGATTCCGATTCGGTTTAAGAGATCTCTAAAATAATTAAGCTGAATGTATAATATTTGTGAAAATTTGATTTTTGGAAATACGATTTGCCCCAATCCTATTCATGGCTTAGCTAATCATGGGCTTCGGCCGATAGCTGCCGATAGGAAAATTCAGCTCTGCCGCTATTGACTGCGCTGTCGATGGCGTCGTCGTCGTCGTCGTCGGCCACAATGATTTATAATTTTTACTGTGCATATTTAATGGCTGACTTTACAGTATGTAAACTCGATAAATTTTCAAAGTAAATCAAATGAATTCTGGTAGTGAAAGCGAGTGTTCATATAATTATTCAACCGAAGAAGAAGAAAATGGCTCCACCGAAGAAAGTAACAATTCGCGAACCAGTGATCTTGGACGACGACTCTCCAGTGGTGTCCGAAAACGAGAAGGATGTACAACCTGGACAAAGGCTAAGCGACTGCGACGATATCTCGACGATGGTGAACACACCAGCAGTGGAGGAGAATATAGTGAAGGAGAAAAGAAAGAAACGGAAGGCAGAGGATACTCCGGAAATCGCAAAGAAGAAAAAAGTAGATATAGATGGGGAAATGAAAAAGGCCAGTCTCCTTCCGGAGAACTCGACTCATATTTCTCTTCTTTCACTAATATTACTAATCTGGACAAAGGAATTTCTTCTACATGCGACTACGACATTGGAGATTTTGATCTCTCTCTCTCCTTGAAGCAAAAACAGTACGAAGCAAAACGGTGTCTACATACGTTGATGGACTCCCTCCTGTTTGCCTAGAAAATAATACTTGCCCAAAAGAAAGAATTAGTCAAGTGTTCCTTGAAGCATTTGGTCACTATCCTATTAAACAGCAAGTGGTCCATGATGTATTTGGAACAAGCTATGACGCTGGAAACATCAACTTGGATTACCAACAATTACATCGAAAATTTTCAGGGACCTTCCTCATCATCGCACATCACGGGAATCACATCCATGTCATCCACGACTGCAACTACTCCAACAATTCCTGCAGATGCGCCTTTAATTCCTGCTTCCAAGATCGCATCAATAGAAGATTCGCTCGACGAGTTATTCCAAGTTGGAAGTTCACGCTCCAACACTGGGTCAATTTGTCAATCTAATTGCAGAAAGATTCCAGGAACTACATATACTATAACATCGCCGGGAGAACGTGGCTACCAAGTAGTGAAGCTAGATGTGTACGATTTTTCAAAGATCTGCAATAAGCCGAAGAAGGAACGGTAGACGGAAGCGAATTTTCGTTCAACATTTATAATCCAATCTCCTTTGGATCCCAACTACCAAGCAATAATGAAGTTATTAGTATCTGTATAGTATCTGCTTTTTATTGCAAACCAGAATATTGGACCCTTTCGAATAAGAAAGTTCAGCACTTTACTTTAATTGCAATTTTTATTTAAAACCCGGAAGGGTCGTTGGAACCGGCCATAACAAATTGGTTTTCAGAATCGTTTTAAAAGATTTCACTTGGTCTGTCTCTACCTTGCTGTGCTTTTTCCTGAGTTTTACTATTTTAACATCCCTAATTCAAAGAATTAATACCAAGTCTAAGTCTAAACTTTTCATAGCCGCAGCTCAAATTCGATTTCTCTTTTTTCACTTAAAAATCTGATACGTAGAATTATATTTCCTTTTAAAGCCAGTTGGCTTGAGTACCCATTAGAATAATTGACAATAAACTCATTAAATCACACCAAAAGATACATAAAATAAAAAAATAGTCGCAACATAAAGCATTCCAAACTGCGTTTAAAATAATCCCCTAATAAGCCATAGGCAGTGCCTACCTCCTATCCAAATGTCCAAATTTTTGCTTTAAAATCAGTTCAATTAATTACAATAATTAATATAATTTAACACCGTTTAAGCCAAGACAAACAACAGGCTAAGCAGAAATGCGCCCAAGGCAAAAATAAACGTCACTGCGAAAGGCTTAAGAAATAAATCTCAAGGAAAATCAGTCAAAAAGCCATATCAAAGCGTTGCCAGACTGTCACACGCACAAACACAAGCAAATATTTATATAATGTGGCAATTATAATTACATTTTCACAGCTAATCACATAATTTGCACTAGAAATGAGTCAAGACGCGTCGTGAGCAAACAAGCCAAGCGATTTAAGCCGCGTTAGTTGGCTTGGCTAACAACAATGACAAGCAGCAAAAAGGCGTCATAAATCTTGAACGTGGCACTGGTAATGGGAATGGGTTTCCAGAGGTTTTCCACGATAACAGCAACTTTTCGCAAAGCCTTCAATTATAACATAAAATGCTATAAAAAGCCAGTCCCAGTCAGGCAGTCAGCCAGTCCGAGAAGCCTTGCCAGACATAATAAATCAGTAAAGTGTCCCATGCAGTCCACTTGAGGTGTTTACTTTTGATGACTTGGCTGCTGCCATCGAGAGCACTAAATAATAGTTCCGAGTGATTCTTTTACTTGTGACACTGACTAACAGTTGGGTATTATGGACATCATATTTAATGTTCTGAGAATTGAAATAGACATGACCGGGCTATAAATAAACAACAAGAAACAAGAACTAAACTGAAATAAAAGCTTGGAAAGTAATTGAAATAAGTCTCCGGTGGTTTATTTAGAAAGTGTATGGAATTTTTAGGAGGAACGACTTAAAACATACAAACTGTTGGTAACAGCTATGAGCTTTTAGTTAGTTCCGGAGAAATTTATAAGTATTGGTGGGGATGTGAAGAGAAAAGGTTTGTAGGCGAGAGGAAAAAATTGCAAAAACATGGAAAAGTTGTAGAGTTACTTAAGATGAAATATTTGTCTTCAAAGAGTTAACCAATAAATGAAAAAAATTAAAAATAAATAATGGAAAAAGATGATATTTTTATGCTCTTGAAAATACAGGGGTCATGTCAGTTGTTGAAAAGGTGAGGGGTAATTTTTTGCACCCTGTACATAACCTCAAAAGTAGGAAATATCTCAAAAACTTGACATGATATGCCGATTCTGACCTTCAAATTATTTCAGAAATAATCCTCAGCTTTCCAATAACTAAAACATGTTGACCTGTGCTATTGGTATTGAATATATAGAGTTTTTGATAATTCTCCAACTCGAGTACACGTGTTTTTCTGATCAAGTTTTCCAAACAAAATTGACACCTTGAAAGTTCTCGGGTAAAGTCATATTTTAGTATACCTATCTTGTATCTGTCCCAAGTTAATTTAGACTCTATACTTCAAAAGTTCTAAAGGGTCGTTTAATTTTTTACCACCAAAATGACAATTCGAACCGTTTCAAAAAGTCTATTTGAGGTGACTCCGGAAGGTCGATTTAAGGTGAATCCGGAATCATAATTTGCACCTCACTTCACATTTTTTCGTTGCTACAGTAGCTCATAAAAGCCAAATAACTATTTTGAACAAAATTTCAAATGTGAATAGATTCCAAATATGGACGAAACTGAGCCAAGTCCAAAAACTATTGGCTGAAAGAGGCGAAAAACATGAAAATCAGATTTTTCATGCCATTTCTATTGGCAACAATATCATAATATTATTTTTAATCATTCATTTTAATATATTATTCAACCTTTTTTTCACCAAAATAAAAACTTTGTCGTTTTTTATTATTTTTTTTAAATTTCTGGTTTAATACCAAAAAATCTAAAATCGCGAATTGGGATTTTTTTGCTCGAAAGATACATTTTCCTGAAAAAAATCGTTAAATCGACACGAACTTTTGACAATCGAGGTAATTCAATGCCTGAACACCTCAACTTCAAAATTTTGGAAAAACTCAATATTTTTGTCACTTCAAAAAATCTACGAAAAAAAAGACTGATAGAGATGAAAGATGTGAAAGTCGGACGGTTTTCCTATTAAAAAATAAGATCATTTCACTAGGTAACAATTAATTTTTTTGTACACATTCATTCATTATTTTATTTTTTTTTTTATCAAAACTAAAGAAATAAAATGTTTGCTATGAAGTCTTATGGCAATTTTTATTATTTTGGAACAGTTCCTGATTCACCACTAATTTTTGGATAGGATATCAATCTACCAGACCAAAAAAATGTTCGTATTAATCTAAAATTTTGACACAGTAGCCAAGATTCTAATATTTTGACCAAAAAATGTTTAAACTCAAGAAGTCTTAGGGCAGTTTTTATTATTTTGGGACTGTGTCGTATTAGCCCAAAAATAAATCACGTATTTAGATTTTTTAGGAGATCAATCTACCTTAAAAAAAAATTTCCGTATTGAACTGAACTTTTAACAAAATACACTGTGAACCCATATTATCATAAAGGGTGATTCATTAAGACCTTTTTTTTTCAATAGGGATTTTCGTGTGGATCACGCGTGATCCATGACAGCTGTCAAAGGCAAAGTTGTTCAGTATTTATTGGCAAATCATCATGGAAAGCCGAATGGATCTTCCTGCACGTTGCCGTTTTAGTGAATGGGCTCTTGGTAAGATCGATGAAAATCCGTTGTTTTCGACCAAAATTTTGTTCAGTGATGAGGCCCAATTTTGACTCCACGGTTTCGTGAATAAGCAAAATCGGCGTATTTGGGGAGAAGATCAACCCGAAGAGGTTCACCAGCTGCCATTATATCCAAGAAAACCAACGGTTTGGTGCGGTCTGTGGGCTGGTGGCCAATGATTGTCCGTATTTTTTTAAAAATGAGCAAGGTGCGAACGTTACCATCAATGGCGCAAGTTATCGGACCATGTTAACGGACTTTTTGCTGTCTGAAATAGTTGCCCGTGATCTCGACGACATTTGGTTCTAACAGGATGGCGCTCCGGTCCACATTGCCAATGAAATAATAGCTCTTTTGCGAGGTCAATTTGGTGAGAGATTAATTTCACGTAAGGGTAAGTTACCTTGGCCGCCAAGATAGTGCGATATCACACCGCTCGACTTTTTTCTTTGGGGTTACGTAAAGTCAAAAGTTTACGTGGATAAACCAGCAACGATTGAGGCCTTGGAAGCCAACATTACTCGTGCTATTGGCCAAATACCAGTGGAAATGCTTGAACGAGTCATGGAAAATTGGACCTTCAGGATGGACCATTTAAAACGCAGTTTCGAAATCATAAATAAAAATCCCATCATTCCTTTGAAATTTGCATTTGCAAAATCATTAAAATAAAAGGTCTTAATGAATCACCCGTTATATATCTCATATTTTGGCCAAAAGTTTTTTAACTCAATTTTATTTTTTTTCTAAGTAATATTTATAAATGAAAACCTTAATGAAGATTTCGTGGCTAAGAAATCATCATCATTAAATATTATCATTAAAAATTCCGATTTTTTTCTGAAAATTATTGCGAAAAATTATAACATATAATATGTCAGTTTTAATTGTAAATTATTTATTGTAATAATTTTTTTGTATGGATACCTTTATAAATAATAAGATGATATTTAGTTATCCATTTGTCCAAAATTTAGACTTTCTCTTGGGCGGACTTTTTTCCAAAATCTGCAATGGAGCTAATTCAAAGCCCTGAAGAAGAACTTAAAATTTTCAGAACAAATTTTTTCTTTCCAAAAATTACTTAAAAAATTCTTCCAAATTAACCTCACTTGCCTCTACCCTTTATAAAAGTCTATAAAAGAATGTTGACTAAAAGTATTTAAAACTCGATTTAAAGAGTCCGTCATACATCCTTCAAGTTTTGTTCTATTTACGTGAAAAGCATGAAAATCTGTGATTTCCGGAATCTGATTCGGAATATTTTAGTTGGAGAACAATTTACCTGACCAATCAAAATCTTCGCATCGATCTGAAATGTTGACACAATGTAAAAAAAAAACTTGTTTGTCAACCCAAAAATTCACTCAAAAAAAATTCTTTCGAATTCACCCCACTTGTCTCTATCCTTTATAAAAGTGCAAAAAATAACTTTCTATAAGAGTATTTGAAACTCGACTGAAAGGCTCTGTCATTTATCCTTCAAGTATCGTAGTATTTACGCGCTCTCTCTCTTCCACGTTCTCTCCCACTTTATTCCCACTTTTCTCTCATTTCTTTTTTCTCAACACACATACTAACTCTTTTACCGTTTTTTTCTTCTCTCTTTTTAGGTAATTGATTACAAAATGAAATTAATTTTTATATCTGTATGTATGTGTGCTCGTCCGTATGCGTGTATTCGAGTCCGTCCTGAACGAACTGAAGTTTGCTTGAGTAAGTACAAGTAATATATCACACATTTGAACAGCAGGCAAGTACAAGGACGAGGAAAACGAAGAAAAACAAAAAAAAAGAAGGAGAAGAACGATGTCGAGGACAACGAAAAACAACTACTAAATAATTGTTAATGTATTACGAATAATTTATGGCATTATTTCATAAAAAGCAATAATTTTTCAATATCAAACGAAGCGAGAGCCAACTACCAACAACCAGCCAGCCAAGCCAAAGCAAAGGGGTGACAATGTTGCCCCAAAAAGAACTTGCAACAAGGTTGCATGCCACTTGGACTGGGGCAGGGACTGGGTGTAACCCAGCAGTTGGTTGCTGCTTTTGTAATAAGCTTGATAAATAATAAAAGAGTGCAGCTAAGTAGAGCACTTCGGAGCGTTGGGTTACAGCCGCTACAAAGTGAAATTTATCATTTTTCATGGTTGCAAGCTGCACTTTCTGAAACATTTCACTCAGCGGTTCTCGGCAGAGGGACGTGTAGAGGGGATCCAAGTGAATTGGCAACACTATACTTACTCCTAGAGTAAGCAGCATCATATTTTTTGGCTGCTTAGACGTCTCCGAAAAATATATGTAATATTATATATAAAAAAAAAAGAGAGTTCTAGCAAGCTGGCATTGGGTGACTGGTGGAATGTTTATGGAAAAAGATTAATTGTTTCTACATGGTTGGCCTCGAGCGTAGTGTGTGTGGCTGTACCGCGTAGTTTCTTTGAGTTTTTCTTAGCTACGGGCTTGGGTTGCTTTCAGGATATCTCGAGGATTCTGGTTTTTGGAGGTTATTTGGTAAACAAAAATGTTTGGCGATAAAAGTTATATAAACTTAGACTCTAACAACAAGTACGCAGAATATCTTTTTAAAATAAAGAAGAATAGATTTCAAAAGTCGATTATACAAGAAATAGAGGAGAGGCAGCTAAAATGGTTTGGACACCAATATCGGATGGACGAGTTAAGAAAAGCCAAATAGGTACAGGAAATGAGAACGGAAGGCAATGCGCAGAGAGGAAGACCCCGAAAAACTTAGGAAAATTGCATCCAAGATGTGGGAAGAATGAGGGAAGAACCATGGCAGAGATGAGAAGAGAGAGCCGGGACGGACCTAATTGAAGAAGATGGATCTCCCAAGTATACCCCGACGCCTTACAGCCAATGGGAATTGAAGAAGAAGATGAAGAAGAGTTCAAAAGTGCTAAAGGATTACCTTTTCTTAATTAGTAAAGAAATTGCTGGATTGAAATAATGTCTAATACAGAATCAAAAATTCGTCGATTCGTCGATCAAAAATTTGTGCAGTTTATGACTTTCTGCAAAATTGCAGTTACTCTTTTGGGAATGTTAGGATTCTACCATAGCCTCAAAAAACACGATACACATTCTTTTGGGGTTGATTATATCGAAGCAATCAAGTACATCGATTTCTTTAGCTTCAGCTGCCTGTACAAATTAAGTCCCATCTCCTCTCTTGTGGGTTGTAGCGATGAACAAGCTCTTGCGGAATCTGGAAGAGAGTAGAAAAAGTAGAGAGTAAAGCTATCGCCTATGCGGTTGATGTTGCCTTGGTTGAAAGGGGGAAATTTCCGAACAGTTGATCGGTGGTCCAAAGCATGTGGGCTAGGTATTAATGCCACAAAACGGAACTTATTATGTTCATAAGAAAACATAAAATACCAGATGTTAGTCCCCCGTGCCTAAATGAAATCACTTTAACAGCCAGCGAAAAAGCACGTTACCTTGGACTGATTTTAGACAGAAAACTGCTTTGGAACCTAAATGTTGAAGATAGAGTGAGAAATACGGCGATAGCCCTAAACTCTTGCAAGAAAGCAGTAGGAGCAGGATGGGGTATAAAACCCCATATAGTTCACTGCACTTATACAACGATAGCAAGGTCCATCCTAACTTAGGGAGTTCTGGTATGGTGGCCGGCGCTGAACAAAAATAGTGCATTGAAATGCATAAACTCCATTCAAAGAGCGGCTAGCTTGAGTATCGGCGGCGCCCTTAGAACGACCCCCACAGCAGCATTAAACCCCATGCTGCATCTATTTCCAATAGATCTATATAGTAAGCATATAGCAGTGAAATCGGATATAAGGCTAAGAGAATCTTCGGAGAACTACGGGACACTCGACTACTCTGCGCCAATTTCCGCAAGTTCCTAAAACCACTGACTTTTTTAACTCAATGGAGTTATTCTTAGACAAACCGTTCAGTGTAAGTTTCCCATCTCGTGAAGATTGGCACAATGGTATACCACACTGCAATAGCAAGGTAGAACTTAAGGCTAAGAGAATATTCGGATCTAGCCAGAAGTTCTAGAGGACACTCGACTATTCTGCGCCAATTTCTGGAAATTCCTAGAAACACTGACTTTTCTAACTCAAGGGAATTATTCTTAGACAAACCGTTCAGTGTAAGTTTCCCATCTCGTGAAGATTGGGACAATGGTATACCAGACTGCAATAGCAAGATTACCATTTTTACGCACGGATCTAAACTCAATGATCAGGTGGGTGGAGGTGTCTATACGGCATTGATGGGCTCTAACGAATCCTTCCGATTACCAGATCATTATAGTGTTTTCCAAGCAGAAGTCACAGCTATATTGGAATTTATTCTCATAATTAAGAATTGTGTTTTAACCGAAGGGAAATTCAGATATGTTCTGACAGTCAGGTTGTTTGAAAAGCACTACAGTCAGTTAGGCTCACATCCAAACCAGTAATAGAATGTTACGAGCTATTACGAGATAGGCTTGGGGTACCAGGTCACCGAGATATCGTGGGCAATTGCAAGGCAAACGAACTAGCTAGACGGGTTACAACGGCACCACTTCAGCCGGATAAGGCGTTGGTACCTGTACCACTAGCAACGTGTAAGTTGTTAATAGATAGAAGTATCATTAATGATGCTAACTATAGATGGGAGCAAACTGGCACCTGTCTTATTAGTAGGAAAACTTGGCCGTAATGGAGCTTGAATAGGACCCAGCAACTTTTAAAACTCAGCAGACTAGACATAAGAGCTTGGATAGGGGCTCTTACTGGGCGTTATCTTATTGGTAGGCACGTAAATAGATTGGACGTGTCGCATTTTGACTACTGTACAAGCTGTCAGGAGGTAGAAGAGGAGGAAACAGTGGAGCATCTCCTGTGTGGGAGCATGGCGCTATGCAGGAGGAGACTGAATACACTGGGTTCCGAAACTTTTGGGAATATTACTGAATTCGCAGGAATCAGAATAAAAGATTAGTTCGTTCATTAAATCCACAGGTTGGCTCAAAGAAAGTACAGGAGAGTAAAGGACTAACTCAAGTGGCATTACAACGGGCATTTCATAGGCCCAGGTGTGTCGGAAGACAACCACTTCTACCTACCTACCTACCTAGGATCGACGAAATTTTCGCATCTTTGGATGGAGGTCGAAACTAGATTTGTGTAATGCTTGTAGCCAGCTTCTCTGGAGCTCACTGGAGCACCCACATTGGGCTTACTAAAGTAAAGCGGTACAAGCACTTCTACCTACCTACCTACCAGTTCTCGACTACTCTTAAGTCCTTCAAGGATCTCCATAAGAGCCTATGCTTCTTACCTTTGATATGAGTTTTTCCCAAAATAAAATACAAGGCCTTATATCGTAGCTCAAAAGAAAACTATTGCATCTAACCATATTAAAAACAAGTTAAGTCTTCGTTTTTCCTCTCTCCTCCATTTTAGAATGTCCTTCTCTCTCTCTCTGTGTTGCATCTTAAACTGTTCACTGTTTGAGTTTGCTTTTAAATGTTTTCTTGTCGCTTCTTTATGCTAAAGTCATTTTCAGCGCTTATTAAATGCAAAATAACCTCAACATCAACTTGGCCAAAAGTGGCTTGAAGTGTGCGCTTGTGACAACTTTTGTGGCGTTTCTGTCAAAAGTTTTGCTACAAAAAAGGGGCGAAAATAAGTTAAAAAGGCGAAAGGCGAAAGCATGGCGAAATCGGTAAGCTGGAGAAACCAACCAAAGTGAGCAACTGTTGTTGAAGAGTTGTTAACTGCGGTGCCCAGAAAGAAGCTTCTGGCGGGAAAGGGAAATTGCTTTGTGTTTGAAATTTATAAAGTTTTAATCATGTAAAGCATACCAATTGTGTATGTACTTATGTAAGTATATATATATATATATATGTATATATATATATATATATATATTATGCACATAGACGTATGTATTATTATATTTTATGTCAGTCAACTTGAGCTGGCAGCTTTGAAAATGTCACAAAAGTTTATGGTTAGTACTAGTTGTAGTTGGCAACTTGGTTGATTTTCTTACAGCAGCTATATATGGAATTAATTTTTTGTTGCATACTTTTGGGCTGGGGCGTAAAATTTATCGCTCAGATTTTACACTTTGTCGCTATATGTAGAACTATGAATTTTTTGTTGCATATTTTTGAGCTGGGCCAAAAATTCATCATACAGATTGTGCACTTTGTCAGGCAGAAGTGCAAAAGTGCCCGGAATGTACTGTAAATCATTTTCCACAATTTATTACTTTTTTTAAAATAACTTCAGTACATTGTTTCACATATTTTATATGCATCCGAAAATGCAACATTTGACAAACTACTTATTTAAGGACATCAATCCAATAAACGTATAAAATTAACGAAAAAAATATATATCTCAAAAATTAAAGCACTTAATGAGAAATTTGGAGCAATAAAGTATGGCAACAACCTCGAAGCAGCAGCGAAAAAAAATTATTAACAATGCAACTTAATGAAAATTCGCGCTGAGAAAAGCAGGATGCCAGGATGAGGAAGTGAGCGGGATGTAGAAGCGTAAACGAGTGAAGAAGCGCCAAGTGCGACATTATGGAAAATTGCGTGCCCATTTTTTCAACCACATTTGCAGTCAGTGGAAAACCCAACTTCCCAACACTTTACTCGTCTTTTTACAATTCTTTTTATTTTTTGTTATTTTAATATTACTTTTCTCTTATATTATTTTCTTTTTTTTGCAGTCAAGAGCGAATGAAATTAAAATTTAATCATTTTTATGGTGCGCCGACGTCTGCGTCCTTGTTGCCTTCATCGTGTCGACCAACTATTAAAATGTTAATTCAGCAGAAATTATGTTGCAGGCTGTTGCATTTTTAAGATGTATTCCCATACACCATATACCATATAGTATATACCATCTGAAATTGCAACCGTGTGAGGTGAGCGTCGAGCAACAAAGGAATTTATCATTTGTGAAAGAAAGAACGAATTTAATTTAAGTGCAAAAAATGAAAATAATAAATATTTTAGAACATTAAGCGTAAAGTTTTTCTATGAAAAAGACTTTACAAGCAATTAAAAAATTGTTTATTTCACACGCGCAAAGCAAAAGTTTTTTTTTTAACTACTACCAAAAACTTTGCTCACAAAGCAATTAAAGCCATTTGGAGTAGTTAAAAACAAATAAACATCGAAGTAGTAAAAACGTAGAACACGCTTTTATATTTAAGTAGTTAAAAAAAAAATTAAGTACATTAAAAAAACGTTAATGATTTTAATGGGTTGAGAAAGTCCTAAAAATTGAAGATCTTTAGAAGTGCATCTATTTATTTAAGGTTAAAAATAATCAATATAAGATATATCTCTATCTCTCTCTATTATATAAAAAAGTTTTTCGTCGTTGACATTTATATATAGGGATATATATAGTTCGGAGCGCAAAGCGATCGTAGGGAGGATGAGCGCAGCTACTAGCTGCTATAGGGGCAGAGCCCCCTAGTTTAATACAAAAAAGTTATGAAACGTCATAATCAGTGACGTCATAATCAATTGATCTGTTTAACGTACACTAGATGACGCTAACAAGTTTTTGTCGCTAGATGGCGCAAACAAGCTGTTGCTGCCAGGGTACGAAAATAAACCGTACTTTTCATAAACGTTCGCCCAAAGAAGAAAACTTTTTAAATTTTTTGAATCGATTTGTACAAGTACATAAACATAAACAAAATTTTTGCAATGGCAAAAAACACAAACAATACAATTCCTTTTTCGTGCTTTGTAGTTTTTTTTTTTACCGTAACACACGCAACGAAACGCCAACGAAACGGCTGGCAAACGTGAAAACGAATTATTCGCCCACGACCAATTTTTGTACATTTCGTGTGTGCACCAGCAACGATCGTTTTTGTTTTGGTTTGTGCATATACATATGTATTTATGTATGTATCAGCAAAGCAATCAGCACGTGTGTATGTACATATATACCCGTAAGAATTGTTGATGCGTAGTATGCATTTGAAAAAAGTAGTTACAAATTTTACAGTAATTTTTGGTGTCTGTGTGCACCAGCTGTTTCCTTTGTCTTGCTGTGCAGCATCACTTGCATTGCTTTTGTCACTTGCCAAAATAATTAGTCGCATGAAGAAGTAGTTACGGAAAAAAAAAAGAAAAAATGCCGCGACCAAAAAACGAAGAGTTGAGGAAATTGTTTAACTATTGTGAGGATAATAAAGTATATATATGCAAGAACGGAGACTGCAACAAAGTATTAAAAGGGCATGCCGCTAATTTGGAGCGGCATTTAAAAACTTTTCACCATTCAATTTATGACCTTTATATTGGGAAAAAAAGTGCTATAAATTTAAGTTCATATCAATCAAAAGAGATAGTTAAATTTAGTGGTACAGCCTATAAGGAAAATATAGAAAAGGCGATTGTAGAGCTTTTTACGAAAAATGGCAGACCCCTTCGCATGGCTGAAGACATGGCATTCAAAATTTTAACGAAACCATTGCTAGAAGCAGCAAACATAATATTGAATGAGCACAATGTCGTTGAAAAAATTGCCGAATTTGCTTCAAATTTAAAAAAGCAAATAGCAAATGAACTTAGTGGAAAATTAATATCTTTAAAAATTGATTCAGCAACAAGGTTGTCTGTAAGTGTGTTGGGCGTTAATGTGCAGTACATTAGCAACAACTGCATAACAATAAAGACGCTTGCAATAAAGGAGCTTAAGGACCGGCACACAAGCAACTATTTGAAAAGTGTTTTGCTGGAAGTTTTAGAAGAATATGGAATAAACTTGAACCAGGTGTTAACAATAACAACGGATAATGGAGCAAATATGGTAAAAGCCGTCAATGATTTAAACCACACAACAGAAGCAGACTCTGAAAATTTCGTTGTTATTGAAGCCTTATCTGTCGACAAAAGTCTGTCTTTAGACAACGTTACAAACGTTAGATGTGGAGCGCACACCTTACAACTTTGTGTGATGGACGTCCTTAAAACAGGAAGCATCAAGGAAGAGCTGGAAAATATTCGAATGGTTGCAAGAAAACTTAAAACTCAAACTTATATTAACCTGCTGAAAAACGGTTGCCATAAAATGCCCATCTTAGATTGTCCAACTAGATGGAACTCCACATATCTTATGTTAGAAAGATTAACAGAGTTAAAGGAATTTATTAATTTGATCAAAACTGATAACCCATTTTTCGAAGTGAGCGAGGAAAGCTGGGCTTTTATAAACGAATTTTTGACTGTTTTCAAAATTACATATTCAGCGTCAAAAAAGTTGCAATCTGAAGACTTAATCTATAGCGACTTATATATAGAAATTTTAAATGTTATTTTAACATTGGAAAGTCTTCCGACAACGGAATTAAGCAAAAAATTAATTGATGCAGTCAATAAGCGCAAATCTATATTATTTGAGAGCGACTTATTTTTATCAGCAATATTTTTGGACCCTAGGGTTAAATTAAAGTTGACTCCAGATCAGACGGCCAAAGCCAAACTCTGCATAATAGAATTAAATACGCGCTTTTCAGCCTTGAAAGGTATACCAATGCAAAATCAGATCGTTTATTTTTTATATAATTTACCTTTATTTACAGAAAATAATACAACTATATCAACATCGTCTTTAATTGTTGATGCAAATGCAGTACTGCCAACACCATTGAGAAATTTGGATAATTTATTAGAAGCGCATCTAAGTAACATAGATCAAGGGACTTGTGAAGACAATACAATTAAAAACATAGAAGTCGAACTTCTTATGTATGAGCGGCAGAGTCGTTTAGGTTTAACGGAAAATATTATTGAATTTTGGAAGAATCATGGGAGTTCACTCTCAAAGATAGCCAATGTTGTGTTAGCAATCCCATGCACACAAGTAAGCGTTGAGCGATTATTTTCTGCTGTAAAATATATTTTACAAGAGCAGCGAAATAAACTAACTGCAACAAATTTAGAAAATATTTTATTAGTAAGGACAAACGGCAAATTTGAGTATATTTTTTAAGCTTTAATAAGTCTATATTTTTAAGTTTCAATGAAGTTTGCATTTTTGTTTTTTTTTTTATTATATTAACTGTTGTTGAATTTAATGTTTTTTGTTATGTGTTAACGGCGTTATTGAATACCTTTTTTACAAATATTTTTTAGTTTTATCATTTTTATTATTTGAAATTATATTGCTTAAGTTATCATGAATATTCTTTATTTTATTTACATTAAAAATTAAAAAAAAATATCTTTCAATTGTTTAAAATTCGTATGTATGCACCAGCAAAAAGATACAAATTCAATTGTACCAAAGTATGTTATATAGAACAACATAGTACGCGTTCCATGCATTTAAATAAAATGTAAAAGACGCATAATAGGTACATAATAAGGAGGCAGCGACAAGACAAAAAAAGTATGTATTTCCTGCCGATAACTGTTTCCCAATGACAATATAGTACATACTAAGATGTGTACGCAAAATTTTTAGAGTTCTAAGGTGCGGGCGGGCAGAGTACAAACCGCCAAATTTTTAGATTTCAGCGTGCATACCCTTTCGGAGCATGTGATTACTATGCCACTTCATAACCATTTTTGACTTAACACTAACAAATGCATACACAAAAAGCAAAAACGGTATTTTGCTATCGACACCCAAAAAGTAAACTGTATCATTTAAACTGTTACCCATGTGCCGCGTGCTTCACCAGCAAATAAAAAAATTTTCTCAGCAACTATCCTAGACAAAGACAGTCGCAACGCAACTGAAAATTATACTTACAGTAAGCCTATATGCATACACAAAGTAAAAACAACTCGTTGCTAGTGCATACACACGCACAAAAATTGGTCGCGGCAGACTTACTCTACATATACATAAAAAATGAACCAACGACAATTATTCGTTCACGAATTCTTCGCAGCTTAAGTTCTCTTGTTCAGTTCATTTTTCCGAGCACCTTTCGACATCGGTTTCCTTTTCGTGCCAGTGCACAAATAATACAAAAGCAAATCAAATGTACTTTATTTTCATTTTCAATTGTTTGTGTTTTCTTCTCGGCAAAGCACGAAACTGAACGAAAAAGCACTTTACGTTTAGTTTATTTTCGTACTCTGGTTGCTGCTAGACTGAGTGAACTAGCCGTTCGTCGCTAGATGGCGGTAGCAAATAGTTTCTGTTCGCAATGATATTGTCATTTAAGTAGAGCTGGGCTCAATCATCAATTCTCGAGAATCAATCTTTTCGACTGATTCTCACCAAAAATCGATTTAATCGATTAATCGGAATAAAACAGTATGCGCTAACAAGCTAAAACAGCAAAATTACAGAAAAGGAAATATATATAAAAAGAAGAATATTTATACAAAATGCACATAAAATTATTTCAATAATTTTATATAAAGAAAACCAAAATTCAAAACTTGATAAAAAGAAAACCAAAAATTAATAATTCGCTAGCTTCCAAAATTTAAAACTTAAGAGAAAACATAAAAATTTAATCACAATTTATTTCATTTTTTTGAGATCTTTTAATATATAAAAAAAATTAATAAAATACTCAAAAGTGCCCACTGATGGTACTGGAATTAAAAAATAGATGGAAAAATTGATTCAAATAAACATTTGTCTAGAGGAAAAATAAAGTTTTTTGGCCTTGTAATGGAAGGTCTAAGTCATTTTTTTTTAATTTTAGATTAAATTAGAGTACTTGAAATGACGCAAAGACTTAAATTCGCCGAGAGCCCCAAAGCGCTTTTCTACTTCTTAAAATTGATCCAGCATTATGTACATAAAAGATCGATGCTCAATAAACAACAATCAATTTTATTGACAGAAAAAATGAATCCAATAAATCGATTTTAAATCGCATAAATGCCCTGCCCCTCATTTAAATATAATGCTAATAAAATATTTATACCCTGTACCGTATGGTACCAAGGGTATATTAAGTTTGTGCAAGCCGAAAATGTATGTAACATATAGAAGGAGACGTCGGAGACTTGAGGTGTTACCTAAAATATGATCAGGGTGATTAGAGAAGTCGATATACCCATGTCCGTCTGTCCGTGTGAACGCCTAGATCTCAGAGATGGTAAGAGCTAGAGTTACCAAACTTTCATTAGATCCCATATTATTCCATAGGAGGCAAGTTTATTTTATTTTTTTGATATCGGGGATAAATTATATAGCTCCCATGGGGGTGTTTGAGACGACCTCGACAAAAAAAAAAAACATTTTAGATGAATAATTCGTTTGGTTATGAAGATATCCTAACCAAATTTGGTATTCGAAAGTTTTTTATAGTTCCCAATCACTGTACCAAACTTGATCTAATTCGGTTGACTATATCATATAGCTCCCATAGGACCGATCGGCCAAAATAACTTTTTTAAAGAAAAATTCGATATATTTCGTTTTTAATAAAGATATCGTAACCAGATTTGGCGTTTGGAAATTTTTTAGACCACTTAAGCAATGTGCCAAATTTGAACAAAATCGGTTGACTATATCATATAGCTCCCATAGGTCCGATCTTCCAAAAAATCGATTTTTTAACAAAATTTGTTGTGTTTCGTTTGTTTGTTAAGATATTGGGACCAAATTTGACATTCGTGAGTATTTTATAGTTCCTAAGCACTGTAACAAATTTAATCCAAATCGTTTGACTAGATCATATAGCTCCCATAGGACCAATCGGTCCAAAAACACGTTTTTTATACAAAATTCGATGTGTTTTGTTTGTTTGTAAAGATATTTGAAATAAATTTGGCATTCATATCTTTTTAAGGTATTTAAGGACTGTGTCAAATTTTATTGAAATCGGTTGACTATATCATATAGCTCCCATAGGAACGATCGGTCAAAAAAAAATTTTTTGCTTTCTGTTTTTGGTTTTTTGTGAAGAAATCGGACTTTATTACAAGCTAGTGGTACAGGGTATCCTAAAGTCGTCCGCGCTCGACTTTACGTCCGCCATTTTTTTATTTATTATGCAACTTTTTCTTAAAGTAACTTCTATTCATTTCCCAATTCGCCCAAATATGAGCTACAAGCAAAGATAACGAGTAAAATTTTTTATAATTTCAGGTCAGTCATTTTAGTCTCGAAAATAATCAATATTTTTGACGTAGAGTCTGAACTAGGGATCCGCGTTACCGATCCGATATTTTGAGTATTCTCGATTAATCGTTAATCCATTACAATTTGCTTAGTATCGACATAGAGATAAGATTATGTTATGACCATTTGAAGTTGATTAAGTCAACTTGGTCCGATTGGCTAAAGATTTGGTCCTACTAAAGTAGCTGACGACGCAACTGATACGACTCTGAGCTTATTTTTGCTCTATCTCGTCTATTTTAGAAGTTATGGCTATTTGAAGTTGGAAAAGTCAACTTGGTCCGATTAGCCTAAGATTTGGTCCTAAATGCATTTCGTTTGATTCTTCTTTAAAAAAATATCAAAAATTCGATGATAATACCATCGATCTCCATTTCTTATTTGAGAGAATCGAATCAATTCGGTATCGAGTTATTTTGGAACACTCAATATTTCGATTCCATTTTTTTCCGGTATCAAACATTCCTAGTTTGGAGCCGGATTGAATATAGGCTTAAATTTTATATTGTGAATTGGATTTTTTTAAGCCCTGTGCTTCTCAAATAGTTAAAGGAATAAAAGAAGTTTGGATTTTTTTTATATTATAATTAAGGTAATAATATTGAATGGCATATTATTAAAGACGATAAAAACTCGATCCGTTACCGTCGATATAGTTTTTTGAGAGAATCGCATCAGTACCGAGTTGTTTTGGGATACTCAATACTTCGATTTGATATTTATTTTCCGGCATTGAACAACCCTAGTCTGAACCCGGATTGAATATTGGCTTAAATTTTATATTTTCATTGAATTTTTTGATAATTAAGGTTATAATATTAAATGGCATATTATAAAATATTGTATTAAATCGTTGATATGATGATAAGTTGTGCTTTAAAATGTAAAAAGCTATAGAAAACGATTTTGTTTACTCGATAACAAATAAAATTATGAATGAATTGCATTTTGGTTTAGCTTTACTTACCTATTAGAAACAATATTCCTTCAGAAGAGAAAGCAGATCTTAATTTAATTTCGAATTCGCTGAAAATAAGAAATTTTCATATATTTTATGTTTTCTTAAACAAATCAATCTTAGCATTAAGTTTGAACATTTTCAGAATGAGTTTGTTTTTTTTTTAAAGTACCTTTTACTAAAATCACTTTAAGCATTCTGAGATAAAAAAATTCTCTCTTAGCGGCTAAACAATAACACAGGTCAACATGGTTCAGTTGTTGGAAAGCTAAGAGTCATTTCCGAAGTAATTTGGTGCGTAGAATCCGAATCCGGCGTCAGAACTGGCCCATCACGTCAGGATTTTGAGATATTTGAGGTTATGTACCCAAAAAGTAACAAGTGCGCCCTGTACATAACCTCAAAAGTAGGAAAAAATTCCGTTTTTTGGGTACATAGCCTCAAATTTCTCAAAATCCTGACGTGATGGGCCAGTTCTGACGCCGGATTCGGATTCTAGCTTTCCAACAACTCACATGACCCCTGTATTTGTAGACCTGTGTAATGAATTAAGAATTTTTATAAAAAAGTATATGAGTATGTTTTATTTTATGAATTTCTCGTCCTTCTATTTAGAAATTCCTTAAAGAAATATCTTAATCTTAGCATTTAATCTGAAAATATTCATAATGAGCTTAAAATGTTTTTTTAAAGCACTTCTTAAAATCACTCTAAAAATGCTCGGATTCAAAACTTCTATCTACAGCGTCTATATAAAATTAAGCAAAAATTGGGAATTTTTACAAAAATCTTTCTTTACATAGGAGTTTCACTCTCAATGTTCATAACATATAACCGCAAATTCTTGTTTAAAGGCAAACACAAGAAAGTATCCTTTAAAAAGAGTTGTTTCTGCTTAATATCGCTTAAAATAAATTAATTATTAATTTCTCATTAAAAAAAATATTCCTCGCTTTTGTGAACAAAAACTGACTTTACTAACTTTTTTTTAATCTTATGCTAACACGTTCATTAGTAGCTGTCCATTCACAATATTAGCTACATAAAACTTATCACTCAGCTCAAAAATGCAAACCCACCTCATTATTTCCACAACCTAGTTTTCATATTTTAAAACTAACTCCCAACTAATAATAATTCAAATACCCAGAAAAACAGCTCATTAAATTTGTATCAAGTTTTAAATTGCTGTCAAATTTTGTTTCGCGTTTTGCTGTCAAAAGTCATAAACGAACAAACTACGCCAGGGGTTTCGAAAACTATTTCATTTTCAAATTAGCAATGTTTTCAAAAATAAACTAGAAAACCAAAAAATAAAATCCGAGTTAATTAGCGCAAACGGTGAACGAAACAAAAACAAAAACAACAGCAGTCGTTAAACTTTTTTTGCACTGAGTAAAGTAGTTCAAAACTATCTACAGCCAACGACCTCGGAACCAACACCCGGAACCACCGCCGGAATCCACTGCTTAGCTTATGCGCTGGGAGCAGTGCAAGCAGCGCTTACCTAAAAGTATGCAATGTATTTGCGCTGATTCGAGAGCGCAAATAAAGTGCTTAAAAATTTTCGTGAATTAAGTAATTAATGAACTCAACTTGAAATTATTCTGATGTTTTTGATGATAATGATGTTGTTCATTATCTAGTTGTTGCAATTATTGTTGTTTGTACTGGAAATGTAGACATTTTGTTGTCATTGGCAGGGGCAAGAAAATGTTTGCCTGCTTCAAGGCGTAGTTCGTCTAATTGACATAAAATATTTTGGAGATTTATGGGAAATACAAATGCAGCTAGTTTTATTTAAAAGATATATTGAATTCGTTTGGGTAACTTTTTTATCTTTTGAATAGATACTATTTGTCGGTGTTCTTAAGGCAGCTACTCGCTGCTTTAGTTCTTCTTTAAAGCGGGAACTAGTCGTTCCATTCACTAGTTCGTTACATTTATTTAAATTATTTACAACTTTTTCCGCTTTCTTAGGAACTAGTTTGTTACATTTCCTTATTTTTATTAAGTATGACTAGTAGCATTTTGGCTAAGAACCTACTCGATCCATTCACTAGTTCTTTACATTTATTTTTCTTGAAGAGTAACATCTTTTTCCGCTGTCTTAGGAACTAGTTCGCTTCATTTCCTTATTTTGATTAAGTATGACTAGTTGCATTTTGACAAAGAATCTGCTCGATCCATTCACTAGTTCTTTACATTTATTTTTCTTAATGAATAACAACTTCTCTGCTTTCTTTGGAACTAGTTCATTGGATCTTCTTCTTTAGATTGAGTATATCTAGTTGCTTTAGTTGCATTTTGACTTAGAAACTGCTCGCTCCATTCACTAGTTCTTTACATTTATTTTTCTTGAATGGTAACATCTGCTTCCGCTTTCTTAGGAACTAGTTCGCTTCATTTCCTTCTTTTGATTAAGTATGACTAGTTTCATTTTGACTAAGAATCTACTCGATCCATTTACTAGTTCTTTACATTTATTTTTCTTGAAGAGTAACATGTTTTCCGCTGTCTTAAGAACTAGTTCGCTTCATTCCCCTATTTTGATTAAGTATGACTAGTTGCATTTTGACTAAGAATCTACTCACTCCATCCACTAGTTCGCTACATTTATTTTTCTTAATCAATATCAACTTCTCTGCTTTCTTTGGAACTAGTTCATTAGATCTTCTTCTTTAGATTGAGTATTACTAGTGGCTTTAGTTGCATTTTGACTTAGAAACTGCTCACTCCATTCACTAGTTCTATACATTTATTTTTCTTGAAGGGTAACATATTATTCCGCTCCCTTAGGAACTAGTTCGCTTCATTTCCTTTATATTGATTAAGTATGACTAGTTGCATTTTGACTTAGAAACTACTCGAACCATTCACTAGTTCTTTACATTTATTTTTCTTGAAGGGTAACATCTTTTTCCGCTGTCTTGGGAACTAGTTCGTTAGATTTTCTTCTTTTCATTTAGTATTACTTGTGACTATTCGTATGGAAGAAACTCATTTAAACTACTCGTTACACTCCGCTAAGTTTCTAGTTCAAAGCACTTCTTTCTTTTGATTATGATTTACTTATTTTTGTTTACTAGAACATACCACCCCAGTTTTATTTCTGGTTCCTTTTAAAAACTCTCAAGATTTGGAAACGACTTGCAATAAAGTATTACCTATAGATAATAATAAGAACAGAAATATGTTCATTAAGTTTTTTCAATTCAAAAGTATTTTAGTGAAAAAAACTGAACTGGCTCTTTTTTGCTCCAAGAAACAAATTCTTTAAGCGTTCCGAGTAGTTTCCTTTCAACAACGTGGACTCTTTATCCTTGTCTATAAGGTACTCAAATAGAATATACACTAAACACCTTTTTACAAGTTATGAATAGATTATGCGAACTAGTTCATCAATTGCAAACTGGAAAAACTCAACCCTAGTTTCAAAAGAGAAAACAATAGCAACAAAAATTTACTAAAGGACATCTCATTTATTTTTGTGAAACTTAAAGCTTAAGCAACTGTCATTTACCCTATTTTAGCTAATATCAAAGTCTGCTTAAATGTTCTTGCCAAGATTACCCAACAACTCGTCCAAGTCGCTTTAGCGACACAAAACTCTTATCACATTTTTTTTTTTTTTTGGCATATGGATTATTGATTATATTTACTAATTTATGTGCTAATAAAAATGTCAATTTGTATGCGTGCTTTTGGTCTATAAAGTGGGGAGAGCTGAAGCTGACATAACCATTAGCCTTAAGTGTCCGGCCATGTTGTGTTTGTGCTCGTTTGGCTTCCATTTTGGTTATATGCACCATTTTGTTTTTTCCTTTCCTTTGGCTTTGGCTTTTGTCGTTTGTTGAAGGCCAGACTTCCAATGGAGCTTACAAATTGACACCGCAGGACATTTCTGGTAATGATTTCTTTTTGTTAACACAGCTTTCTATGGCCTTGCCTTTGGCTGGTAACTGAGGCGTGTATCCGAATCTTTTTGCGTGTTTTGTTACAATGAATTTTAAGGGGTTGATCATGAAAATCATACAAAAATTGTCCAATATTGGGTATAAATTTATTTATATAATTTTAAATAAATTTAGGGAATAATATGTTAATTTTAATGAATATATAATATACTTACACTACCGTGCAAAAGTATAAGGACATCAGCGAAAAAGTCAATATTTTGAGTTTTTGATTATTTTTTATTGTATGTAAGCATTTTCAGCAAAACTTCCTTTTACAAAAACAACTGCCTAATATTGGAGCTTTTATTTTACCAAAAGGTTATTGCACTATTGCTTCACACGGTGCTTCGCAATAGCTTAAGTCATTTTTGATGCAATTTGGTCGTTTCATTACTATAGGACAGTAGTCTATTATAAGGAAATTAATTGTAAGGATGGCATAAATACATTTTATTTCAATTTGAAATCACTTTTTGATCATTTTATGATAAATTGACGCAATATGTGAATATTAGTTTATGGCAGAGAGACCATATAATTGCGTAAAACGACGTGGGCAGAGGATGATGTATATTTTATGA
Organism: Chymomyza amoena; assembly: GCA_037043745.1. NCBI lineage: Eukaryota > Metazoa > Arthropoda > Insecta > Diptera > Drosophilidae > Chymomyza > Chymomyza amoena. Next base: position 49,552 of record JBAMAX010000343.1, read on the forward strand.
AAAAACATATGAACCGATACATAATTATTTGGAATTTGGAATTTGTAATTTCTTTGGAAACATCGAGAAGTAAAAAAAATATATTTAAAAGATTATTGGTAAGATTTCGGAGTGGTAAAAACGAATAATCTTAAAAAATTCATAATTTTCTTCAGTTCATTGCTCAGAGTTGATGCCAATAGTGGACCATAAAGTGTCCAAAACTACAATTTAGCAAATCGTCCAGAAGTGCCCACGAAAGACGCATGTCAGGATGTCCAAATCTTGAACCACTAAATATATGTCCGCTTTGAATTCACTGTTGTAACTAATTTTTAATAGGCGCGCTTTTGCGTAATTTTTTGTGCATGTTTTTTAAAGATTCTCCGTATAAGATTGATTGTTTTTATATTTTTCAATTAGAAATCATTGAGTTCGAGTAGTCCGGGTGAATATAATTACTATTGGAGGGATTTGCAAAGAATAAAATGCGTTTTGATACCATTCCGATGTAAAACTTCGGCGAAATGCTATTTTTTTAACAGGACAATGTCTAAATTCAAGTAGATAAGCTAGCGAATACCCTGCGAATTTTCATCTACTTTATTTTTTACTTATTTCTCAATGATTCTAAATAAATTCCAAATATAATTATGTTATCGGTTTATATGTTTTTCCATAAAATATACATCATCCTCTGCCCACGTCGTTTTTCGCAATTATATGGTCTCTCTGCCATAAACTAATATTCACATATTGCGTTAATTTATCATAAAATGATCAAAAAGTGATTTCAAATTGAAATAAAATGTATTTATGCCATCCTTACACTTAATTTCCTTATAATAGACTACTGTCCTATAGTAATGAAACGACCAAATTGCATCAAAAATGACTTAAGCTATTGCGAAGCACCGTGTGAAGCAATAGTGCAATAACCTTTTGGTAAAATAAAAGCTCCAATATTAGGCAGTTGTTTTTGTAAAAGGAAGTTTTGCTGAAAATGCTTACATACAATAAAAAATAATCAAAAACTCAAAATATTGACTTTTTCGCTGATGTCCTTATACTTTTGCACACAAATTTATTTCTATCCAAGCCGAGTTATAATATGAAAATCTTAATTTCTTATTCACCCACCAATGCGCAATGGCTAAATTTCAAAGTTAAAAAAAAAGGAATCGAGGAATTTCTATACAGAGCTGAAACTTGAAGGAATTGATAACAATTTTTTTAAATAACAACATCTACAAAATCGATTTTTTTAAGAATGTCTTTCGATTTAGCACGTTATTTTAGGGAAAGTAAGTTTTTGCTTAAATTATAGCTTTTCAAATATTTGAGATAATTTTAATGGCCAGTCAGGTTGCTTTTTCAACCCTAATGAAAACTTAAAGAATTGTAGTTTTATTTTTTCACGGTAATCTTATTGAAACTGTGTTTAGTTTTGTATGGATTTGCGATGTTATGTGGCAGTAGCCTTAAGAAGCTAAATAGTCACGCTTCAAAATTAATCCTTTTTAAAATGTTTCGGAATCGAATTACCTGTATTTATATTCTATAGGAATCCAACTTTTTTTTTGGATTGTGATCAATGGTAACCAAAATTTTGTGTGAACCAAATGTGTTATGGATAACTGGTTCTGTGGTTCCCTTAACTTAATATACCCTACGGTACAGGGTATAAAAATTGTTGGCCAAACTCGGTCAATAAGATCAGTTGAAAATCATCAGATTTAAAAATTACATTTCTAGCACAAATGTCGTGTTAAATTTTTCCAGGAGAAACATAAAAATCTAAAATTTCTACTAAATCATTCACATATTTCATTTGATCGAAAAAGCCTCTGACGTATTGAAAATATGGGAGAGAGAGCTTGCGTGATTCATTCAACTTTATAAAAATAATTTAAAAGATATAAGCTTTAATACATACCTTAGAAAAGGAATATAACAGACAATTTTTTGATAAAAAGGAGCAAAAAAAACAAAACGACGTTGACTGCGGCGCCGATGCCCGCGGCTTGCTGCTTTAGCAATAATTATCTTTATTTAATTTAATAATTTAAAATAATTTTATAATAATTTAATTATCACAGAAAAAAAATTTAAAAAAAGGAAACAAATAATTTGAAACAAAAAGAAAGACACGCATACAACGATACCAACTGCGACGCCGACGTACGCGTTTTGATGCTACTGAAGCAGACGACGCGACGTCACGCCTTTAACCGAAGCAACTGCGCAATGTACAGAAACAATACACAATGAATTGCGGATTTCTCACATTTGTGTAATTATTTTTTTATTTTATATTATTATATTTATTTAACACACTTCATACAATCACAGAACAAAACATATTAAAAAAAAAAGAAAACCAATAATTTGAAACAAAAGGAAACACAGAGACACACACATGCAACGAAAACAAGCACACTTATACAACGATAAAAGCTGCGACGACGACGCACGCGTTTTGCTGCTGTTGCTGCAGCCGACGCGAAGTCGCACCATTAACCGACGCAACTGCGCAATTCGCCGTTACATTGGCTTTGCACACAAAATTCGCATGAAAAACTCAACTTCATTTGTTGTTATAATGCAAACACACTCAACAACTAAGCGTTTAATATTTTACCTCACAAATTTTTCACTTTTCCGCCGTTTTTCCACGAGTTTCACACAATTTAAAAACCGACTACACGGATCACGTCGCACGCAACTAAAAGAACAAAATAAACTGACAGCCGCTTCAACTGCAAGCTGAGTGAGCTAATTTCTAAACTCTCAAATAATTTGAGTCAAATTGTCAAACCAAAAAAAAAACAACAAATGCAATAGAAATACGAATTGCTCAGAGAGGCAAGTGCAAATTCGAGATCATGCTGGCACAACAACAACGCTTGACCACAAATTCTCTCTGAGCGTTTTGAAGTTTAGGCATCGAGCTGAGAGCGCCAATGCAAAAGCAAAAACAAAAAGTGAGCGCTTGTCATAAAGGACGCTGTTGAGTTAGCAACAACAATGCGAAAGCCGCGCTGCTTTCTTTGCTGTGTTTACTTCATACTTCTTTTCGCAGTCGTTGTTGTTAGGCTGCAAACACAGTGCGAGCTGAGACGAAGATGAAGACGAAGACGAAGCTGAAGACGAATTGCTTGCTTTGCGAGTAAGCTAATAGGTGTACATAGTGCAAGACGAATTAGTTGCGTGTTGTCATGTAAGTCGCAATGGATTCGTCATCAGATGATGAGCTGATTTTACAAGAAAGCTTGTATTTTAAATTAAAACGTAAATTAAAATGCAATAAAATGAAAATACATCCCATTAATTTGGGAAGAAACATTTTTGGCGAGTTTCATCATTTGTATAATGAGCTGCGTCAGGATGAAACCAGATTTGTGGCGTACACCCGAATGAAAATCAGCACATTCGACTACATTTTGAAAAATATTGAGCCACTAATTATTAAAAATTGGACCAATTTTATTAGAGCTCCAATCATGCCTGCTGAAATGCTTATTGTGACATTGAGGTAATGAGCTATTCAAAAAAAACAAAAACAACAACGGCTAAACAGCAAGCGATTCATCTTCAAATTCAGTACTGCACCGTTTCACGCTTTTTGCTTGCGTTTCGTCTTCATCTTCGTCTTCGTCTCAGCTCGCACTCTGAACGAATTCGAGCGAATTCATATAAATCGTACTGCACAGTTTTTCGTCTTCAGCTTCGTCTTCGTCTTCATCTTCGTCTCAGCACGCACTGTGTTTGCAGCCTTAGGCGTGCTTTGCTGTAAAATTTTGTTTCTGAGCGTTACAGTGGACTCACAAATTATTGGGACACTGCAAATTTGAAACAGTAACTTTACACATAAACATAACGAAACAATTTTTTTTTGTATACTGAAGAATAATATTGCTGTTATATAATAAAATATAAATAAAATCTTCATAAAAGCAAAAAAAAAAAAACATTTTACGCACATAAATTATTTGGACACTTGTTACCAAGTATAAATTTTGGTGAGAAAAAAATAGTTTTTTGGATTTTTTATGTTTTAAGGGCTGTCTTTGGGTTATATAAAGGTTTTCAAGCGATGCCTCATATTTTTGATAATTCTGCGCATCAGCTAGTAAAGTTTGGTGTTTCTAGCTCTTCTAGTCTCCGAGATCTAGGCGTTCATTCGGACGGACGGACGGACATGGCTCAATCGCTACCCGAGGCTATGATAAGTATTTTCATATAAAGGACTTGGGGTCTGCCGCAACTCCTTCTGTCCATTACATACATTGCACAAATCTAGTACCCCCTTTGTACTTTGAAGTACAGAGTATAAACAAGTTTTAAAATTTACCGTAGTAGAGTAGCTTTGAGCCTAAGTACCAAAATTTTTCTTTGAAGCCTTTGACCACCTTTGTATCTTGCTCAATTGTTGCCTTGCCTTCTAATCAGATAATGCCAAAAATTTTCTAAAATTCGCATTAAATTTCATAAGCTAATGCTCTTTAAGTTAAATTCTCTCCCTTTTTCCGGGGCAGGCAACTGAAACACTGACCCAGTAACAACTTAAAGATATTACAATTTTATTTATTTTGATTCAATTTGGCCAATCAACATCCAAACATCAAACAGCAGCTGCCAAAGCACCACAAACACTTGACTACGTGTAATACAATTTATGTGCTCCCCCATACAACGACGAACCGCAACGAACCCATATCCAGCCACGTCGAACCACTTTGACTTCCAGGAATCCCACGACTCCTTTTTTATGAAAATTACATTTTTACATAATTTAACAAGATGAGCCGAAGTCGTTGAAAAAAAAAGTAGCAAGAAAGTCAGGAACAAGAAGCGTCAGTCAGCAGGATTGGTTTGCGGTTGGGTGGCGCTGCGCTTCTGGATTTTGGTCCTGCTCTGTTCTGGTCAGTGAGCTGCCAGTAATTTCTTTATGTGGGGCTACTTGAGCGAAGCTGCTTCTACGTCTTGCTCCTGGTCCTGCTCCTGTTGTTGTTGTTGTTCCATTGACCACTAAAGTTGCCATAAAGCGGCATATAATTTTGCGCTCTATGACGGACATACAAGAAGAGTCCAAAGTCCAAGCCACCGTGGCGTATTAAAAAAAAAAAAAAATGGTGGCACTTGAGTGGCGGCACTTTGAATGGGTTTTTGTGGGTGCCTACAGCAGCCTAGAGTCCTAGCAGATCCTGGGCAAAATGTTGAAGCTTAAATGATGTTGTAAATAAATTTCGTTTGCGTTTTTTTTTTTCTAGCAGGAAGCAAAATGTCTTCATCATCAAGTGGCTGACTTAACGGTAACGTTATGTGCACCGTAAATGCCATAAAAAGCTTGGCCTCAAAAGCTTCCTAAGTGCCAATGGGTGCTTTGTGTGTTAGAAACTCTACGCTCTAAATGTTGTTTATTTGAGTTTTGGGGTTGCCTATTTGAGGCCCTTATGAATGCAACAGCATTGAGTGGGCTAATAGCAAATTTCGAACTAAATTCCACTATTTGGTTAGTTGAGTCTTAAGATTTTGGTAGGAAATAGCTTGACGGGAGTGGGAAGCAGTGGAATATCATTGGGTGAAATGGTTTTAAGGGTGGGCTTTTTGGATGATTCTTGAATGAAAGTTATTGCTATTTTAGAGCTAGAATGAATTAAGTTTTATTTGATTCAGGTAGACCATTTTAAGGTTCCCACAACTTCATAAATTTTTCAAAAAGTAAGCTAATTGTGACTGGTTGCGGACTAGTGTGATTGTAGGTCACAAAATTTTGTAACATTAGCAAAGGTGCTCCTTATGTTTAGCGTCTCGTTGATCTATTTAGTATTCATATTTATAAATCAGTCAATCAAATCTGAGTTTTTTTTGAATGATGGGTATGTTGTTGTTGTGTCCTTTATCTCCTTATGGAGCACAGAGCCTCTTTGCATTCGTAGTTAGCAATTTCTACTTGAATAAACGAGATATTTCTTGTTTTCGTGTGTATACTCGGCGTTATAATGCGTTCGTTTATGGGTTGCCATGAGATTAAGGATAATGCCAACTCCTTCTGCATGAATGTCTTGTTCTTCTCTTCCCCAATAGTAATTTTTCGCCATCATTTAGGTTGTGTTCTCCAACACCATTCCATCTGCCTTCAGCTGGGTCTAGTAGTTTGATGTTAAGACGTTTCATTTCTGCTACGGCCTGATGTAAGCGGCCAGCTTGGAATAGGGTACGTTCCATGTGGCAATCTTTGAGCGTTTTTTAAAGGAGAAAGTATCATATCTTTTGGTATTGTGTTTTGAGGATTCTGGTATAAGTAAATTATTGTTTTGACTGTATGAATTTCGCACCTCCAGATCCGATGTGAGTGCCGCCAATGCGGAAGGATTTCTTAAATATCGATGACCTCCTGGAGACATATTATTCCTCTTGATTTGGTTCATATTTTCATATCAAGTATTCAGTTTTGAAAGCTTCCCGTACGAGTTTCTCGTACAAGGCTGGGGTCTAGTAGGGTCTGCCTCCCTTTTAGATGATTAGGCGTATCTTTACACATTTTTATAGCGAATAACATGTTTGCAGACAGACACCCGCATCAGCCGTACCCACATGATGAGCAGACGCTGGCATTTGCCGTATAAACACATTTGGCTCCTTTAGAGTTCTTCCGCTGTCCTCGCCTGGGTTGGATTTGTGACGGAGTTTTCCTTCACCGGCCTGTGTGGTCCGCGGGAGATATTTCATTTCTCACCTACCACCCATATCTGGGAGGCGTTTGCTATCCGCCACCTGTGATGCATCTTCTAGGATAACAGGCTCCCCCAAAAGATT
>JBAMAX010000344.1:0-141897 GCA_037043745.1 Chymomyza amoena
GCAAACTATTGTGCTATATTCTTTACGTGCACGCCTCCTTTCGCCCGTTATTATATACATTTGCACTTATTATTCAAACTTACACTTGGAATGTTGTCATTTGTGCAAACACCTTCTTGTAGCAGTCTATCCCGTATTTCCCAAGCAAATATGCTAGGGCATTCACGTTTATATTGAGAGATTTTGCTTACAACTTCAGCAGTGGCAACACGTGGCTTGGAGCCTCCAATTGCACGTGGTCGTATACTTCCGGTTTCATAATATCTAAATTGAAAAATATGTATTTATAAATTAGTGTCAAAAAAAAAAAAACTTTCAATGGAAGTTTTAAACCATATAAAAAATATGCTATAGTACTGTTAAATGACTCCTTTCGTAATTGCAATCTTTATTATAGACATATCAACAGGTTAGGCTTAAATAGGACATTGTTATAAAGACGACTTTATCCATCCCTATACTTGTTCGCATGGACTCTTAGATCTAGTATTAGAATCTTTAAAAGTTGCTTTCAACGCCTACAACAAACAAAATTAGATAAATTCAATAAAGATCGCAATTTTTAGGTAGTACCAGCATTTTCCGTTTATGGTTCATAAAGTAATTAATTAAAATAAAGCGCAAAAACTTACCTGCCTAAGATTTTGCTAACGCATCCATTTGATACTTGTAGAATTCTGGAAATATCACAAGGACGAGCACCAGAATGGGCAAGCTCGACAATTTTTTGACGAGTCGAGTCAGGTAACGGTCTTCCTCCAACAAAGACACCACCTAATTGATTAACCCCACTGTGACCTGTAATATGGGTATTATAAAAATTATTTATTCAAAATTGTGTTGTGATAAATTGTGAAGTAGAAAAATTATGTAGACTGCTGAATTATAAAAATTGAATGCGGGGCTGAGAATATCATCAAAATAAATGATAAGTACAAATTCTTCTAAGAAGGCATTGAGAATATGCCATTTTCAACTGTATACAAAAGATTCTACCTTTACATTTAAATAAAGTAATTTACAAATTGTTAGTCATTAAAACAAAATTAAAACTATTAAACAAACTACTAAGTCTTTAAACTTTTATTGATATTTTCTTTAATCTAGAATACTGTATTTTTTAAAAACAAAATGGTAAGTTTAACTCTCTACTCAATCTTAGCTCAAACTAGACTCTACTCTACTTTTCATCAGCAGTTAAATTCAGGGGCAGCATTTTCAACACTCCAATATTTCCAGATTTTGTTTAAAAAAAAGCGACAAAAGAAGTTAACAGAAGTGTGTTAAAATAACACAGTACTACAAAATCAAAACACTTTTCAAGTGACCTAGTGTACGTTGTAGGTCTTCACGAGTAGATCACGATAATGTGCTTAAAAATTGTCTAACACCCCGGAATTCTCAAGTTATTGCTTAAAACCCGTTTTTCGTGTACTGCGATAACTCCAACAATCACAACGTCGTAATTTTTCAACCGATTTTTGACTGCTTTGCGGTTTTGGAAGCTTTAAGATGATATACATTTGTTTATACTTCATACAAAACAACTACGAGATTTTTTAAAAGTTATCTAAGATTTTTGTCCCGCTTTTCACATTTTGACGTCTTTTTTATATAACATTTTGGTAAAAAACTTTTACTTTTTTACATTTTATCTTGAATATTAATGCCGAATAAGAAAAGTCATGGTTCATCAAAATCGGATGATAAATGTTCAAGTTACGACGCTTATTGTATTGTTTTGGGCTTTTAACCTTTATACCTGTGACTAATAAGAACTTCGAATTTTTTCAATTGTTGTAATTCAGTATGTACTGATTGCAATTGCAATCTAATCAAAAAATTCGATGTCCTTAAAACGTTTTATAAACCGATTTTGTTGCAATTTGGTATAGTTCTTTGGAAAACATAATACTCGAAACCTCCAAAGTTTGGTTACGATTTAAACAAACAAAATGTAGAGAAGTAAAAAATTTTATAAGGAGGTCCTATGGGGACATAACATAGAGTAATTTTTTTTCAAGTTTTTAAATTTGTAATATTTTACTTTGGCAATAAATGAATGCATTGCAAATTATAATAATATTATAATTATAATGTTAAAGTGTCCTCTAAAATTTTTAAAAATAATTATCTAATAACTTGGGTCAATCAGCAACGTTTTCTTAAAAAAAGTTAATACCAGCGCTTCATGGAGAAAATTTGATCTTTTTTGTAAGTTATTAAATAAATGCATTAAAGAAGAGGCCGCTGTGAGACAACACTTTTTATTTTATACAATTGTTATATAAAAAATCAATTTTCGAGAACATTTAATATTTGGTGCTAAGGTTCTATTATTTAAAACCAATAAAAAGTAAAAGTTTTCTTATCTTTAATGTAACAAGTTTAAATTTGTGGCAAAAAATTGCTAGACTCTATATCAAAAACTTGCTATAGAAAGTGACTATTCTCCACCTCCAGAAGAACGCAGTAGCAGGCACGAATACGCCTATGCTACAAAGAGTATATTCACGTTGTGCAACCAGAAAATGTATGTAACATACAAAACGAGATATCGTAGGATCATACTTTAAGTGACATTGCGTATCTCCGATGTCTCTTATAGTTTGTTACATACATTTTCGGCTTGCACAAATTTAATGCACTCTGTACCATAAATGCATTAATATGAACCAAATCGTAAGTTTGAAAAAAATATGTCGCAATTATAATCGATGCGTTATTCAGTACATTATCGAATCATTATCGAAGCCAGTTTAATACAACCGATATTTATTTAACAGTAGAGTCCCTTTTTTTTGCAATATCTTGAACGCTGTTTCATGAATAATTTGATTAATGCATTTTCGATTTTTAGAGACTAAAACATGATTAGCATACTAAAATTTTGTAAACTAGACTATTTTTAGAGCTCGTCAAGTGATTCAGGCCGACTTTATTTTTTTTTTAATTTTTGTTTAGAAAGATATGAGACGATTTGAACAATAATTTGTATGATTGAAAATAAGTTTTTAAAGTTAGAGTATATCACTGTATTTTCGACATATGATATAATTATTATTTTCAGAATGTGTAAAAGAAATTTGTCGCTACCTACGACAAATGATTTACTTCACGATGAACAGGAACAAAACCAATTTTTTGTTCTACAAATTCATTTCATGCCGTGCAGAACAATTTATCAAACTTCTTTTGACACGCTTAAAAAAGTCAAAATAAATTAAGTTCAAAGAAGTAACAAACAAGTGTTTCGTTTAAAGCTTTAGCTCACAAATATTTAGGGAGCGTCCTTTTTTTTAGGGCACTACATGCTAAATATATAGTTCAATATTCACACAAGCGTATATTTATAAAACACAGAACTTCAACCAAAAGGTCTCAAAAAAGGGTCGCACTTGCTAATGCCAATGAAGCATAAATTTAAGTCTAATTTCCTAGAATTGATGGAAACTAAATCCCTAAATCTGCGTATCAATTTTTAAGTCGGCGCTTCCACTTTTACTATCATTGGCGCTTAAGCATAATATGAGTCCCATCTTGGGTACAATTAAACGGTTGTTTGTGCATCGAACTATGCTAATAAATTGAAAAGATACGCATTCATAAGTTTCATGATGCCGGACTGAAAAACTGGCTTTTACAATATTGTAGTAACATTTAGTCTTGTATACTAAGATGTTTGTACGAAATTTATCTCTGTACTACGTCATTGAAAACAATTCCGATGTATTGCTTAAGGGCTCAAAAATAAAAATGGCTGGCTCATTTGGTTACAATAGAAACAAACAAAATCAAACACAATTTTTGACGGATCGCTCCTATGTATGACCCACAATAATAATAAGTCCACTGATTTTAATGTAATTTGGAACAATTTGAAAAACCTACGATTGCACATTTGTTTACGATATCTTTACAACCAATCGAAGCACAATGAATTATGTGCAAAAACCATTTTTAACCGATCTGTCCTATGGGAGCTACATATATGATATTGGCAACAGAAACAAAAATTTGGTACAGTTATTGGAAGCTTTTTTTTATGGATCTGGCCTATGAGTGCTATATGATATAGGTAACTAAATTGGATCAAATTTAGTGCCGCGATTAAAAAAAATATAAAATTCAGATGAAAGTAATAAACGGCGACTCAAAACCGCAAAAATCTATCGTGCGGCAACGGGGGAAGATATTGACATAATTCAATAAAAATTAAAATTATTTATACTCCTAAGAAATCTATAGAATATAGTCCCAATATAGGAAAAATAAAATAAACTTCTCTCCCATGATATGTCATGGGATCTAACTTAAAAGATTGGATGCAATCGTTTTTAACATTTCTTATTGAAGTAAAACTGCAATTGCAGAAATGTAGCAACCCTATATATTTATAGGATTATCGAATTTGGGCTTAAGATACAACCAAGATCTTAAACACTATAGATAGTTTGCAGGGTTGAGACGAGTAAGTAATCGAGTCGAGTGAATAGTCAAATGTCATTAAAAGTTAAAATCTCATTATTATATCCTGTATCTCATGGTTATTTTAGATTTGCATCTTTAATAATATTAAAAATGTAATCCAAAAAATATTTCTGAATTTCATTATAAATTAAATCAATTTTTATGCTATATCAATTATTCTGTATGGCCTCATATGCTACGCTATTTGAAAATTTGGATTCGGGTCGAATGTAACATTTTAAATTATTTATTTAATAAGACACTCGAGTAGGATGAGGAAGGCAAATCATATTGATATGGGCATTTCCGTTCGTATGAACGCAGACATTTTGGTTTTTATACTATATAATAGGATTAAATAATTTGAAATTTGGAGAGTTCTTACATGTATTTTTCCCGTTTGGTACGCCGCCTTCGACTTTAAAATAATTTCTAAGTTCTATACATTCTACAATTAAATAAATCTTTCTGTTAATACTTCTTTTTCTTTCTTTATTAATTTTGAGACATACCGACTATAATATCCTTTGCATTTGTGAGCGATGACAACGGCTGTTATGAACCTACAACCTGTACATATAACCTTATAATTTTTTTTCTAGAACATAGTAAAAAAAATATTCTATCATTTGGCATCTGAGAACTTTTCAATTAAATAATATATTTTTTGATGGTGCAGTACGATATTTATAACTTTATGTTTAAGAAGTTACTTAAATTGGGATAAGTTCAAGTGCATATTTTGAGATGAGTGGTAGACAACAAGGTAAATCTATTGGGATAACGGGGAGATCGATCAAATTTTTTTGTGGGTTTGATTATTTGGGCCACATACAGTGGTTATAGGTATATACTATATGTATACCAAGGGTATATTAAGTTTGTGCAAACCGAAAATGTATGTAACATACGGAAGGAATAGTCGTTACTCAAAATATGATCTGGGTGATTAGAGAACTTGATACACTTGCGTCTGTCTGCAAGTCTTTCTATCCGTCTGTATGAGTGCATAGATCTCAGAGATGGAATGAACTAGATCAACCAAACAATTTGATTGACCGATTTTGATCAAATTTGTACAGTGGTGCGGAACTCAACTAACCAAAAACTGCCAACCACCAAATTTAGTTATGATATATTTATAAATAAACGAATAGTCCATCTAAAACTTTCAGTTTTTTTTCGTCCTCTGGAACACACCTACATAATTAGGGTATTCACGCTTTAGCTTAGTCAACAATCGGTAAGGGCTTTTTAAATTATAGTATTTTCGATTATATGCCATAAATAACAATTGTATCAAGTATTTACACAAATAGTTTTCAAATTTTATTAGATAAAAAATGGCGTACTAAAGTCGTCCGCACCCGACTTTACATACCCTGTACCACTAGCTTGCAATAAAATCTGGAATATTGCTTAAAAACATTAAAGACATTTGATTGCCAAATTGGGTTCCTTCATAAAAACCCAATCGACCGATCGTTCCTATGGGATCTATATGATGCAGTCAATCGATTTTGATCAAATTCAACACAGTAGTAGTAGTACCTTAAAAAATATCTGAATGCCGAATTTGGTTCGAATATCTTTACAAACGAAACACAACAAATTTTGTTCAAAAATCGATTTTTTGGAAGATCGGCCCAATGGGAGCTATATGATACATACATTGCTTAAGTACTTTAAAAAAAACTTTTGAATGCCAAATCTGGTTACGATATCTTTATTTAAAAACGAAATATAGCTAATTTTTCATAAAAAAAGTTATTTTGGCCGATCGATCCTATGGGAGCTACAGTACCCTGCAAAAGTTTGGGGTCAGTTGAAAAATTTCATGTTTTTTGTATTTGTCGCCTTATTTGTCGGTCTTGGACCGTTTTATTTTAAATGATACATTGAAAAAACATTATATATAAATGAACTACAAATAATATTCGCCAAAAACTGCGATTTTTTTTCGAAAAAAACAAGAAGAATGAAAAACATCAAATCAGGTGGTTTTCATCAATATGGTTTCCTTTAGATTTGATGATGGCTGCACAGACTCTCGGCATTCGTTCGACTAATTTTTGAAGCGTTTGAACTTGTATTTGTTCCCAAGCCCTCTTCAGACACTCCCACTGGTGATTCGCGCTAGTTGGACGTAGTTTTCGCACCTCTCTATCCAGTTCATACCACAACAGCTCAATGGGGTTCGCGTCCGACGACTGGGGTGGCCATTCCATGATTTTGAGTGCCCCAGCTGATTCTTTGGATTTTAAGTAGTTAGTACACAATTTTGACGTGTGTTTAGGATCGTTGTCTTGCTGATATTAAAATCCTTCTCCTATCAATCTGGTACCCGACGGAATAGCGTTGTACTGAAGTATTTTGTGATACTGTTCTTTTCGCATAATACCGTCGACTTTTACCAAATCGCCAACTCTGTCGTAGCAAAAACAACCCCACACCATCACTGAACCACCTCCGAACTTCACTGTGGGCTTCACAAATTCAGGTTTGTGCCGTTCACCATGCTGTCTGCGGCAGTACCCTCGCCGTTTACTCCCGAAAATTTCAAATTTGGACTTATCCGTCCAGAGCACTTTTTTCCATTCGTCAATCGACCATTTAACGTGTATTTTGGCCCAATTAAGTCTTTTGCGAATATTTTGTAGCCGCAGTAATGGTTTTTTGGCAGCAACTCGACCATACAATCCGATTTTATGCAATCGACGTGTCACTGTTGTGTCGGAGATTGGGTTCGGCAACGATTCATTGATATCAGCTCTGATATCTGGCACTGTTTTTAATCGAGAACGCTTGCTTATCATTTGTATCAGCCGATCATCACTTTCTGTGGCCTTTTTGGGTCGACCCGTTCGATTTTTGTCTGCATAACATCCAGTTTCAGCGTGTCTTTTCAAGGTTGTGAAGACTCCATTCTGTGAAACCCCCACTATTTTTGCTATTTGTCGCTGGGAATGGCCAGTTTTATGTAAAATAACGATTTCAGCACGCTTTTCTTTCAATATTTGTTGTGTACTAACTACTTAAAATCCAAAGAAACAGCTGGGGCACTCAAAATCATGGAATGGCCACCCCAGTCGCCGGACGCGAATCCCATTGAGCTGTTGTGGGATGAACTGGATAGAGAGGTGCGAAAACTACGTCCAACTAGCGCGAATCACCAGTGGGAGTGTCTGAAGAGGGCTTGGGAACAAATACAAGTTCAAACGCTTCAAAAATTAGTCGAACGAATGCCGAGAGTCTGTGCAGCCATCATCAAATCTAAAGGAAACCATATTGATGAAAACCACCTGATTTGATGTTTTTCATTCTTCTTTTTTTTCGAAGAAAAATCGCAATTTTTGGCGAATATTATTTGTAGTTCATTTATATATAATGTTTTTTCAATGTATCATTTAAAATAAAACGGTCTAAGACCGACAAATAAGGCGACAAATAAAAAAAACATGAAATTTTTCAACTGACCCCAAACTTTTGCAGGGTACTGTATATGATATAGTCAACCGGTCTTGATCAAATTTTGTGCAGTGTTTGGGAACCATACGTTCGAATGCCAAATTTGGTTACGATATTTTTATAAGCAAACCATCTAAAACTTTTGGTTTTTTTTCAAGGTTCCCTATGGGAGCAATATAATAAATAATAATAGCCCCGATATCAAAAACATAAAATAAATGTATCTCGCATGGATTGATATATGATCAAATGTGATAGTTTAGTTACTCTAGCTCTTACCATCTCTGAGAAAGACGTACAGACGAACGGACGGACATGGGTATATCGACTTCTTTCTTTCACCCTGGTCATATTAAGGACAACTTTGGGGAGTCTCCGACGACTCCTTCTATATTTTACATACATTTTCGGCTTGGGGGTATAAAAACAACTAAATTAATTTAAGCACTGCGAAATAATCAAAAAACAATTTAAAAATTCCAAAATAATAAATGTTGTTTGTTTAAAACAAAAATATGTAGGCATTTACTTGGCATCACTCTACCTATGTATGTACATATATAAATAACCGTTATACTGCATGATTTTATAAGACTTTTATTTAGGACGAAAATAAATAGGCCTGGTGAATGGGACTAATAATGTAATTACTGCACAAACAATTTGGAAAGTAATTGAATAAGAACACAAAGATGTGAGATCCTAACAGGAGACAAAGGCCTTGTTCACCTTAGCTATTACACTTATTCAGGCAGCTACCAAGTAGACCTTTTATGTGGATGAGTGTGTAAAATATTTATTAAGAGTACGCGCGCAAAATTCTGGCGGCTTTGTTTATTTTGTGTTCAACTTATGCTTTCAACATCAATAATTGTTTTTATTTGTAACGACATGACACGAACACTCTTCACTTTTAAGGATCGATAAAGGTGGAAAATGATTTCATTCATGTATTACAAACAATAGCGTGAACATGACTGAGAGTACTTAACAACACAGCAAGGGCCGCTTCTCTTGGGAATATGACTATAACCTTTTTTTCTCAATCATCAGCGTTACAAAAAGGACCAAAAGTACCCTAAAATAAACGAAAGTCTTAGCATGATCATTGTTTCAAATGAATGCCCGTAGAAGCCAATCTATTGTGCGTAGTGGATCAGCTCTTAGCATTGTGGTGCCATAATTGGCAGCTTGGAACAAAGCTACACATGTACACGAGCCAGTTGTCGTAGTCGGACGGACCACTGTGATCAATAGTAAAATCAATAAAGACCTAATTTTTCGCATTTTAACAATAATCTGTACAATTTTATATGGTACTTATATAATTGCTTTTTTTTGCAACAATAACATGTCTATTATGTGTTAAAATATACTAGTCGGTTTTAATGGGTGGGGGGCCACATTGCCGAGCACCAACCCCCGTGGAGATATTTTAAACATATTCACTTGAATCAGTTCACATAAAAGTTTTTACTTGTTTCAGGTAATATGTCATTTTCCAAAGTCCAACTGTACGAAACTTTTTAGATTAGAAAAGATTTTTTTTTTTTATGTAGTAAACAAATTTGGCATCAGGCATGTTCTAGATTTCGATTTCGACAAGATTCGACTCGTTTTGAAAAGTTTGATTCGCAGCTATCGAAATGAAAAGTATTTTGCTTTGTTTACTTAAATAAACGCATTAATGCCACTAAAATGAATTTTGTATTGTTTTTTAATGTTTTAAGATGAACGAATCAAGGTTAATTTTCATTATATTTTTTTATTAAAAAAAATGTCTATTAAAATTGTGTCTACATGCAAAACCAAAACGAGTGGAATGAAAGTAAGGTGTTCTGTATTTAGACAAAACAGAACTTCGAAAAGTTATGTGTTATCGATAGCACTCGATAACGATTCGAAAACGATTCGAACGAGAGTAATTTAATATATCAGACCCACACATTGCCAAGAAAAACCGTATGATCTATGATTTACTGTTAATTTGCCAATGTTTCTTTTCTCATCGTTATCAAACAAATTACTCAAGTGGGTATGGCGACATTTTATTTAACTTCACGATCTACGGCAAGTTCTATGAACCGACGCAAAGTTTTTCCCCATTTTTGAGCAATCAACACAAGTAGCTTTAAGGTTTTTCAATATCGGCAATCGATCGTGATGAAACAACCAAAATAAGATTTGTGGATTTGAAAAAAACCAAGGCGAAAGTTGGTTAAATGAAAGTTTAACCCACAATATAAATTAATTTTTTTTAAGGAACATTTTTTAAAAGGAGGTAACATTTTAATTTTTTATTTACGTCCAAAGTTCAAATTTGTACATTTACTTTTTGACATATGTAATGAAATAATTGTTTTACTAAAAATCAAATCAGAAAATAAGAGTTATTCCTATTTTATTGCCATTTTTATTATAAAACTCAAAAATAAAAGTAACTATAAAAAGTTGTTTATGTTTTAAAAACTGAAAATAATTTTTTTTTTTTTTAACTCAAAATAATTGTTTGTATGTGATGCACAGGTCCTATCCTTCAAGGAGAAAATAATTTTAAGAGTCTTGTGAACCAACAGAATCTCTGCACTGAATTTATTTTTTTACCTTTACTTTACTCAATTTGAGCACTAAACATAATGTTAATTAACCACTGGCATACAAAAATTTAAGCATTTGGAAAGTTTTATTGATATTTTCCATATTTTTCTCAGGAATGTTTATGATTTTTATATTTATTCATTTTTTATATATTGGATCAAATGAATGCCACTGGTACTAACATATAGAACGTACTATCCTAATATTTATATATTTGAAAAATATAATCAGCTTTCGATAACTATAAAATCTTGAGTTTCAATATTTACTAATAATATATAGACAAAAATAATATGCATGAAGGATAAGGCAAATATTATGAGATTGGACAAGTTACGTCTTATATTAGACGTAAGAGTACTTTATTTTTAGTACATACATTCATCATCAGTTAAGTGATAGTAAGTTGTGGCAAAATACGATGATGTTGAATGTGGCTGCGGCGCAGTTATTGCATCCACGGCTTCCATCGTGGTAGTGGCAGCACCAGCCTTTCCGCCTATGTTGGCAATTCCGCTGCTACTTGCAACACCCAAACAAGGAAGATTTCGCATGGTTATGACATTGTCTATAAAAAAGAGCAGAGTTAAAGCCGAAATGGTCACAACATAAATTTTCATTTATGTATGTATGTTATAAGATATAAGTATATGTGTATACAAAGAAAATAATGAGCTAAGATCTTCTCGCTCGGTCGAGCAACTTTATAAGAACTAACAATAAATTAAACAATTTTACACATTTCTATGAAAACTAGTTTAGCCGGATTCAAGTTGCAAAAACATAGTGTTTATCCGTATTTAAAGAGCCTTTGAATTGCAATATAGTCTTGGCGGATTAGTATGATGTTTCGTATATGTACGTATGCTTTTTTATTACACCAAAACATTTGACCCAACTAATCAATGTACATACATATTATGAAGAATATCTTTAATAACCCAAAAATACTGCACAACATAGTACACTAACACTAACTTATTATACGATTTCCTTTATCTCCTGTTGGAGCATGTGGCGTCTAAAATGCTGTTAATTAATTATACTACATTTTTGCATTTCCTATAGCAGACCAGTTATTAGTTGATGTAAAGTTTCCTGCCATTCTAGCATAAGATAAAAAAATATTTCTTATACTAATATTGCTCTCCCTTTTGATTTATCCACGCACATGTTCTTACTACCTTATTTGATTTCATTATGAGTACTTTCCTGGCCTGTTGCCATGAAACTATCGAAAATATTGGCTAAAAAAATATTTATAGTATCAATTCAACGGTTTGTCAATATTTAATTGTTCTTATCTAAGACAATTAAAAGTTTTAAGTAGTGCAACCACCACTAATCTGGTAGCGAAATTGTTTGAATTGTGAGTGCGTTAGTACGAATTCTCTTATCCACTAAAACTAAATTTAAGAATAAGAACATCATCAACATTTATCTTACCCTTATGTGTCATTTCATCCAAAGCCGGCAATCTTTCTATCAGAGTACCTGCGGTCCAAGTTGGCACAACAGTTCCAATAGTCGGAGGAGTTGGTTGTAAAGTAAACATATTAAAATTGTAAGATACAAACAAGTATTATGTGTTCCGATTGTTTCGTAATCAATATGTATATGTTATTTTTCCACTAATCATTTTATTGCACAGGTCCCGTATACATTTTTTATAAGACATATGAGTATGTCGTCAGTTGTTTTAACAATTTTTTGTTACGCGGACGAATAGTGTCATGCTGTGCCAACACCGCAGGAGAATATTTAATACTGTGTTGATTGAAATATAAGTAAGCCGCATTAGAAATGCTTGCGAACCCAACAAACTAAATCCTTTTGTGTTTGGGTAAAACTCCGCATACGACTTTCTTTTAGATTGATTTTCTCTTTTGCTAACATAAACACTTTGTTTAAAAATCTATTAAACCATATTTCACTCCATAACAATATTAAGCATGGTTAACGGTTAAAATACCCGAAAATTATTTTCCTTTAACTCAGCCGCGCTCGGAATTCTTTCGTTTTAATGGATCGGCCTATTACAACGAACTGCTGTTCAAGTTCAAATAGTCGTCACCAGCAGAAGGCTGTGGCAAAATTATATAAAGCAGGCAGACATGATTGTGGTACCCGATTGGCTATTAAAAGTGTCTCATGCACTGCGTTATTTTGATTGGTCCAAGCTGTTAAAGCGCAAAGGTCCGTTAAATTACATTGGGGTAAACAGTGCAGCTATATTGTTCATATGCGTCTGTCATAAATTGTTGAAATAACAAAAACAAGGGTTGCTATGTCCTTACAGACGATACGGGGATTCAGTCTGATGAAAAAACGTTTTTGTATAGTTTTTTACTCAAATAAATATTTTGTTTAATTTGAATAAATATTGCAATAATTTAATTAAGTTTACTATGATTTTGTTATTGTGATTTTTTGTCTAAAACCTCCACTAGTTACTACTTACTAGTAAGCAACGTAGTCGCA
Source organism: Chymomyza amoena (assembly GCA_037043745.1). Lineage (NCBI taxonomy): Eukaryota > Metazoa > Arthropoda > Insecta > Diptera > Drosophilidae > Chymomyza > Chymomyza amoena. The sequence continues at coordinate 13,018 of JBAMAX010000344.1, forward strand.
GGATTTATTTTGTGTTGAAAAATTAGTTCATGTAAGTTTACAAAAAAAAAGCTCATTAATTTAATCGCAGAATTAGGTATTGTAACCTATGAAAAATCAAATATACTTTACCTTACATACTACATCAATCCACTTAAATGAACATTGTAAAAATTCACATTAAATTTCCTCAATGAACGGGTGCTTGTAGAAGTTGTCCAATTGAATTGTTTCAATCCGATACAATAACCGCCGAAGCACCGCATCTTCCGTACCGACAATCAACACGAATAGAAAGCGTGGGCGTGTAGTTCCTGAATATTATTGATAAATACAACGTGGACACACCCACATATGTATGTACTCATATATGACGATTATCACAGCATTTGACTCCATTTACAAACAAATGGGTTAGAAAAAGACAGAACATTAACAAAAACGAAGAATAATAAAAAAATATTATAAAATGTTTACAAATTGTCTGGGGGAATTCGTTTAAAATGTTAAGGCGACGTTTATATGCTGGCGTTTAGCGCTGATAAAGAAAGCATAAATTCTTGCTACTAGTAAATAGAGTATGCCAAAATTTTAAAAATTATTTTTTGTTCAATAATTTTTTTATTCAAAATTTAATAACCATACAGCAATAATTCTTAGTGATTTTTTTTAAGTAAAACTAATAACTTACCCCAAACGGTGGGACTTGGTCAGAACGAATAATATTTTATTGAGTTCGACCCAACTTTTCAACTTATGTACTTGAAACTAGCTTCTTTAAATATTTCAAATAGCCTTTTTAACTTACCTTAACCTTCGATGCAGCTGAAAACCAAGTAAGGATGGACATATGTATGTAACATCAATGTGAGGAGTCTGATCAAAAACTGATTATGAATAAATAAAAAAGCATATACTGTATGTACATATATAAATGAACAAAAAAAAATACGAATTTATTTGTAAGTTCTTATTGGTGAATTTGCCAGCAGGCACAATATACTAATCATTGGTAATTTTACCAAGGAAGTATATTTTGTAAACGTTAGATGGACTAGTGTGGGTGGTAATACAGATGGTGGTAATGATTGGTACTAAACGGAATACACTTATTTACGGAAAAAGGATACAGGATACCCCAATATCGGGTACCGTCTCGCTTGAGTTACATTTTTTTTTACTATGTCAACATTTTCAAGATACATATGTGCTACAAAAACTTTAATATGTTGTGTAAAGAGAAAGTGCATTTACTATGTATTAAAATAATTTTATGGTTAAAGGGTTTTATAGTAAATACCTTCAAAGGATCAAATAAGAAACTTTGATTAAACTAGTCGATAGTTGTCGACTAATCGAAGGGAACTTCGTTCTTAAGAAAGTTTAGAAGATTCAAATGACACAAAAATGGAAGGCCACAGAGCGTTAGCAGCGTCGCTTATTTATTCAAAGTCATCTAGAATTACACGGCGGCCTTTCATTTAACCTATTGGCAAATATGCGCATAAAATGCAATTAAAAAACAAATAAACAGATGGCCCACTAGGGTGGTCTAGTATAGGTACTACATATATATAATAAGATGTACATATATATTTACATATATACAAATACATATGTTGTATATATGTATATATGTTTACCTTATCAGTCATATCTCCACCCCTTTTCTAACCAAATTCAAGATTTAATTTGTACAGATTAGATCACAAATATTTCACAGTTTTTGGAGATATTATGTTAAGTGTGAGGAACAAGAACTGAAGTAGTGTTCAACATAAAAGTAAATCTCTCGGCAGGATGTTGCCCAGACTGCAATGAGCAAATTTAACAAAGTTTTATATCGGGTTCCGCCACGTGCCGTCGACACGGCTCGTGGCAATGGTAAAAAGTTTTTCCGCTTATGTCGCACTCGCTTTCATTGTGTTTATTGGTTATTCAGAAGAATGGAACTGGCAAATATTAAAAAAGATCTTAGTTGTCGAAAAAATATTAGGGACGACTTAATATTTGCGTAAAAACCGATACCGTTAAAAAATTAATGGACAATTGAATGCATGCATATATAGTTAGTCCGAATGTACCATAATAATAAAATAATTCAAAATAAGTGCCGTATTATAATATGGTGGAGAATCATCATGACTGAATCGTTTTAGCAAAAACTTATTTTTAGAGTGTATTTATAAATACTGCCAAATCGATTAACTCCATTTTGAATTTTTCGAAATTTTAAGTCAAAGTACTTTGTAGATGCCAAAGTGCTATTCATAATAACAATTAAAACCAAAAAATGTACTTATACCACTAAGAGACAAAATGTTTTTTGCCACTGAAAAATAATTAACTTATTTCAGAAGCCAATCTGATTAACTCAATACTGTAATGTAAATCGTAATACAATGTTATTACAATCCAGAAAGTGGCTGAAAATGCACTTTATAAAATTCGTGAGATAAAGAGTGACTTTAACGAATGTTATAAGAAAAATTGTAGCACGAAGACCTCTATGTCTGGCAAGAGGAAAGATATGATATTATAAAAATTTGAGGACAATTCGAAATAACCGGAGTTCAAAAACAGCTAACGAAGAAGTCATCTTTTAAAATATAATTAATTGTAACAAAGCAGGTATTATTTATTTTTTCTAAAATCTTAAAAAATGCCCATAAAATATGTATTCTGAAATGAAAACATAAATTTATGACTGAACTTCAATTTATAATTTTTTTTCATATGTTATTACAAATCGATTAAATCCCTCAATTGCATAAACATGTAAAACAAGTTATGATATATTAAGTTTATAATAGTTCAATATATCCTTAGATAATATTTATACCACCATCGTAATCTTATATTTAATAAAGCAATGTAAACCTACTACTTTTTAATTTTCTTAACTTTTTGTTTATAAAGTTTATCTTTTGGCAATATTAATTATTCAATTTTGGCTATGTAACAGAAAAATTATTTCGAGTTTTTCCAAAATTTTAAATAATAACTCATCTATTTCACTTTTTTTGTAATAAAAATAGGTTTAAAAAAAAAAGAATTAATAATAGTTTCTTCACTTGACAAATCGATTAACTCCTTTATTCATATAGAAATTATAATAAAAATCGCGATATACATATTCCATGTTATCCATCCTACACAAGATAGATCTGCAGAATTGCAATATATATTATTCTCTCATTTTTCCCAACTTTGGCTTGTGAACCATTCATATAGTACATTAATGTTTTCAAATAACCCCAAATACCATTTCATTCTTAGCATGGCCATTTTTCACAGTCACGTGCATTTGACTTGATACCACGTTACGTTCGCTTGAAGAGATGTCTTGCAACCGATTGATAAGCAAGGCAGAGTAAGTGTTTCCTATGTACTCCTTTTTTCGTTTTGACTTCTAATCGTGTTAAAGGCCGTTTATCGAAGTACTTAAACTATGGCCTATAAGAAATTACAATTTTTTAAAGTTTGAAACAATCAACCGATGCTGACCTGAACGTTTTTGGGATACCATGTACTCTTGCAACAAACAAATAAATAAGGCTTTAAGTTTATTCATAGTGTTTGGAAGAAAAAAGAAAAGAAAAAATTAGTAATTAGTATATGGTACAATTAAGTTGGTGCATGCCGAATATGTATGTAACAAACAGATGGAGACATCTTAAGCTCAATTGCAACCCAATGTTATGATAAGTATTACTTGGGGTCTGCCGCGTCTCCTTCTGTTCATTTCATAAATAGTATACCCTTTCTATTAATGTGTATCTAGTGAATTAAAGTAATTTTTGGGCATAATTATGTATTTGATGGTGAGTGGTAATTTCTGTCTTTAATTTTGCGGGTAACCAATACTGGTAAGTGGTAGGTATTCGTGGCACTTACCAAAATTCACCAGTAAGCAGTACTAAAGGGCAATGACATATTATCAAATTTTTATATGAGCACATATAAGAACAGCTCCTTAAAGTTTTAGCTCAAAATGTTGACCACCATGTGTAAAAACAAACTAACGCACTTGATAAGGAGCTATGCGTTTTTGTAAAGACATTTTTTTGGCAACAAAATTACTCTTTCGAGCTGCGAAATCTAGGATATAGCTCAGTCGATACCCAAGATTATGATGCGCATTCTAGTGTTGAGAAGACAGCGCATGTCACTCCTCCCTATGCCTGAAAAAGCAAAAAGCATGTGGGCATTCGGAATAAAATTTTAATAAAGATTTCAATTTAAATTCGATATTTGCAAAAGAGTTTTAAACCTTTTTAAATTTACACAATATCAATCAATTTCAAAAATAAATTTTTAACGATAAAATTTATGTATGCATGTGCTGCTTTTGTAGTTTAGAGCGGACCTCGAACTAAAAGTCTTCTATTAAATACACTAAAAAATGCGAATATTGCGAATCTATAACAAACATCTCATTTATATTTTATGTATGTTTGCACATGTGTACATATGTACATGTTGCTCAAACTCACAGAAAATTCGATTAAACCATAATAAAATACTACAATTATCACACTTAAAAGTTCCAGACCACACTGCCTCCCACTGGGAATTTAACTAACGAGCCATTAAACAATTAAGGCATCGGGAGACAGCTAGTCCAGCGATGACCAGTCAAGCATTTGGCCAACCAACCAAAAACAAACAACGAAAAGCACACTCAGCTCAGTAAACATGTGTGTGCACTGTATGCTACACCAAACCCCGTCAAAACTCATTGTATCGCGGAAACACAGAGTATTTCAAAATTGGGCTAGTCGCAAACCCTTCCAACCAAGCAAGACCTTCCAACCACTGTGAATATGCTTCAATTATTATAAGTCTTCCCCGCATCCGCATCTTGCACACGCCGACGGCTATTACTGTAGGAAACCTATATGTATAGTATGGGTCCATGTAAAGAGGCGTGGATACAAATGCAGGCGCTTGAGTGTCAGCTAAGGACGCGTACGTAATTAAAAGACATCATGCTGCTATGGCTATAATTTTTCAAGTTTTGAATACATTAACAAGACATGTAACAAAGTGAGCTAGATAGGTAAGGAGGTTAGATGAAGGATAGCTATAGGATATATGGCAATAGTAAAAAATATAATATATTTAATATGTACAAACATATAAGCGATAAAACCCTACTTCAATTTCAAAAATACTATATATTAAAACATGTATTGTATTTTGTATAGTAAACTATACAAGTGTAGAAGAGAGTCAGTCAATGGATTTCATCCATCCATCATTACCTACGGTAATCGACCCACATTCACTTGTCCGTATGTATATATCCCAGATATTTAAACCTTATTGCATCAGGTCTGGCATTCATAATGTATAAAGCCGAACTGCTCCTTCTATTGAATGCTTCTCTATGTTTTTTTAACTACCAAAAAACATTCGATGTTCTCGAAACATTAGAGGGATTGTCTCCACAACTCGTTTAGAAGTGCATAGAAATCTTTATTTTATATAGAAATATTTATTTTATTATCTCTTCAACAGCAAGAGATATGTACATCGGTGCTGCTAATGTTGTAATGAACAGGACATGCCAAGCAGTTAACTTTTCTTTATGTTGTTCATTTTTTATGTATTTTGAAAAATATTGTCTAAACAAAGTATATATTAATGTTTAAGAAGAAAAAGATATTTCTTTCGCATGATTTTCTTTCTCATGTTTTTAAAATATAAAGTAAGGAATTTAGCGAAATGGGTAGAAAGAAGTTGATTTTGACTGAAGAGGAAATGAAAGAGCGCAAGCGAAAATAGATGCGTCAAGCATCAAAGAAGAGGTATGGGAAGAATAAAGAAGTAATTTAATTTGGGGGTGGGGTTGGTGAGCGAAGCGAGCAGGGGGCGAAGCCCCTTACTAATTTTGTATATATATAATTCTTACATATGTATATATCAAAAGACCAGATAGGGTTTTGTAAATTTATATATTATTATACGTCTCTATGAGTTCAACACGGTTTGAGCTGCACCAAAAACTAAAGATTTGCCACCAGTGTACTTTTAGTACATTTCGAACAGCCAGAGAGGAAGCAGGATAAGGAGCACAAGAAGAGACAGGAAAAAGCAAGCAAAGATCAGGGGAAATGAGTCGCGTTGGGTTTAACTAAAAATATTAGTAGTGTGCATTAAAAAAGTTAAAACTAGTACCATAAAATTATAAAAAAAAAACGTTTCTGCTGGTGAGTTTATAGGTAACTAATATTAACTAACAGCTATATACCAACTTTTTTTGTTGTTTTATTTAAGTAAATAAAGAGATACGCGGAAAAAATTCTTATGAACATAATTTAAAGTAAGGTTTCAATATAGCCATTTTATTTTTTTCCTTCTTTTCGGAATGTCTTTTTGTCAATTGTTTTGCCTAATTGTAAATTCCGCTTAGATGTACTAAAATTTATTCTTTTTTTCTTTTTAAATATTGCAAATTTAAATCGAGATCGTGTGAATGTATGCTGTATACGGACGTTTAAGTGAAAATATTATGAAATATGTTTTAAATAATATCTAACTACTATCTATTATATGTAGATTAATTTAGAGTATTTTTCCTTAATTCGTTGAGGGTAGATTGTGTTTTTGGAGCTTAAACGATTAACAACTTCTAGGCTCATATGTAGAGTAGCAAAAGACGCGGTACTCGGACGTCATCTTTACAGTATTTCCTTGGGTTCATTTTTAATAGGATATGGTTCGATATGGTTTTTGATTTGTGTATTCCTTTCCCTTTCTTTTCTGTCCTATCACATTTTGTAGGGGACTCTAATCTTTATTTATGAAGCTGGTAACTCTACCAGCTACTCAGTGGACCTCATAAAACCCCCACAGGCTGCTTGTGTTTTAAGAGGTTTCCAAACGCGAAACTCTTCCGCAACCATTCCGTACTGACCTCGAGATGTTTGGCCTACTGTTTATGTAGAGAGATGCTTAACAGCTGCGCGTAGGTATGTCTTTTCCAGTTTCGCTGTGTGCAATGAATGCGTCAGCATACGCTAGTACTTGTGATGTATTGTTGAAGATTCAGTCTCCACTGCTTAATTTTCTTATCGTATCGTGCATGAGCAGGTTAAAAACTTTTGCTGACAGTGAGTCTCCTTGTTTCACACCTTTCGAATAACTGAATGGTGTTGCCTGCGTTTGTATTGTAAAGAGTTAAAATTATCAAATTTCGAATTTTTGTTTGAGACTAGGCAGGATATCTATATTTCATACTCTTTATGCTTTTGAAGAATTAGCCTTAAAGTAAAGTACATTTGCAAAAACTTCGTTACCGACAGTAGTGATATGATATGCCGCTATCATAGTTACTAGCAATTCGTTTTATCACCCATAAGTGAAAAGGAACTATAAGGCTGGTGATTCCTTCTACCTGTAAGCTCTCCCTTTCCAGATTTGTTTAATGAAATCGGTTATATGCATCCGATGATTGTCACCTCCATATTTAACAAGTTCGGTTGTTGGCTGATCTTTTCTTTATTCTTCAGTTTGTTCAGGGCTTCTGTTATTTTGACAAAGTTTTTAACAGTACTGCATTCGATTGCCACGTTTTTTGGTAAAGTACGAATTTCGTTTGTATGAAGGAGTTCGTTGTAATATTCTCGCCATGTCTCAATTATTTTTCTTTTTCTTTCAGTATATGTCCGTTTATGTCATTGTACATACTTTTTCTGGGTAAATAAGCTTTTGTCTGTTTTCGATTGGTTAGAGGCAAGATTATTTTATTTCCTTCATCGTGATCTTTCTGTATTTGTTGGATTTTCGTTCGATCGTTTTCTTGGCAATTCTCCTTTTCTCCGTATATTCCGCAAGGTTTCGTATTGTTGATCCGCTAACAAATTTCCTTCGTGCTTCATTTTTTGTTACTATTTGCAAGCTTATACTCGCTGTCATATCATTCATTTGAGGGAGAAAAGGGGTAGCCACGAATCGGGCAAGCTAGTCGGGGCAAGCAGGTATTGCCTGTTTGCGTGGCTTGTCCATTAAGAGCTTGAATGCCTTCCCGAACGATTGTATATCTGCTTCGTCGCATAGCTCCTTCCAGCATTTATACGACCCCACGCAGACACGAATAAGGCGTCCAAACCAAAAAACTGCAATTATTTTGCTTTCAGGGCAGTGTGTCGCTAAAAAAGAAAGGTGTTTATCAAAATTTTGTTTCGACAATTTTTTTTAAAGAGACGCTGGTTATAATAAATCAGTTTTGCTTACAAATGGCAACTTTCAATAAAACAAATACAAAACATGAATTATCTGAGTGAACACATTTTAGGAGGAGGCACATATTTAAAATCAATTTATATTAATGCTATTATTAGTCCGGTCAAATTAGACATTTGAAGTTACATAAATTAACAGCAAGCTGAAAGTTGGTGTAATTGTTTAAAACATAGTTAAAAATAATATCTGAAAGTTCCCCATCATTCCGAGGTGTGCTAAAATTTTTATTCGAGGTCAAAGGTCAAAAATCTTGAATAAAATTGGTTTTTCGCGATTTTCAGCAAAACGGTAAGTTTTATCATAAAATTATCTGAGACATAATTGTAGATCATAAAATTCTCTATAAAAAATGTACATATACTTTTTTTCTTAGATCCACCGTTTCTGAGATATAGCGAGTCAAATAATTGTAAAAGTTGTAATCGTCATAATATGCACACGTTTCCACGCCACCAATGAGGTAGTGTACTTGCTGCAGCTAATAGACAACGCGAAGAGCATGAAGCCAGTAGTGAAGTGATTCAGCTTTTTGTTTTAGAAATCTATGCTTATTTTGTGGCAAGGAATTCAATGAAGAGCATGAGAGAAAAAAATCAGTAGATTCTCGCCGTCGAATTAGCCAAGTAAGTACTCTTGATTTTAAAGAGTCAATTTTGGAAGTAGCTCGGGCTCGTTCCGATGCCACAGCGAAAGCCGTTATTGCTCGAAACGAATATGAATATGATTTGGTTGCTGCTGAAGCTAAGTATCATCGAGATTGCCAGGTTTCTTTCTTGAAACCTTACACTGGGATATTTACATTGAAAACAGCGATGACTGTCAGTTCACTTTAAATGAACTAAGTAATGTTTGCAAAACTACAACTTTGGATAATAGGACGATAAAGATGTGACTAAAAATTAAGTATGGGGAAAAACTTATTATCACAGAAAAATCGGGAGCATCAACATTTATATGCTTAAAAGACAATCGTCATGATATTTTGAATAAAGCTTGGTACGAAAAAAAAATGAAAATAAATGAAGAACGATTCAGAATTCTAGAAGCAGCAGCGGCTGTAATTCGCGAAGATATTCAAGCCGCAGTGTTTGATAATTCTAACTACCCTCCACCAGGTCGCATGTTTGAAGATTTAAACAATGAAATTCTAGAGTCGTTGACATATTTCACGGAAAGAGTGATTTTAAAGAATAAACGATGGAATTTAGATCATTTCAAATTAATATGCACAAATATTTGTTATAGTATTGTGACTGCTGTTCGACCAAGGTCTTTTAAGTCTAAATTATAATGAGGCCTCGCAGTTTTTTTCATCGACGATTCGGCTCTGAACGCCTCATACAAATTTTTTCGTCCTTTGGCTTGTGTGTATCTTATAATAATACAATAATGTACGAAGCAGCAGCAGTTTTTCATCGTCCTCCTCATGTTTTACCGCCAGAAAGTGGAACACTTCTTAAATACGTTGCAGACAATGCTGATATCAATGTCAATATCTTAGACGGTAATAACACGCTCCACATAATGGGTATTATTGAAATTGTTACCCCAAACAATCGGTTTTACTGGAAGAACCGATGCCACGAATAAAAGAAGCTCTTTCAGCTAAAGATTTCAAGGCAAAAGCTCATGTGCCCATACAGATCTATCAAAACGATGGTGTAGTAGGTTACAGTAAAATAAGTGTCCAAGTTTTGCATATGGGACTGAAACGGTATCTTTCCTCAAAAAAACTGATGTATGGTTTTATGGGGAATGGAAAAATGCGTCTTAATAGGCTTACTGGGAAAACCACGTTAAAGAAAACGCGCTAAGTACACTACCTCATAGGTAGCGTGGAAACGTTTGCATATTATGACGATTACAACTTTTACAATTATTTGACTCGCTATATCTCAGAAACGGTGGATCTAAGAAAAAAAGTATTAGTACATTTTTTATAGAGAATTTTATGATCTACAATTATGTCTCAGATAATTTTATGATAAAACTTACCGTTTTGCTGAAAATCGCGAAAAACCAATTTTATTCAAGATTTTTGACCTTTGACCTCGAATAAAAATTTTAGCACACCTCGGAATGATGGGGAACTTTCAGATATTATTTTTAACTATGTTTTAAACAATTACACCAACTTTCAGCTTGCTGTTAATTTATGTAACTTTACCCTTATTTTTTGGTCTAATTTGACCGGACTATATTAATTAAATTAAATTAATAAATACGTAACCGGTTGTACCTTCACCGCTCTTTTGTCCTTGCTCATATATTAACAACTCCTAAATAATGGTAATGTTACAATAAATCTAATATTTTGCAGTTTTAAAGATTATTTGAAGTCTAGTCTCTGATTTTTGTGCTAGCCTTAGGTAATTAGGAAATTATCCATTAAAAGAGACGCGCAACTTTATTCTACACCAAAATAAGGCGCTTTTTTGTGGCGCCAAAACAATAAAGTTGTTCCTCTGGTGCCGTCTATTGTAAGCTACACATTTTTTTATAAAAAAAAATAATACTATTTCTGAGTACCAGTTTTAAACAACTATATGAATCTTAGTTTGTTTGTACGCGTTTTTCGTGTCTGCGTTAGGACTTTTAAATAGTTAAAAATGCTACAAAAAAAATTCACTATGAGTTAAAATAATTTTTTTTAACTGCCATCCCTCATAAAAACATACATCTGTAATGTTAAGTACCAATAATTTCAACAGATCGCGCCGCTGGTAAACATTACTGTTAATAATCAATAGCACGTGTTTTCAAAATGTGTATTTTTTCTATGCTATTGTATTTTGAATTTCTAGAAAATAATAATAAATAATTCATTTCATTTTGAAGGTCAACTGTAAGATTCGACAATACTGAGTTGTTTGCCACGTGGGAGTCAATGATGGCAAAGATTGAAAAAGAGGATCTCATTTTCAATAATTCTTTAGCTTCTGTTCTGAAGGCGAAAAAGAATTTTAGCTAATAAAAGAAAACGCTTTTCCGACCACTGACTTTCGAATAGGTAGTCTAAAAACTTTCTGAATACCAAATTTGGTTCCCATATCTTTACAAACAAATTAAATACAGCGAATTTTAAATAAAAAAAGATTTTTCGGCCCATCGAGCTATATAATATAGTCAACCGATTTTGATAAATTTTGACACAGTGCTTAAGAACTATAAAAAATCTTTAATGTCAAATTTGGTAACAATAAACAACGAATTATCCATCTAAGCTTTGTTTTTATTTTGAGGTTATATTATATAGCCCCTGCCAATTTATAAAAATATTCTTGAAACACTAATTTACATTTAAAATAATTTGACAAAAAGGAAATTGGGTCGAATTGTATAAATTAACGTAAAAATACAAGCATAAAATAGCTGAATGCTGTAATTATTATACATTTTAATATTGTTACTAACTTCAATTTAGTATTAAACTAATTTGGTATTAGTAATTATGTTTATGTAATAATGGATTAAGCAAAATCGTCATCGATATAAATTATTGTGAACTTTGAAATTAAGCCGACATCCTGCAAACAATAAAAATCTCTTTTCGATTCTGTAAGGCCTCCTCTCCATTCCGGCCTGGTCTTTGGATTTGCGGGAACAACCCCCATATTAAAAAAAAAATAACCTTGACTCCCCTGATGTTACATACATTTTCGGCTTGCGAAAACTTATGTTATTATACCCTTTGCACCAACGCTCTTCATTGCCATATTTTTCCAATAAAGGTAGAACACAAAGAAAAGTAGCTGCTGTAAATTAAATTATTTTATTTATTGTTGTTTAACAAAAACTTTGTATTACTTTATTATTTTAAGTTTATTGGCAACTTTAATTTTAACAATGTTGCATTGGGTCTTTTAAATACTACCTTGCGCCACGTCGCTGCTCTTGATCTGCCGCCGCTGCTGAACATGTCGGTGTAGGACAGTTTTTGAAAAAAATGTAATCAAAATCGGTTGAGAATATCATATAGCTTCCATGGGAACAGTAGGCCAAAAAAAATATTTTTGGTTAAAAATTCCTCTGTTTATGAAGGTATTGTAACGTAATTTGGCTTTTGCTTTTCTTAAGCAATATACTGCATTTTATTGCTTGCTAGCATCCCAAAGTCGTCCGGGCACGACTTTAACGTGCGCCATTTTTTAATAAAATTTTTGTAATCCCAGTTAACTCGTTAATTGTATCGGTAAGTACTTTGTTTATTATAATTTGCCTGTGGCTATTTTCTCACTGTTCAATTATCTTATTAATTACGATGTTGTAGTCCGACGTGCCGGCTATATAGATAGTTCCCAATTCATTTATTGCTCTTGGTTTTCTCCTGGTCTGGCGCAATCTACTCAGGTCGATATTTACTTTCGCAGTCTCGTATTCTCCAAATGGAAATATTAGATATCAATTGTTGAAACTATTTAGATCAGTTTCGGGAAGACTTTAAAGCATTCTAACTTTAACCATTACAAATAAATTTTATTTTGAACATTATTTGCCTTGGAAGTTTTTGTATACGACTTATAGAATTCGAGATAAATGGGTTCAAACATATGTATGTATGTCAAAATAGTGGAAAACCCTAAAGGGGGAGGAGGCCGCCAACTTGGTTTTAGACTTTTTGGATGATCCTTAACACATTAAGCAAGAGAAATTCAAGCATGCAATTTTTTCCTGGTCCAAACCTATATTTTATAATATTCGGCAGAAAACACAAAATCAGTTGATGGTTAATTGGTGTATAGTGTAATAATACAAGGTGAGGAAATGGCAATCACCTCTCTCTCGTGGTTGTGTATTTTGCAACCAGTAGTGTATTACATTTCAAAGTGGAAGGGTTGTGAAAATGCCGTCGGCATACGACCGTTATTGTCCTTGATTGTTTTTGTGGAGGTTCTTATGTTGGTGGTTGTGCAAGTGCAGTGCAAAAAAAAAAATAAATAGTAATACAACAAAAAAACTGCAAATGCTTTAAATGTCGAAGAAAAGTTTCGATAATTATTTTATTATGAGTTGTGCTAAAAAATAAAGTAAATCAGCAATTGAAAATATTTTACAATTTTATTGTAGAAAAACATTTATAACAAATAAAAAAATTTTAATTGAAGTAACACAAGTATATGTACAAATTAGAGGTGGAAAACTATCGATACTCGTCGCCAACGATAGTCGACGATAGTAATTTCACAACCATCGATAGTTGACGATAGTACTATCGATAGTCGACGATAGTCCCGTCCACAATAATTTACATATTTAGTTTTAAATTTAAAGTTTGTTTAATTTTTAAACAAGAAAATTCATATACGACATTAATGTATTTTGATCCAACAGTCTGGTTCGCCTTTTCGAAACAATTGGGCGAACCTACAGAATGCATCAACGATCTACAACTGCTTCTAGTCGATGCTTTATTGTCAGTATCTGCCGAAATACGTGCAGATGGGGTGCTGGAATCTGGGACATGATTTTTCAAGCCAGGGTGGAATCTTTTCAGATGATCGTGCAAATTTGAAGTATTTCCGCTGGATTTCTACTCCTTTCCGCAGTTAATGCACTTCGGCAATTTTTTGTCATCTGACGTTTTATAGTATTTCCATACTTGTGAGATTTTACTTTTCTTTTTTTGTGTTTGCCTCTCGGTCGCCAAATCTTTCTCCGAGTCCGTGTTGCTGCAATCGCATGCCTGCCTTTCAACCCTCGACACATTGAGTGTGAGGGAGTCCGACGTTTACGTTAAATTCGACACATAGTCAAAATACTTCATAGCTACAGTATGAACTCGGTAATTGCAACCCTCGATACGCGCAATTCCTCGATTTTTGCAACACTAAGAAATATGGCATTGTAATCTTTTATCCTATTTCTGAAAGACCTTCGTGAGACGGCTATTATAATAAACATTAATAATAAATTGCAGACAACAATAATCGAGCTGTTTAAAAAAAATATTTTTCTAGTTATATATCATTCCTCCTTGCAACCACCTCAATAAGTGCCTCTATTTCTATTAGTTGCGGTTACCGAGTTCATACTGTACTTTAAAAGTAAGCATTATACCTCTTTGACGAAAGCGATCCATTTCTTTTTATTGAGGTATCACTGTTTTAATCAATTTTTTCATAAATATTTTTTTAGCAAACGCCACAAACAAACGCGCAAATTGTACTTTTTGGTGATGTGAAAACTATCGTAGAACTAACGATAGCACTAACGGCACTATCGATAGTTCTCCACCTCTAGTACAAATACCAGCAACAACAAACGATCACAATTTCAGCAACACATAAAAGCAGCAATAGCAAAACAAACATACAAAATGTGCAGCAGAACAGATAAATGGAATAGTTTTTGCCGACCCTTATACTTACTTGATCTCGCTACAGTAGCAAAAGGGATGAGTTCTATTGCTCAGATAGACACATTTTCTTATGGTTGTGTACTTTTCGTTCTTGTCCTCACATTGTATAATACCACCATGGTGCTGATCTAACCATTATTCCTGGAGAGTGAAATAATGTGAAATAAATGAACTAATCAAATAACCCAGTAGCACTACAACAAACACATGCAAGGCCAATCTCGATCTTTTGCTGACTGTACTTGCACAATCTTTCACTTTGAACTCTAGCTTACACTGTTTAAAATAAGCAACCACCCACATTAGAAATTCAACAATAATACGCGAGGACAATAACGATCGTTTGCCAACGGATTTAACACAGCCCTTCCATTTTGAAATGTAATTCACTATTGGGTGCAAAATGCACAACCACGGGAGAGAGCTGTTTGTCATTTCCTCACCTTGTATTATTCCACCATGAGCAAGAGTGACCGCTGCGGGCTTTCTCAACAAGTGTTTGTTGCGTTACGACGCCAGCGTCGAAATACATACGTCATGAAGTATGAACTTTATAGTATCTAAAATCAGAGCTTTGATGAGGGCCACCACCATTTTTGACTATCGATTCGATTTTCCTATTCATTTAAAATTTTAATTTTATTTTCAATTATGTTTCTATGTGCCCTTTTGTGATCAGTTATTATCATTTTATTTTCCTTATCTTCAGATGTGATCTTTTTTATATCCTTCTGGGCATACCAAACTTTGTTTGAACTAGAATGATTTGGAGAATTTAATTGAGTTTTTGCGTTGATACTCTCTGCCGTGTATAGACCATTTACTATTTTGGGGAAGGTCTTTGATTTAAAATTAGTATCAGATCTCCTTCAGAATAATCAGGCTTTTTCACTATATGCCTATGATAAGTTTGGAAAGGTATTTTGAATTACTACGATTCTGCATCTGAAGTAAGCAACAATAGTTGGGTTTAAAATACGATGATAAGGACTTCCATCACGAGTATTAACTTGTGCGAGGAGCTTTCGTTACTGTGAACGTTTGCTGTGTTGCTGTTGCCGATTCGATTAGTTTAAATTCTTGGCGCCCATTTATGTTAACCATCGGTATGTATCGATGCTCATCCATGTTGATGCGTTTGAGATTGGTTTCGCGTCAACACGAAGTTGACGATCGTCAGTATCGTTTTTGGTTTCCAGCAGTTCAGAGGGCGAAAACAACACATTTGAATCAATTTTTCGACTTTCAACACTTGCCTGTTTATACCCTGTACCCTATGGTACCAAGGGTATATTAAGTTTGTGCAAGCCGAAAATGTATGTAACATATAGAAGGAGACGTCGGAGACACCCCAAAGTTACCTAAAATATGATCAGGGTGAATAGAGAAGTCGATATACCCATGTCCGTCTGTCCGTCTGTCTGTCTGTCCGTCTGTCCGTGTGAACGCCTAGATCTCAGAGATGGTAAGAGCTAGAGTTACCAAACTTTCACATAAGATCCCATATTAATCCATAGGAGACAAGTTTATTTTATTTTTTGATATCGGGGATAAATTATATAGCTCCCATGGGGGTGTTTGACGACCTCGACAAAAAAAAAAGAGTTTTAGATGAATAATTCGTTTGTTTATGAAGATATCATAACCAAATTTGGTATTCGAAAGTTATTCATAGTTTCCAATCACTGAACCAAATTTGATCGAAATCGGTTGACTATATCATATAGCTCCCATAGGACCGATCGGCCAAAATAACTTTTTTAAAGAAAAATTCGCTATATTTCGTTTTTTAATAAAGATATCCTAACGAGATTTGGCGTTTTCAAATTTTTTAGACCACTTAAGCAATGTGCCAAATTTGAACAAAATCGGTTGACTATATCATATAGCTCCCATAGGTCCGATCTTCCAAAAATCGATTTTTTAACAAAATTTGTTGTGTTTCGTTTGTTTGTTAAGATATTGGGACCAAATTTGACATTCGTAAGTATTTTATAGTTCCTAAGCACTGTACTAAATTTAATCCAAATCGTTTGACTAGATCATATAGCTCCCATAGGACCAATCGGTCCAAAAACACGTTTTTAATACAAAATTCGACGTGTTTTGTTTGTTTGTAAAGATATTTGAAAAATATCTTTTTTAAGGTATTTAAGCACTGTGTCAAATTTTATTGAAATCGGTTGACTATTATATAGCTCCCATAGGAACGATTGGTCAAAAAAAAAATTTTTTTTGCCATAAAATTCTTCGGTTTTTGGTTTTTTGTGAAGGAACCGGATTTTATTGCAAGTTAATGGTACAGGGTATCCCAAAGTCGTCCGCGCCCGACTTTCCGTACGCCATTTTTTTGTTCTGTTTTAGAAGTTTGAAGCCTTTATAGTCAGATGAAATACTTTATTAAAGTCGGGATATGCAAGTATAACGTCTTTCGAAGCTAGTGCTCTTTTCATTTTGTTAAATGCCTCTAAAGAATTATAGTCAAGTGCATTTTTTACTTTATTGAATGTATTTTTTGAAGATCTGTCATTTTCTTTTATAAGTAAGGTCGTGAGTGGGGATCTCTAATTATTTAATGTATTGGGTTCTAGGAAGTTTTTATGGCCTTCACCTTGTCGGAGTTGGTCTTTATTCCATTGAAAGAGACTGTAAAACGTAAGAAATTGACGTCGATTTTAAAAAACTCACATTTGTCGATCTATATCGTAATGTTGGCCTTGGCTAGGGTTAAGAAAACGTTGTCTAGATCCCTTGCATGCCATCTATCTGTCATCTAGACGTAGCATATTTTTTCAACATGGTCCCTTAGGGTGTCATATATAGCCCTTTGGAAAATAGACAAGGAATTTTTTAGTCCAAAAGGTAATTTTGTGAACCCGAACTTTCCGCCGTTAATAGATAATAGTGTTTTCTCTATATCGCTTCTTTTAGGTGGAATTTTATTAAACCCACTCATCAAATCTAGCACTAAGAAATTCCTATTCTCTCCCATCCGATCAGGTTCTCATATTCTTTAAAATCGTCCGTCGATCTACATTTGAAATATGGCAATGAGGACCGATTTGGCCAAAAAATAAACATGCGTAGCATCAGCTGCTTCCAAATCTTGATCGTACCCCTTTTTTGCATGAGCTGCTCTGGTGGTTCATATACTTATTAAACCTTATAAAAATATGCCAGTTCATTTTCCCCTGGTTCGTATGCAACTTCTATGAAAGATTCATCTTTCGGTTGATCTATGGTTCCAGTAATAATTTCTTCAATCAGTAGAATCCTCTTCATCATTTAAATATTTTTCTTTTATTTAAATTAGTTTTAAATGTTTATGTGGTACACCACGTATGTGTGAAATTTAAAACAAAATTAAAATAACACGAGTCTCAAAAATTAAAAAAATATTGGTATCCTCAACATGGTCCTGTCAGTTCCGTAGTAAAAAGTCATGCTAAAACTTAAAATGCTGTCAGAAAATTTGCAAATGCAACCTATTTCGAGATATTTCGAAAAAAAAAAACATTTTTTGAAACTAAAAAAAAGTTTTTCTACTTAAAAACAATTATCTCGGGTTGTACTAAATTGATTTTGATTATTTCTACCATACTGTAGATAGTTAAATTACCGATCGATTATATTTGGAACTCATATACAATTTTTCGTCAATTCCCTTTTGAACGAAAATTTAAAACTTTAAAAAAAAATGTATCATTGCGTTTTTTCTGTTTTCAGGTAGTTCTGAAACATTTCATGTAATTTAATTTGTACGTGTTACACGTTTTTAGGATATATGTACGCTTAAAAATTATATATAGTATATTACATGAATACTTCAGAAACATCATAGTTTTGTTTTGACTTTATAAGAACGCACAAAAGTATTTTTAAATATAGTTCGCAAGCACTGATTTTGTAAGTGTAACAATGTCTTTAGAAAACGAAAAATTATTTGAGTTGTTCAAGAACTTAATAAACGCGAAGGAGTTCGTTTCGGCCATCGAAATAGAGCTTCATGTTGAGGAAGCAAATATAGATAAGTTTGAAACATTAAAAAGCAAATTTAGTCTAATTTATGCCAAAATAAAAAAATGGCGGACGTAAAGTCGGGCGCGGACGACTTTAGGATACCCTGTACCACTAGCTTGTAATAAAGTCCGATTTCTTCACAAAAAACAACAAAAACAGAAGAATTTTTAAGCTAAAATTTTTTTTTGAGCGATCGTTCCTATGGGAGCTATATGATATCGTCAACCGATTTCAATAAAATTTGACACAGTGCTTAAATACCTTAAAAAAAATCTAAATGCCGAATTTAGTTTAAATATCTTTACAAACAAACAAAACACATCGAATTTTGTATAAAAAACGTGTTTTTGGACCGATTGGTCCTATGGGAGCTATATGATCTAGTCAAACGATTTGGATTAAATTTAGTACAGTGCTTAGGAACTATAAAATACTCACTAATGTCAAATTTGGTCCCAATATCTTAACAAACAAACGAAACTCAACAAATTTTGTTAAAAAATCGATTTTTTGGAAGATCGGACCTATGGGAGCTATATGATATAGTCAACCGATTTTGTTCAAATTTGGCACATTGCTTAAGTGGTCTAAAAAATTTCCAAACGCCAAATCTGGTTACGATACCTTTATTAAAAAATGGCGGACGTAAAGTCGGGCGCGGACGACTTTAGAATACCCTGTACCACTAGCTTGTAATAAAGTCCGATTTCTTCACAAAAAACCAAAAACAGAAGAATTTTTAAGCAAAAATTTTTTTTGACCGATCGTTCCTATGGGAGCTATATGATATAATCCTCCGATTTCAATAAAATTGGACACAGTGCTAAAATACCTTAAAAAAGATATGAATGCCAAATTTATTTCAAATATCTTTACAAACAAACAAAACACATCGAATTTTGTATAAAAACGTGTTTTTGGACCGATTGGTCCTATGGGAGCTATATGATCTAGTCAAACGATTTGGATTAAATTTGGTACACTGCTTAGGAACTATAAAATACTCAAGA
The DNA here is from genome assembly GCA_037043745.1 of Chymomyza amoena. Classification (NCBI taxonomy): domain Eukaryota; kingdom Metazoa; phylum Arthropoda; class Insecta; order Diptera; family Drosophilidae; genus Chymomyza; species Chymomyza amoena. The sequence goes on from JBAMAX010000344.1 coordinate 32,635, forward strand.
ATGTCAAATTTGGTCCCAATATCTTAACAAACAAACGAAACACAACAAATTTTTTTAAAAAATCGATTTTTTGGAAGATCGGACCTATGGGAGCTATATGATATAGTCAACCGATTTTGTTCAAATTTGGCACATTGCTTAAGTGGTCTAAAAAATTTGCAAACGCCAAATCTCGTTAGGATATCTTTATTAAAAAACGAAATATAGCGAATTTTTCTTTAAAAAAGTTATTTTGGCCGATCGGTCCTATGGGAGCTATATGATATAGTCAACCGATTTTGATCAAATTTGGTACAGTGGTTGGGAACTATAAAGAACTTTCGAATACCAAATTTGGTTACGATATCTTCATAAACAAACGAATTATTCATTTAAAACACTTTTTTTTTGTCGAGGTCGTCTCAAACACCCCCATGGGAGCTATATAATTTATCCCCGATATCAAAAAAATAAAATAAACTTGCCTCCTATGGAATAATATGGGATCTAATGTGAAAGTTTGGTAACTCTAGCTCTTACCATCTCTGAGATCTAGGCGTTCACACGGACGGACAGACGGACGGACGGACAGACGGACATGGGTATATCGACTTCTCTATTCACCCTGATCATATTTTAGGTAACTTTGGGGTGTCTCCGACGTCTCCTTCTATATGTTACATACATTTTCGGCTTGCACAAACTTATTGTAATATACCCTTGGTGCCATACGGTACAGGGTATAAAAACGAAAACACGTTAAAAGGACTTACCCTTACTTACGCATGTAACAAAACGACTAAAAAATTTAAAAAATTTGGATAATTATTTAATTGAAGAGGGAAATCTGGAATTCGCTATTTCACCATATTAGATGCATTGAGCTTATTTTGAAACTTGCATATACTTTTCCGTAAGTTAACGAATCGTTTGAGGAAAATAAACCAGAAAAAGAAAATCAAAGTATCAGGAAAAAATAAATTCAAGGCGATTTTTTTACTTGACTTGGACTAAGAGTCGAAAATTTTTTGAAGAAAACAAAACTACATCAGAAATGACTGGAGTCTATGAAGAAACTATCAAAATATTGGGTGATATTTTAAATATTCTGAAGTGCTAGAAAAAAAGTAACGTTAAAGAAACTAACTCCTACACTTCGCAAAATTTTGGCATATGGCCAATCTTAAATAAAATATCATTGCCTACCCATGTCAAAAGATGGCCACGAATCAATAAACAAGGAATATAAAAAAATCAGAACCATAAATAGCTTTTCCACGGTAGCTTTTAGTTAGTGCCTGGACGCTTTCTTGAGAGTCCTCCTGAGTGCTTATTTGGTTTAAAATTAGCGTGAGTTAATGTACAGTTTGATAGCATTAGCTCGTTCGTGGGACAGAGAAAATAATATTTAAAAGTCTTAAGGTTTCGTTTGTTAGCGTGATGTGCCGTGAGGCATAGAGACTTAGCTTTCCAATGAATGGGTGTGCTGTAGGATTCTAACACAGTATCGGCCTCACCCACAACTTATTAGCTATCTTATGTCACTAAGTAATAGCAGTAAATGTTCCTTCCCCATCGTAGATACTCATGATCCTGCTATATTTTTCTTCCAAGAACCAAAATTTTTACGATCCCCAGAAAAATCTCAAATTAGTTTAACAACATTAGGAATTTTGGACTGCTCGTTACCAGGTCTAACATGACTCATCTTGTAGCTTTTGTTTTTTTCTGAATTACTGGCCGTCAGCCAGTTGGTGTCACAAGGGGAAATACAGGTTTGTCGAGGTTACGGGGGATAAGATCCTCCTTGGTGTCCTTAGCAAGGGCAACAAGGATGGTTTTGTACCTCGAAACTTACGGAAAGGAGTAGAAAATGACCTGCAGGATCGCTTCCTGGACGAATTGGAGAGAAGCGGAGGACCCCCTCCACTCTGCAATAACGCCGTATGGCATCTCGGCACAATAAAGACAATTGCGTGCGAAGACATCCGCTCGGCCGTGGCCTACAAGAAGGCAATAGCAGCTCTTGGAGAGGTTTATCCAGAAGCTAAGCTAGTGGCGGTAGACTGGTCGGAGGTCCCCATTAGACCGAGAGCCAGAGTATAGGTCTCAGCCAAGCAGGAGGATCCAGACAAGATCCTCAAGTTGTTTCAGGTGTGTAACCCACACCTAAAAACCGATGACTGGCGGATTGCCAAAGTAGAGGGCACGATAGGCCCAACGAGACAGGTTCTGCTGACTATAAACAAAGTGTCAACAGAAGCCTTAGCAAAAGCCGATGGCATTGTTCGGTACGGCTACAAAAACGCTGCGATTCGGGTGTACCGGAATGGCACCTCGGGCGGCACGCAAACCGCATCCGAACCACAGCTATAAGACCCAGAGTCTCTCATTGACGAGATAAGTGGTGAAGAAGACATACTGGAAGGGTACACATCGGAGTCATCGGAGCTCGCCAGGGAGCTCGTAAAAAGCCAAATAGATGACTCTATCCTCGACGAGACAGACGAGGATGAGATAAATAAGACGGTGGTGGAGGTTAATCTCGGAGATGTCGATAAGACTTCTTCAGATTCATCTTCACCACTCCACAGCAGATTCAGCTGCTCTAAGCCAAGGCGAAGTAGATGTCGTTCCATCCAGGAACCGTGGCTTCTGCACTGACATAAATTCACGAGGTGAGTTACTCTTTGATTTCATCTTATCCATACATATGCTGATATGTAATAGAGGTAACGACCCCATCTTCGTAATAAAAAATAGAAAAGAATCCTAGACATAACCTTTGCATCCAATCCTCTATACCACAGGGTCCAGAGCTGGAAGGTCCATAAGGACTATTCCTTTTCGGACCATCGTTATATAGAGACGAGGATATCCTTTACACCACCCTCTGTAGGAAGCTTCAGGAGCAGCCGGTGCGTAAACTGGGGGCTTTTTTCAGAGATTATGGGTAGAATTCTCCCTCCCAATCCGCCCAGCGGACCCAATTCGGTAGAGTTCAATAACATCCAAATCGATACCCTAACGAAAGCATGCAATCATGCTTTCAATAAATCTTGTAGACTAAGAACACCAAGGGGGAAAGCCAAAACTCCCTGGTGGTTATCAGAAATTGGGCAACTCTGGCACGAGTCTCGTAAGCTTTTTAATATGCCTTAGACAAAGGATGATGTTAACTCATGGAATGAGTATAAACTCAATCTTTCAATTTACAAGAATGCGCTTCGTAAGGCTAAAAGGTCTTCTTGGAAGCTCTTCTGTTCCGAAATCGAAAGTACCATTGATGCCGCTAGGCTCAGAAAGGTGCTGTCTACATGTCCGTCTACGCTTGGATGCCTACAAGCATCCGATGGAAACTGGACAACTTCTAGCGAGGAATCGCTTAAACTACTTACAAACACTCATTTTCCGGGCTGCTCTATCGACAAGCCAGCGGAGAGCAGCCCTCTGCCAAACATGACTGGTATCCTCCCAAACCTAGTTACTTATGACAAGGTTGAATGGGCCATACATAGTTTCAAACCATACAAAGCGCCGGTTCCAGACAATATTATCTCAGCGCAACTACAATACGGGGGAAAATCTGTCGTACGGTGGCTAACGGATATTTTCACAAGAACTATAGCCACAGTGGTCATCCCAAAAGCATGGCTTGTGTCTAGAATAGTTTATATTCCCAAGGCAGGGAAGGCTACTCACTCACTCACAAATGATTTTCGGCCAATAAGTCCTTTATCGTTTCTTCGTAATACGAAGGAAAGACTAATTGGCCTCCAACAGAGGAACACCATTCCTCAATCTCAAATGTCCGACTCACAGCATGCATATAAAAAAGGCAGCTCTACTGAGATGGCTCTACACTCGGGGATCTCTGGAATTGAGAACTCACTTCATCGCAAAGAATTTTCACTAGTGGCCTTTCTAGACATTGAAGGTGCCTTTAATAATGTCACACCTGACACCATCATAGACGCCCTGAGGAAACTCAGGGTGGATTCACGGCTAGTCAAACGCCTCTTGGCGCTTCCAATATAGTAAGATATATAAGTAGGGGAACACCGCGTGGTGGAGTCCTGCCCCCCTTCCTTTGGAACGTCGCCATAAATGGACTTCTGCGTACCCTGGAGAAGGGCCTAGCAGTTTCTTTCTCGCTTAAATACCCCAAACTCTCTGCGAGCGTATGACCAACGCCCTGCGTACGCTCTCAGAATGGGCCACGGCTAGTGGATTGGGGGTGAACCCAAATAAGACAAAGCTTATGTTCTTCACCAGGAAGTATGAACTTCCTTCTCTCATAAATCCCAAGCTTAATGGTACGACCTTACAATTTAGCGACTCAGCCAGATACCTCGGGTTAGTACTAGACAGCAAACTAGATTGGAACCTAAACAAATAGGGTCGAAGAAAAAAGGCCACGATATAGAGCGATCGTAGGAAAGCCTTTGGACTTAAATGGGGCGTGTCCCCAAACTCATGTATGGAGTCTCGATCTGGTAACCTACCTTAGATAAGGGGACCAACCTTAAAAAGTTAAGTAGGGTTCAGCGAACCGCCAAACTTAATTAATTAATGCTCCACACCAAACGAAGCATTAGATGCTATTCTAAGCTTCCTATCACTGGACAAGGTGGGGAAACAACACTTACGCTAATGGCCATGACTTTGGTCATGCAAAGACGCTTAAGAAATTTAGAGCCTATATTTAATATTTGCTGAGTAATACGAAATTTTTGCGCTCTCTGTGCAAATAAAACGTGGAATCGGACATCGAACACGTGTAGAATCTCGCAGCAAACTTGGCCGACATACTGCAGTAAAAGAACCAAAAAACTTTGCTGTCTGAATAGAGCCCAGTGCTCTTCTGTTATCCGTGCCATCACGGGACACTAGTTGGTAGGAAACCACGCATCCCGGTTGAAGAGGAGCTGGAGACGGTGGAACACTTTTTCTGTCACTGCCAGTAAAAGATTGAGAATCCTGCAGTCACACTTTCTAGACAATTTTTCGTCCTCAGCGCTTTGAACAGAGTCCAAAATGCCTTTTAATGTTTATTCAGGCGGCCGGATGGCTTCCTCACCTTTTATAGGGGACCCCTCAAATGGGGAAGAGTGGAGAACTAGCTCACTCTAGCGGTATTGCAAGGGGCGTATCCTTGGTCTTATTGAGTTGGGACGTCAGTCCTGCCGCCCTAACCTTACCTAACCTAACCTACAATTTGTTGTGATTTTGCTTATTTCGTTGTATCTTATATTATTAAAATTTTTTAGGTATTTGTTGTCTATTATTTTTTAATTTTCGAATTGCAATTTTTTCCTGAGTCGAGTTTGAATTTTTAATAAAATTAATTTTGGAGGCTCTCCATATATTGGGCGTCGATAATTTTCAACTTTAAACCGTTTTTAATAAGACTAGCAGCGCCCCCGCTATTTGTATTATCAATTCCTGAAGATACTTGAGCGTAAGTTTTGTAAGTGATGCTCTGGGTTGAGATAGTTTCATTGGGCGAAGCAAATCTTTGTGATATTCTGCTGACGTTTATATTTTCTCATGCGGTGTTTCAAAGATTTTTGCGGCCGGTAACTTTTTTAACATAAGATCCTTATAAATTCGACAACCTCATAGTTCAACAGACGAGTTGGCAGGGCTAACACGTGTGCGGCTGCCAAAATTTTTCTTGTGCGTGGAAAAAATAAGTTTTATTTAACGTTTAATGGACAAGACCACGACTGTGGCAAATTACACTGTCCTACAAAATTGAAAAAAATCAAAGAACTTTTCAAGTGACCTAGTGTACGTTGTAGGTCTTGACGAGTAGAAAACGATAGTGTTTTTCAAAATTGTCTAACACCCCCAAAATCGCAAGTTATCGCTTAAAAACCCACTATCACAACGTCGCCATTTTTCAACCGATTTTCGATTGCTTTACAGCTTTGGAAAGAAGAAGAAGCTTTAAGATGATATACACTTGTTTATACTTCATACAAAGCAACTACGAGATTTTTTAAAAGTTATCTAAGATTTACACTTTTTTTTCGATTTTCACATTTTGAAGTCATTTTTATATAACATTTTGTTAAAACACCTTTATTTTTTTACATTTAATCTTAAAGAAATTTTAATTCCGAGTAAGAAAAGTCATGGTTTATTAAAATCGGTCGATACATGTTTAAGTTACGACGCTTATTGTAAACAAGAAAATTAAACTTTCATCGACAAAAAAAAAGGTTTTAGATGGATAATTCGTTTGTTTATGAAGATATCGTAACCAAATTTGGTATAATGCTTAAGAACTATAAAAAACTTACAAGTGCCAAATTTGGTCGCAATATTTTAAAAAACAAACGAAATACAACAAATTTTGTTAAAAAATCGATTTTTGGAAGATCGGCCCTATGGGAGCTATATGATATAGTCAACCGATTTTGTTGAAATTTGGCACATTGCTTAAGTGCTCTAAAAAATTTCAAAACGCTTAATTTGAACAAAATCGGTTGACTATATCATATATATGAAGTGTATATCATCTTAAAGCTTGAATCTTCTTCTTTCCAAAGCCGTAAAGCAATCGAAAATCGGTTGAAAAATGGCGACGTTGTGATAGTGGGAGTGATCGCAGTACCCGAATAACGGTTTTTAAGCGATAACTTCCGATTTTGGGGGTGTTAGACAATTTTGAAAAACACTATCGTGATCTATTCGTCGAGACCTACAACGTACACTAGGTCGCTTGAAAAGTTCTAAATCACTGTTGGACAGTGTTATTAGTGTTATTCCGTGTGCGAATTATTTAACCTCTGTGTTTCTAAAATCATCACCATGGCCCCTGAGCCACCTAATTTAGGGGACAACCGCTTCGCTAGCCTTAGCGTTAGACTCAAAGCTAAAAAGAAAAAAACATTCCAAAAATTTCCAGAGGACTTTCCTGAATTGCCCGAACCCACTCAACGAAATCCAAAATTCATAATTATAGCAGCAAAAAACACAAACAAACCCATTGCTGATTACTCGTGCTTTGCTGTACACCGAGCTCTCAATATAATCTGCAAAGAAATTATATCGATCTCCACCCTCCGCGATGGAAATTTGTTAATGTTGGTAAAATCTAAGCAAGTCGCTGACAAATTTACCAAGCTCACGCATTTGTCCGGCATCTGTGATGTCGAAGCTAAGCTCCACGATTCTCTCTATTTCGTCAAAGGAACGATCTATGCTCCCTATCTCATCCAATGAATATACCAGATGAAGAAATAGTAAGCGAATTAAAATCTCAAAATGTGCACTCCATCTTCAAGTTCACCAGAACATTCGATGATAACACCAAACCCACCGGAGTTATATTTATCACTTTTGATCGTTACAGTCTCCCCAGCAAATTGGACATCTCTTAGCACACCGTCAAGGTTAGGGAATATATTCCCAACCCGATGAGATGCAAGACTTGCCAGCTGTTGGGCCACACAGCGAAGCACTGCAAAAACCCACCTACATGTGTAACATGTAATCTTTCCCCTCACCACCCCGAACCTTGCATAAAAACTTGCTGTGCTAACTGTAACGGGGATCACCCCGCTTTTCCACTTCTTGCCCTAAATACTAACAGCAGAGAGAAATTCTCAAAATAAAAACAACAAAGAAGTGCAGCATGCGTGAAGCTCGTATCTTATTAAAACAACAACAACCAACTATCACTACAAACACCTACGCTGCTATGGCGCAGATTCCCTCTACCTCGCTCTCCGGAGACACAAAAAAAACAAAATAAACCCACACCCGAATGGAATAAGCAACAAATACGTTCCAAAGCGCCGAGAGCAATCCCCTCGGCTCCCCATGCATTACAAACTAGCTCCATCATACCTTCTCAAAGCTCACTCTCTTACGAAAACATTGAAAACAAATTAACAGTATCAAAACGTCGTGCTCTCAATATGAAAGCACAAGAATCTCTCTCTATAACAAATCAAAATTACTCCAATAACTCTAACCACATTAAACGCTCTCACAAACATAACTCTTTAATAAATAATATAACCGACTCTGACACCTCTATGGACGACCTTGACTCCTAGTCAAGTCTCTTTACTTGAATACTCTAACTCTAGCTAGCATAAAACATCCCCCTTAATATCTATAATGCCCATAAAAATTTTACAGTGGAATATAAATGGTATTTTCAATAATTATAATGAGCTTACTCTGATTATAAAAGATTATTCGCCTGATGTCTTATGTCTGCAAGAAACTCACTTGCCTCACAACTTTAATAATTTGCTTGGTCCCAAGGCATATATTGGGTATTTCAACAAGCTCCCACAAAACACATCGGCCAAGCAAGGTATCGGTGTGCTCATAAAAAAACATATTCCCCATAATTACAATAGTATCAACTCAAATATTCTTTGCTCCGTCTTAAAAATAAATGTCGTAAATTGCATTAGCATAATAAATGCATATATACCTCCCAACCAAGGCTTTGGCAGCTGGGAAATTAATAATATTCTTAGTCAAGTCAGTGGTCCTCTCCTAATGCTAGGCGATTTTAACTCTTGGAGTTCCCTATGGGGTTCCCCACAAACAAATTCTCGTGGCAAAAGTATTGAACAGGCAATCGTCAAAATAATTTAACAGCCCTAAATAATGGCTCAGCAACCCACCACTCAACGCACAACTCATTTACACATGTCGATATCTCAATGATTTCCCCTCAAATAGCCCATAGGTGCAATTGGTCTATCTTGGACGACCTCCATGGAAGTGACCATTTCCCAATAGAAATCCAATTCTCTACACAATTCGCATCTGATACAATTCCGCCACTACCAAAGTACAAGACCGATCATGCTAACTGGGATCTTTTTAAAAACAAGCAAGTCGCCCAACTCACACTATAAGAGCTTCTGCTAACTGTTGCATTCCACAAACCAAGCGAATTCAACACAAAACCAAGGTTACTTGGTGGAACCCGACACTTCAGCAGCTAAGAAATGAAAAACAAGACCTCTTTCATACATATAACTCTAATATGTCCACCATTTGATTAATCAGATACAAAAGGGCCAATGCGTTGTTCAAAAAAGCAGTACTCTCAGCCAAACGCAAATGTCTTACAAACTTTACCTCGCAAATATGTCCACAATCTACCTCAAAGAAAGTTTGAAGTGACATAAAACGGCTAGCCGGTGTTCCACCTACGCCTTTAAAATATTTAAATTCGGCTTCTGGGCTTGTAACCGGAGCCTACTGCATTGCCGAAGAGTTTGGCAAAGCTTGGGAAAACTACTCAGCGGATAATAATTTCTCAGCTTCATATTTACAGCAAAAAAATCTATATTAGTCCAGAGCTTACCAACCAAACAGCCGCACTCTGTCCGCTTCCGCCAAATGCTTAGAAGCCAAATTTACAATCTTTGAGATTGAAGCTGCACTTGCAACTGCCAAAGGGAAAAGTCCTGGCGCGGACAGGATATCATACCCCATGCTAAAAAATATTCCGTGCGTTCTTAAAATAATACTCCAAAATATTAACAACTGCATGCTCGACTCTGGCACTTATCCTCACACTTATCCTCACAATTCCATAGAAAAAATTATACGAAGACTGATGTGGTTTCTTACGCGCCACAATTTAATTTCACATAACCAAGTAGCCATTTAAACATAGCCATTTAAACAAAGACACAGCACAATGGACACTTTGCTTCGTATCCAACACTTCGCGTCGAACGCTCTTTCCACAAAAAATCATGCCACCATTTTGGAGACGGATTTTGAAAGACCCTACGATCGCGTGGGGCTTCATGCAGTGCTTTGCCGACTCGAGCGATATGGCGTTGGTCCTAGGCTTTATAACCTTTTATAACCTTTTAAAAGCCTTTATGTCCAATCGCACTTTCAGAGTTCGTGTTAACAACACTAATTCTGACTCCCACAAGCTATTTAATGGAATCCCACAAGGTTCTCCACTCTCTGTCGTTCTCTTCACGATAGCGTTTGAACAAATTAACACCATTTTGACAAGACACAAAGATATATACGTATCCATTTACGCCGATGACCCAATTATATACACCAAGACAAAACAAGTAAACAATGTAAAAATTAAACTTCTAAGCATCCTACAAGATCTCGATTCATGGGGATCTCAATCGGGCGCATCGCTTGCCATAGAAAAATGTCAAACACTACATATTTGTCGAAAACACAATTGTAACTTTTCTGATTTAGGCCTCCCGATCTACAGATGGTGCGCTAGGTCCCACATCAAAAAATACTTCCTCCAACCATTGAGCTATACGCCGAGCTATCAATGCTTTTCCCACATCTCCCATTGCCTGCATACTAGCAGAAGCAGGCCTCCCCAGCATCCCGGATCGCATTGAAGAGACAACGGTTCAACTCTTTCCTAAATTATACACCTCACCCAATTGTCTGTTATCTAAAGACTTCTCCGACATCTTTAAACAGAGGCGGAAATATAAATGCATATCAACTTTAAGGCGTTGCGTCAACTACAGCACACTTCTTGGTCTGCCTTTGCCAACTACAGACAATACCATCAAGACACCACCGTACTGGACTTCCAACATTGATAATATTAACATCAAATTATGGAACTCAGTCAAACGCCTTACTACAAGCCACGAGCTTTTGGCCCGATTTTTATCCGAAAAAAACATACTTGGTAATAAGTCGTGGCTCTTTACTGACGGATCTAAAACGGCGGATGCAACTACCTTTGCCGTCGTCGACAGCGATAACACAATTGTCGCCGGTGTATCGCTACCGCCATACACCTCCGTTTTCACCGCTGAAGCATATGCTGTTCTAAAAGCCTGCCAGTTCGCTACTAGAAACTCGGGATCGTTTGTAATCTGCACCGACAGTCTTTCCACAACAGTCTTTCCACAATATCTGCAGTATTTAACTGGGAACATAGCAATTTAACAATCAAAGCAATTAGAAAGCTCGTTACAGCTTATAAAAACAAAATCATAATTTTCTGGGCTCCCAGCCACCAAGGGATCCCTGGTAACAAGAATGCAAACACGGCTGCTCAATATATTCTGTACTCCTATCAGCTCCAAGGACATAAAAAATCTAGCCCTACATCAGATTTATGAAAAGAAAATGTCTAATTGGAGACTATTTATTATTTTTATATTAATTTTACATACACAATATGTATGTATTAACTGGCACACATGAATATCTATTAACTGGCGCTGCACGGCCCCTTTGCGTACTATGTGGAGTCAATCTTACCGTGGATCATCTTCTGGTTACTTGTCCATATCTTGAGAGTATTAGAGCTACCTTCTTCGGATCCCAGACCCCATATAAATTACTAGAAATACCCACTGTATCTAACATATTAAAAATATTCAATTTTACAAAAGCATTAAAATTAAATATATAGAATAATCGGCTTAGAAGCCCATTTTACGAGTCGAAGGCCCCAGTTGCTAGTGCTCAGTAAATTAGTATTAAGTTTAGTATTAAATACTATATTTAATTTTGTTAAAAAAAAAAAATTCGACAACCTATAAAGCTGGCGGAACATTTTGCTTTTAACACACCTCCCTGCAGTTCGGCTGCCAGTAATTGGTGACATGTTGCCACTAAAAAAAAAACTGTTGCCTGTAAAGTCGGTTTTACGGGCGAAGATTTTACCTGACAACGTCTTTTTCTCGGTAGAATATTTATTGATATGAATATTATTAAATTGCACAATAATAATTCCTATTTGAGTGATTTTGTTGAGGATAGGACGATGATAGGAGAAATAGGAAATGAAAGGAAGTGTTTCTGCTGTAATGTGTCTTGCGAAAGTCAAGTCGATGGTTGTTTCTTTTAACGTAGTTGACTTAGAAACGTTTGATACGCAATCAAGATTATACGTATATTTCATGAAATTATGAAACGAGTTGTCAGACTTTACGTTTTCGTATCTCTTAATAAAATAAAATTTTCTCGGCAGTAGATAATAAATAAAAAGGTATAAACGAATGGTTTGACAGAAGAAAGGCCGAACTATGCTTGTTAGCATGCAAACAAAATAACAAAATTTTGTGTTGCTAAGGTAGCGCAGTGCGAGTTTCTATTTGTGCATTACTTTTTCCGCAGTTGTAATGCAGATTTTCGGCAGATCACTGCTTTTCTATTTGCCTCCGCTTACAATCCCTCAAACGAAACGCAGCGCTTGTAATCAATTACGTTTTCTGCGGAGGTAATGCAGTATTTCGGCATTCCGCAGAGGCTATGCGCCGCTGGGGTTAATCAGTTGCGCTCACTCAAAACTAAAAATAGCCACCGCTGTGAGCAGTGCCGGTTTGGTGCTGAGCGCTAAGCGGTGCGGCTGACGCTGTGCGTTGCTTGTTGCTGCGATTCACAAAAAGTCGCTGGTTCGTTTATAGATAAGAGCAAAGCGCAAACCAAAAATAAAATAGTTATTCAGTTGCGCTCACTCAAAACTAAAAATAGCCACCGCTTTGAGCAGTGCCAGTTTGGTGCTGAGCGCTAAGCGGTGCGGCTGACAATGTGCGTTGCTTGTTGCTGCGATTCACAAAAAGTCGCTGGTTCGTTTATAGATAAGAGCAGAGCGCAATCCAAAAATAAAAATGCCACTTATCGTTACGATTATTTATCGTTAGACTTATCGCTACGGTTATCGTTATACTTTTTCAATGGTGCCACCCATACAAACCTAATTTAAGACGTTGTCACGTCAAAATGAAGAAATTTTATGTACAGGGTCCGGCACTCGAAGTGTAACCAAATTCAGACCGCTCGCGCAGCTGACGCACGGGCATCAGCTGTCTGTAAGTTAGCTAAATGACAGTTTAGAGTTGCCGTGAGTAAACGCGAAAAAAAAATCAGTAATGGATTTCAAACGTAATAGTGTAGTTGCATTATATTTAGCTGGAAAATCACAACCAGCGATTGTTCGTGAGCTCGAACACCTTAAAGTAAATAAAGTTTTCGTTTATCGCACCATAACTCGTTACAATGATACTGGTAGCATCGCAAAACGTCATGAAGGTGGTCATCAAAAGACTGCAACGTCACGTGAGATGGTTCAAAAAGTGAAGAAGCGACTTGAGCGAAATCCCCGACGAAGTGCCAATCAAAAGGCGAAAGAACTGAAAATATCTGACCGTAGCATCCGTCGTATACTGAAAAATGATCTCAAGGTCAAGCCTTACAAGATCCAAAAGGCACATGAATCTCACACCGAAGCAGCAACAAGTCAGACCTGAGAGAGCGAAGGAGTTGCTTCGCTTGGCCGAAAGCGGTCAATTGCCGAACATTGTGTTTTCTGACGAGAAAATTTTAGAATTGAGCAATTAGTAAACTCTCAAAACGATAGGGTTTACTTGAGGGACCGTTCATACGAGAATTTGAGTCATCGATTGGCCACCAGGAGGCAGCGCCCGCCACAGATAATGGTTTGGGCCGCTGTAACCGCAGATAAGCGCTCTCCAATCGTTTTCATCGAGCCTGGCGTCAAGGTTAATGCGCAATATTATCGGGAATGTATTCTGGAGGTTTTTTGAAGCCGTGGGCAGACAAACATTTCGGTGGCAGACCATGGACGTTTCAACAGGACTCGACACCGTCTCACAAAGCTCGAGTGAACCAAGAATGGCTGAAAAACAACGTTCCGAACTTCATAACGTCCACACAATGGCTCTCGAATTCACCAGACGCGAATCCGATGGATTATTCTCTTTGGGCCATTTTGGAGAGCAAGGTCCGAACTAAAAGATACAACAGTCTCGAGGCGCTGAAAAAATCCATTGTCCACGAGTGGGCCAAAATACCTGCAAGTCACATTCGGGCAGCTTGCGATTCATTTTTGGACCGTCTCAAGGCCATAGTGAAGGCAAATGGTGGCCATATTGAGCGAAAGTAAATTGTTTCTAAATTTCGTATTATTTTTACACATTTTGTACCTTGAATTGAGTAAAGGTAATTTTCCAAAATGAATTTATGGCCTTTTTAATTGGTTACACTTCGAGTGCCGGACCCTGTATTTGTTGCCTTGCTTACTTAGGCAAACAACAAACGAAAATTCGCTGTGGCGAAGCAAAAATAAAAGAAAAGTGGCAAAAAGGTATAGATAATTTTTTGTGTGGTGGCGGCAATTTGTTGTCAACCTCTTTTTGCACGTTTGATTTTCTACACATATCCTATTTGTTATGCATTTTACTTTATGTTTACTTTGATTTTCTGTAAATCAGCCGGTAATTGCTTTGGCTTTTAGTTGAATTATTACTAGTATCACCTTTTAGTTGAATTATTACTAGTATCAAGTGCGTACGTGTTGCATATTCAATAATCTTGTTTATTTTAAATTATAAAGTGAAGTTTGTGCAGCAGCAGAAAAGTAAATATATTAAATGATTGTGATAAATTGTGATTAATATAATAAATAAAATAAAAAAGTAAAATTTCAGGTAAGTGAAGTGCTTGTTTATTATCGGAGACGGCAAAGGCAAAGAGGATTTGAGGCAACTTCGAAATTTGTATTCTGTTTTAATAAGTAAGTAGTTTTATGAAATATAATCGAATATTAATTTTTTGATGTCTTTTTCTTTTAATTACAGCCTCAAATTCAGCTACGTACGGCTATTGACTTTTAAAATGTCTGTGGGAAACTACTTCAGAAGTGTCTGTGGTAAATTACTGACGACATGTCTCTGGTGAATTACTGACGACATGACATGCAGGAGGCGACAATTGCACCCCTCCTATGACATCGTGTGTAAAAAAGAAATTAGACAGGGACAAAGATGTCGCTACTAACAGCGAAATTCTGGGCTATATTAAAACACATTAATTAATGAATAGAATTTGAATTGTAACAGAGTTTGAGGCGATAAAAGTAATCGATAGTATGTATATATAGTATCGATGGGTTAATCTGTCTTTTAGCCCATCGATACATCGATAATCTGTCTCTTAACCCATCGATACAGTATTTAGCGTCAGCGGGAAAAATGTAGTGAAACAGGCAGATCGTATGAAAATACAAAATTGAAGCGCGTATGAAAAGTCGCAATTTAAATAAAGGAAAATAAGTTTTCAATTCAAATAAATGCGTTTTATTTGCTATACGAAGCCAAAACCTAACATTTTTCAATTTTGTATATGTTGCGCAGCCAGTGCAACTTATTTGAATTGAGAGCCAAGTGAAATATATGGTAATAATTGAATAAAATAGAACATTGTTAAATTTGCCCGCCAGACTGTCGCCACCGCGTTAGCGTCGTTTTATCTTTTGCCGCAAAAGCGTTGCAAAAATCAAAATTTTGATGTAATCGTTTTAATAAATCAATACATGTATCTGATTTCGAATTTTCCAAGGATCCAGAATATAAAAATTGTATTCAATTCGGAAGAAAAGTTTAATTGCTACAGACGCACAAAGTTGAGTTTTTTTTTAACTATAAAAAAAATCTAATTTTTTGGAATAAAAATGCATGTTTAAGGTTGTTTTGTAAAAAACGATGCATCCAATTGCAATTTTCTTGATTTCTATGAAGAGGTATATACAATTAACAAAAAATAATGAAGGAAAATATGACCTTATATCTTTTCTAGTTTTTTTCAATACTTCCGTCTACCTGTACCACTATATTTGGGCCACTTTTCCAACTTTGGAAGAAAAAAAGTATCATTTTCCATTTTTTATGCATTTTTAATTTTAATCCAAATGCTTTGGCTCTTAAATGATTTACCTGCTCTAAAAAATTGTAGGCGATTTTTTGCGTCTATGGCTTTAAGACCAGTAAAAGCCTAGAAACCCAGCTCCAAAATATGCTGCCGCAGGTATAAGAAGAAGAACACGAAGTAGAAGCAGCAACTAAAATTAAAAGTTTTTGCTTATATTTTCACTTGAAAGTCTGTAACATTTAAGAAAAAGGATTTATCATCCAATTTTTTGTGTTTCCAGGTAGTTCTAAAACATTAAATGTAATTTAATTTGCGAGTAATTAATAAACGAGAAGGAGTTCGTTTCGGCCTTCAGAAAGGAACTTAATGTTGAGAAAGCAAATACAGAGAAGTTTGATACCTTACAAAGCAAACTTAGTCTAATTTATGTCGAAATAAAAAAAAAAGAGGCAAAACTTTTATCCCAACCAAGAAAATTTTAGTAAGAAAAACGAAAACTGACTAAAAGCACTTACCCTTATTGAAAATATGTCAGATGAACCTCAGACGTCTACGCACCGAAACAAAGGAAGACCTACAAAATGTTTGGACAAGTGCTCAAATTTTATTCGAAAGAGAAAGCTTGTCGATGCCACAGTCGATATAGCAACGAATTAACTTTCGGAGGTTCTATAAAAAAAAAGCAAGGACTATGAAAAAACTAGGACGCCTATCACAAAAATCACAAAAGCGGTTGCCGACGGCAGCCCTTTGCGACTTAAAAGGATTAAAGAAAGCATACCCACACCGCCAAATTCAAAACTACATCAGAAAGATTGGGTTTTTTAAATATTCTCAACAGCAAGGAAAAAATTAACAAGGAAAAATATCCGGGAAAGAAACTAGCTCCCACACTTCACAAAATTTTGGCAAATGGCCAATCTTTAATAGAATATCATTGCCTACTCATTGGCGAGATGTGAGAAGAAGCCCAGGAATCAAGAAACAAGGACTATAAAAATTCAGAGCCGTAAATACTTATACAATATCAAGATCAAGGGAAAACCAGGATTTATGTTGTATATGTATTGTACAATATGTTGGCAGCCTTTTCAGATCCACTAGTTGCATCCCTTAGACATGTGAGATCCAAAACAGAATTGAAAAGTTATTCAAATGCAAGTCGTTTAGATATCCTCTCAAATGTAAATGTGGATGATTATTTAAAAAAAAACTACTGATATAACAATTTTTGTTATATTATGAATAAAAAGTATATCATCAAAATTTTCTTCATAAATATGGCAAGCGCAGCTCTCAGATATCGTATCAGCATATATGAGTACTTATTTTAAAGCCTAAACATATTTGAACTACAATTTATTTTATTAAAATATCTTAATTGATTTAGAAAATATAAAAAAAATATTACATATATTTTCAAGGGCGAATATTGCACAGGCAACATCATAAATAAACACTTATTTTAAAGCCTAAAGATTTTTATAAAAATATCTCAATTGGTTTAGAAGATATGATTTTTGCAACGGAATTTCAGTTTCCGTGCCGCTGTGCGTCGCTTGTATACAAGCTGCAGCTTCGCCATTGCCGTGCGTCGTTCTTATGTATACCTTGCATGCATTTGTATTTGTGTGTGTGGGCTTGCAAGTGAGTGAGTTGGCATTGCTGCTGCATATGAAATAAACGAAGTCAGTTTTGAAGTACATTGGACTTGAACTTGGACCTGGCTGACCAAAGATCACTGTGAGTAGAGATACAGTGGGCCGCCAGGGCAAATAAAACACCTCCAACGGGTCGCCAGGCTAGGTCTTGTTGCATAACTGAGAAGAAAATTGCGTATATTTTTTTAATTTTTAACAAAATTAAATATAGTATTTAATACTAAACTTAATACTAATTTACTGAGCAACTGGGGTCTTCGACTCGCAAAATGCGGATCCGAAGAAGGATCATATACTCTCAAGATATGGACAAGAAACCAGAAGATGATCCACGGTAAGATTGTCTCCACATAGTACGCAAAGGGGCCGAGCAGCGCCAGTTAATAGATATTCATGTGTGCATTGTGTATGTCCTATTCGAAGGCGTATAAACGTTCGGCAGGCAGGTCTGTTGAGGTTAGCAGGCAGAATGATTTTTGCGCAGCTGGTATTGATTGTTGAGAATCTATGATTAAATAGTCTCCAATTAGACATTTTCTTTACATTAATGTGATGTAGGGCTAGATTTTTTATGTCCTTGGCGCTGATAGCAGTACAGAATATGGTTACTGCGGTGGCTTGTAGTAAGGCGTTTGACTGAGTTCCATAATTTGATGTTAATATTATCAATGTTGGAAGTCCAGTACGGTGGTGTCTTGATGGTATTGTCTGTAGTTGGCAAAGGCAGACCAAGAAGTGTGCTGTAGTTGACGCAACGCCTTAAAGTTGATATGCATTTATATTTCCGCCTCTGTTTAAAGATGTCGGAGAAGTCTTTAGATAACAGACAATTGGGTGAGGTGTATAATTTAGGAAAGAGTTGAACCGTTGTCTCTTCAATGCGATCCGGGATGCTGGGGAGGCCTGCTTCTGCTAGTATGCAGGCAATGGGAGATGTGGGAAATGCATTGATAGCTCGGCGTATAGCTCAATGGTTGGAGGAAGTATTTTTTGATGTGGGACCTAGCGCACCATCTGTAGATCGGGAGGCCTAAATCAGAAAAGTTACAATTGTGTTTTCGACAAATATGTAGTGTTTGACATTTTTCTATGGCAAGCGATGCGCCCGATTGAGATCCCCATGAATCGAGATCTTGTAGGATGTTTAGAAGTTTAATTTTTACATTGTTTACTTGTTTTGTCTTGGTGTATATAATTGGGTCATCGGCGTAAATGGATACGTATATATCTTTGTGTCTTGTCAAAATGGTGTTAATTTGTTCAAACGCTATCGTGAAGAGAACGACAGAGAGTGGAGAACCTTGTGGGATTCCATTAAATAGCTTGTGGGAGTCAGAATTAGTGTTGTTAACACGAACTCTGAAAGTGCGATTGGACATAAAGGCTTTTAAAAGGTTATAAAAGGTTATAAAGCCTAGGACCAACGCCATATCGCTCGAGTCGGCAAAGCACTGCATGAAGCCCCACGCGATCGTAGGGTCTTTCAAAATCCGTCTCCAAAATGGTGGCACGATTTTTTGTGGAAAGAGCGTTCGACGCGAAGTGTTGGATACGAAGCAAAGTGTCCATTGTGCTGTGTCTTTGTTTAAATGGCTATGTTTAAATGGCTTGTAACGACCTCTGGCTTAGTCCAGAACAACGGCTGGGATAGCTCAGCTATGCCCAGGGTTAATGTCACAACAAAATTTATATTTTGCTGAGACTTTCGATATTTTAAACAATAAACAATTTGCTTTAAGTTTTAAAATTATAATTTCCGCCTTTTTGCGGTCAATTATCACAATGCATACACTTAAATCGAGTCCGCACGCTCTCTAGTTTACACAATGTAATATTATTGGCAAAAATATATGTTGAAAACAATGTTACACTTAAAACTAACAATTTATGATTTTTCCAGTAATACTTAAATCCGCCCTTTTACGGCGATACGCTCACCCAGATATTAAATCCTGGTAGCAGAGATCTTGGCGTGGCTCGTACACGAAACGTATAGACTCCGACGCGGTCGCACCCGGTGCGCTACTAATTAATTATATATTTTCCGTCCTTTACGACTGTATTACATAATATCGTATTTTATTACACGAAAACGCCTTTAACTGCGGCACTGACTTTAACTTGATCACTCACTGTCTTTATTTCACTCATTGTTCTGTTCTGTGTTCCGTGTGTTCCCACTGGATTTGGCTGTTGACCCGCCTTATATAGGAACTCGATCGCCGCCAAATCCTGGAATTCCCGCCCAAAACTATACTTATAAATCCTAAACGGCGCTCTGTTTATCTACATAACTATTCTAATAATAAAGAGAGAGTCCGCCGTACCTAAAACTATCGCTATCACCTACTCTCCACTTACACCTATAAACTAATACTATCAACCTACGCACTAATACCAAACAATTATTTTGGCGCCAAGCTTAAAGACGCTATATTTGATTTAGTGTTGGTGAGAGTGAGAGCGCTTTCACCGTTACTCTCACCAAGCAGTTCAAGCAGTTTTGATATTGCCCTATTGGCAATTTCGGAACAATGTCACACTCCCCCTTTCTTCGGAAAACAAAAAAAACGAGGAAAAAAAAATGTCGTGCTTGGCCCTCGCAGATTTTGGCTCAGCTGTGGCTCTACCAAGTGGTATGGCGCCCGCGGCTGGTCGCACCGCCCCTGCGGATCCTCCTCGTGAGCTGAGCGCCACTCACCATCCATCGTTCGCCCTTGCCTGTGCCATAAATCGGCACCAGGTCAAGCGACGGAACGGCCTCCCAGAACGCTCCGCTACCTCCCCTCTTTGGGAGAGTAGCCAGCAGCGTTGACTACACTTTTGCTCGATCCCGCGCTCCCTCAATCGGAGTCACGGCGAACGCAGCAAACTTTTGCCCGCTCCCGAGCTCCTTCAGTCGGAGTCACGGCTTACGCAGCAAAAGTTTGCTCGCTCCCGAGCTCCCTCAACCGGAGTCACGGCGAACCCAGCAAAAGTTCTGCTCGCTCCCGAGCTCCCTCAATCGGAGTCACGGCGAGCACAGCGAAAGTGTAGGAAAATCTCTGCTCACTATCTTCCGACCACTGCGTCCCAAATACTCGCTTGGCTTTGCCCACAGCTGCCAAGTTGCACCGGCGTCTCTATTTGAATTGATAAAAATTTTCCTTGTTTTTTTTTTC
Organism: Chymomyza amoena; assembly: GCA_037043745.1. Taxonomy (NCBI): domain Eukaryota; kingdom Metazoa; phylum Arthropoda; class Insecta; order Diptera; family Drosophilidae; genus Chymomyza; species Chymomyza amoena. The sequence continues at coordinate 53,114 of JBAMAX010000344.1, forward strand.
CTTTAATATCGGCCTATTATTTTTACCTTACGAAAAATAACGCCTTGCCCACGGTGCAAAATTTTGCCGTTAGTGTATATTAATTAATTAATAATATTAATGAGCTTTTGTTGCCATACCGCATCATTCAGCTTTTTAGTGGGTGTATCTTTTCAGCGTTGCCCCTTTTGCGCATGCGCGCCGGCAACGCTATCACCAGCTGTACTACTAGCAAGAAGAAGAATTCTTGAAGTAAACGTGCAATGTAAGTACATGAGTTAAAAAATATTATAAAAAAAACTTTTTTCTACCAACCTAATTTGTTACAGGTATGTGAGGACGGTAGACACATTGACCTTCTACCCTTCTGCACCTGCGGATTTGCCGTCCGCCTACCCATTTCCAAATTACAGGCTTGCGCCAATTTGCATAATTTGGCCCTGGCCTGCAATATTACCTATTTTTACGCATAAGTCCCTCTTTGGACCCGGCAAGTACAATACCTTATTTTTATATGGCTGGACTACCTCTTCATTAAAACGAAAACCCTAGGGTCGCCACATTGGCCCCAACGAACGCGGTACCGATTGCACAGAGTTCCCTCCATAGGCCAAAATTCAAAAAAATGCGTGCAAAAAAAAAATTACAAAAAGTACACAAACTGTCTCTAAAATGTCCAAACTTTTTAATGGCAAACCGGTTTTTTCTGGAAAATTTACGGGACTTTCTAAAAATAGCATTGAAGATGTGAACACGTGTTCATTTTTAAAGCGCTGCTGCCCGCATTGCGAAAATTTCACAGCAAAAGCGCACTTCAATCAGTTCAGTCACTTAGTACAGTTTATGAATTTGTGTTATTTAAAATGGATTTTAAAGTTGAAGGTATTTATTTTATGTTCTTAAATTGAAAAAATACTAATTTGTGTTGTAGTTGTTTTAAAATTAATGTTTTAGTTTACCCTGTTTTTGTACATTTTGTGTGTGTCTTTTTTGTGTTTACTTAAAGTTTTAGTTGTGTTCCCCCACGATTCCCCCATTCTGTTTTTTTCAGTGTATTTGTGTGTATCTTAAGGTAATAAGAGAGTTTATTTTAGCTGCAGATATTTGCAGATGTGTGCATAATCTACAAAATACTAACGCCGTCTTTTTTTTTTCAAAGTTAAATTTTCCCTGCAAAGCGGCTGCTTTGTCTTGTTGTTGTGCTTTGTCTGTGTTTTCGTCTTTCGTGTTTTGTGTTCTTATTGAGTTAAAATTATATTTATTAATGTTATTTTTCAAATTTGGTATTAAAGGCGGCTCTTATCGCTGTGTCTTTACACGATTATACATTCTCAATCGTTGGTGCACAGAAATAGGTACCAATGCAGAAAAGTTACAGAAGGCTGTGGATCATGTACAAAGCAATATTGAAAATATCGGCTATGTGCCCGAGATGAGCGAGCTTACGAAATGTATTGGATACATATGTAAAAAAGTTGCATCATTTTGGATTCAATACAAACGTAAAAAAGCAACCGTTCTTCAAAATAAATCGGATTGGTTAAATGCAAACGAAACTATTTCAATAGAACGCACCGAAAGTAGATCTCAAGAAATGGGTAAAAGTGCCAAGCGTGGACGTCCGAAATGTGATTTTGGTGATTCATCCAAAAGAACAAAGCGACGAATCTGCTTTACGATCGTCTAACATTCCAACAAATCAAATGTGTACCAAAGCTGATGTCGATGAGGTCTTAGCACTGTTCATAGAAGCAAAAATGAGCAAACATCAATATCTGCTAATAGAAAGCTTTATAAATTCCAAATTGTCATTCAATTTTTTACCAAGCTACAAGCTATTGCTAAAAGCGAAAGCATTCAGCTACCCCGACAAAATAAGTGTGAGGGAATCAGAAGCTGAAGTCGAGCTGCAGAGCTTGCTCGATCACACGGCGTCGCGGATTGTAAGACTTCAGCGTGATGTTTTTGGCAGTCTTACAAATGATTTTGTTGACAACCTAGTTTTAATTGGAAAATGGGGATTTGACGTCAGCACTGGATATTCAGAATATAAGCAAAAAGTCCTCAATAACGATATGAACGATTCCAGCCTTTTTGTGACATCATATGTGCCATTGCAACTTTTAACAATAGCAGATGATCCTAAGCACCGCCAGATAATTTGGAAAAATCCGCGGCCTTCATCAACACGTTACTGCCGACCACTGAGATTTCAGTTTAAAAAAGAAACTACTCAGTTAGCTCTAAATGAAGAGAAATATTACAAAACCAAAATTGAGCTGTTACAGCCAACAAAATGTTCAATATCTGCAAAACAAATTCAAATTGAACATCGTTTGCAGTTAACCATGGTTGATGGCAAAATTTGTAGTGCCCTTAGCTGCACATCATCTTCTATGTGCTATATATGTGAAGCGAAGCCAATAGAGAGGAATAATTTGGAAAAGTGTTTGACAAAGAAGGTTGAATTTGGATTATCGCCATTGCATTCATACATTAGATTCTTTGAATATTTTTTGCACGTCTCCTACAGACTTGATTTGAAAAGTTGGCGAATTAGTACTGCAGAAGGAAAAGAAGCCATGCTGAATAGAAAAGCCCAAATGCAAAAAGATTTTCGTTTAAAAATGGGTCTATTGGTGGAAGTGGAGGAAGTGGCACTTCAAATAATGGCAATACGGCCAGAGCATTTTTCAATAACCCGAAAATAGCAGCCGAAATTACAGGAATCAATGAAAATGTTACAGTCCGGTGTGCAACATTGCTGCAATGTATGGCATCTGGTTATAAGATCAACGCAAACAAATTTGGAGAATTTGCACTTGACACTGCCAAAGAACTTATTAAGTTGTATCCCTGGTACTATCTTCCACCCTCAATACCCAAAATTTTGGTTCATGCTCAAGATGTAATAAATTATGCACTTTTGCCAATCGGGGAGTTATCTGAAGAAGCTGCAGAATCAAAAAATAAGGACATTAAAATGTTCAGAAGGCAGCACACTCGGAAGATGTCACGCATTGCTACAAATACGGACTTGATAAATAGATTGCTTCTGAGCTCAGATCCATTTCTTACTGGCCAAAGAAAACTCCCATGCACAAAAAAGTCAGTTTTATTAAAATCAGCATTTGATCTTTTAGATGGGACAAATTTATTCGATTAAATTTATATTAATATGTTATTATCCATTTTTAAGTTTTTTTTTTTATTTATTATTTTTGTTATTTTCATATAATAACACAGGTCTACAAATACAGGGGTCATGTGAGTTGTTGGAAAGCTAAGAGTCATTTCCGAAGTAATTTGGTGCGTAGAATCTGAATCCGGCATCAGAACTGCCCCATCACTTCAGGATTTTGAGATATTTAAGGTTATGTACCCAAAAACGGCGTTTTTTCCTACTTTTGAGGTTATGTACAGGGCGCAAAAAATTTTTGCGGTCTTTCTCTCCAGTTACATAATTTAGTACAACTCTTACCCTTTAATTTAAGGGTTCAAGAGATCAATTACGATTTTTTTTCGCAAAGTTATGACTTTTCGAAGTTACGAGATATATCCCTTAGCATTTGCAATAAGCCTTTGAGATAACACAGGTCAACATGGTTCAGTTGTTGGAAAGCTAAGAGTCATTTCCGAAGTAATTTGGTGCGTAGAATCCGAATCCGGCGTCAGAACTGGCCCATCACGTCAGGATTTTGAGATAACATAACCTCAAATATCTCTCTCTTTCCAACAACTGAACCATGTTGACCTGTGCTATGTAAATATCAAAACATTATGAAGTTAAATGTGGGTAGTTCCATTAAACACGAAAGATACGATTATCGTAAAAACTCAAACTAATAAATGAATTTTAGTTATCAATCCGAATTTTGCATGGACAGAGAAGCAGAAACTAGCTTAAATTATTTCGGATACTTTTTCTTGTAGACTAGTGTAATTTATTATTTTTGTTATTTTCATATAATAGTAGAATTACATAATAGAATTACACCAAATTACTTACTGCATGTGGGCGTACTGAGAATGAACCACGCCCCTTTCCACAAAATTTTAATTTTAATCTAATAATTATAAAATGAAAGTTTCAAACCGAAAATCTACCACTTTATTTATTTTGGTCTATTTTTTTTGTTATCACAACCGATCGTTCATATGACAGCTATATGATATAGTGGTCCGATCCGCCTGATTTTTATACATGATCTTACTATAAATTTACAAAAATTTTGTGGTAAGTTTCAAGCCTCTACCTCAACTAGAAGTATTTTTGGCCGCCCTCCCCATACAACAGGAACCAGTGTGCAATAAGCCCTCAATAAAAAGTATTGGGCTTTGGTAAATTTTGCTCCAAAATAATGAGCACCAGTCGGGTGATGAACTTTATCCAAAAAGTCCCTGCTCCGGCGCCAAATGTTCCCGCAAATCGTAAGGTAAGGCCGGAACAGAAATCTCAGCAAAAAACACGACTGTTTTCATGCCTTACAGAATCGGAAAGAATTTTATTTTTGCTGCCGGCAGTCGGCTTACTTCAAAAATTGACAATAATGTTATATCGATGTCGATATTAGCTAAGCTACACATCGATTAAACTTATTAATACAATACTAAGTAAATTTAATACTAAAATTTAGTTAGTATCAATGTAATTTTACAATAGTTATAGCATTCAGTTATTTTTAGCTTGAATTCTTACGTTAATTTATACAATTCAATTTAATTTCTTTTTTGTCCAATTATTTTACTTTAAATTTATAAATTGGCTGCATTAGGCGCCAACAGTGACGTTGGGGCTCGTCGTGTCGACGCCTATTGGTCGCGAGTTGAGCACTGCTTCCACTTCTACGGCCATGGTTTGGAGCTCGTCTTCGCGCAGGAGCGCGCCTCCTACAGCTCGTAGTAGCAGGTGCTTGGCTGACTTGACGGCGGCTTCCCACAGGCCTCCGAAGTGGGGTGCTCGTGGTGGTATAAACCGGACCTCGAACCCGCGCACTGCTGCATGGTCCATTATAATGTCCTTGTGCATGTCCTGATGGTCCTTCAAACCTTGGATGACGCGTGCAGCACCCACAAAGTTAGTAGCATTGTCGCAGTACAGTGTCCTCGGTAATCCTCGGCGTCCCACGGACCTGGTTAAACATAAAATGAATGTATCAGTCGAAAGATCTTTAACCATTTCTAAGTGGACAGCTTTAGATGCAAAGCAAATGAAAATTGCTATGTACGTCTTTATGGACTGTTTGCCTTTAATTAATTAACTTTAATTGGACCAAATAAGTCCACTCCGCTTACTTCGAATGGACGATTGCCATTCAGTCGATCAGCGGGTTAATTTCCCATAATTTGGGATAATAGTCTTGGCTTATATCGGAAGCAGTTTACGCATTGTCTTACAACGGCACTGCATTCTCGACGGGCATTAATAAGCCAAATTGTTTGGCGTAGCAAACCGACCAATGGTGCGATGCAAATGCTGTATATCCAGCAAAACAAATCTGCAGCCCTTTGACATTAGAATAGGGAATTTCGCGTTAAATAATAGAGGAACATTAAGCAAGCGACCACCGACACGCATTAAGGAAAACGTGTGGTTGTCGGCTTGTTCATTTGACATGAATGGATTTAACTTTTGTAACGAATTTTTGAGCTTTCAAGTAGCGTTATTTCGCTTGCAAAGCACTCTCGCTGCACTGCTTGTGCAACGGTTAGAAAGGCAATGCCTAATTCGTTAGACAAAAGCCTTAATGACGACCAAGTATGATCTTTTTTGGCGTAAACGAGCCGTCGAACATATGAAACAAATCGTACTACTTTAAGATACGACGATGAGTCTCGGACAATTTTCAGAATCGGATGTATGACGGCATCGGCCGCGATAAGCACAGTGTTTTTTTTCTTTTCAAGAGCTTCCTCATTTTCTGGTAGAGGAAGGTGTTTATTTTTGGGCCACTCGAGGTTTTGGTAAGAAATGGCGGGCCAGTAAACCAAAAGGAATCATTTAGCTCACTAATGGAGCAACCACTCGACACTAAGTCTGCCGGGTTCTCTTTGGTTGGCACATGACGCCATGTGGCCGTAGCAGTTTTTTCTTGGATGTCTGGTACTCGATTTGCTACAAAAGTGTTTAAAAGCGAAGGATGCGTTTTCAGCCAATGTAACCCAGAGTAAGCCAAGAGGATCAAACAAACGGGCTGTGAAAGACACAACTGCGCGTTTTGTTATTTTGTCCTCTTTTCTTGTCTACCATAGAATATTTAAATTCATCGGACTTTGGACTCCAAATAAGACCTAGTGTTCTGGTGTCTGGGACTTCGCCTAAGGATATGGCGGTTTCATTAGGCTGTGCTTCGTTGAGTTGGCAATTTGATAACCATTTTGATAAACAGAAGCCAGCAGATTTCAACACTTCTATGAGTGCGTGACGCAAGGACGTGAGCTCTTCTAGTGAATCGCCCCTGATAACAAATCGTCAACGTAGAAATCTCTGGTGAGTGACCGTGAACCGAGAGGATGCGATTTCGCACTTAAATCGCTGAGGTGTTTTAGACGCCTGACGGCTAAAAATGGCGAATTAGCAGTTCCGTAAGTAACGGTATTTAACTGATAAGTCTGAAGTGGCTCTGTCCGTTCCTCTCTCCAAATGATCAACTGAAAATTACGTTGATCCTCGTCAATTTGAACCTGACGGTACATTTTGGTAATGTCAGCAGTCATCGCATGCTGTCGAAATCTAAACCTTAAGAGGGTTGCAAACAAACATGGCTGAATTGTTGGTCCCACCATGAGAATATCATTCAATGATAATTGGGATGTTGTTTTGCAAGATGCATCAAATACCACTCTTAGTTTTGTTGAAGTGCTTTGCGGTCTTAGCACGTATTGGTACGGTATGTAATAGTGCGGCTCTCTCGGGACGGAGTTGTCAGTTGCAGTCATGTGACCCAATTCCTTCATAAAATCAGTGAACATTGCGTGAACATCTGGCTTAGCGAGCATTCGCCTTTCTAATGACAGGAAGCGGCGTTTAGCCGTCTCAGATGAGGAGCCAAGACACGTTGGACTTGACTTAAATGGCAACGAAACTCTTAAACGACCTGAAATAGTTTTATTGACAGTTTGACAAAAAAACTTCTCGCAAAGCACTTGTTCTGGGGTGTACAGTTTTTTCTCTGTGACATTTGGAATTTGATCCAACACCCAGAATTTCCGAACAAGTGTGTCAAGAGGGCAGGACTCTTGCACTGTGCTAATTAGGAAGCACGCTTGTTTCGGTGGCAATGGTGTACTGCTGCATCGCCCTGATACCACCCAGCCAAAAACTGTGTTTTGAAGAATGGGTATATCTCTGCCATTTATAATTCGACATTCTTTCAGGAGTTCATAAAAGACATCTGCACCTAGCAGTATGTCTATCCGTTGTGGCTTATAGAAAAACGGATCTGCAAGGACAACACCACCAGGAACATTCCAGTCATTTGTTGGAATCGTACGTCCTGGATGGTATGATGAAATGTTTTTCAATACTATAAATTCTGTTGTCATTTCAAACGGACTGACGCGTGAATTTATCGTCGCTTCGACGACGTGACATGCGGACAACTCTGATTTGCGTATGCCTAATAGGTTTGTATCCCTATGCTGCCGTTTGAGGTTTAGTTGATGATAAATTTTTTTATCATCTCCAATTGAGAGGAGAGACTCATAAGTAGCTGACACAGTGTCTACGATTGTACGCAACGACGAAGCAGACTGCCCTTGCATAATAGGCAAATTAAATAATTGGGTAATATTTTCGGAAAATATTAGGCAACTATTGTCGTAAATTCTTTTTAATGCTGCCAATGCCTTCGGATAGTTACAGTCAGTTACTTGGAAAGCCTTGACTATACCCAATGCTTCTTTTTCTAAGCAAGACAATTAATGATTGAATTTTTCAACATTCGAGAGTGATGGACCATTGTCAATCAAACTTTCAAAAATGCCAATGAAATTTGTGTATTCTGAATACTTGCCGCTAAAACGTGGAAGTTTCATATGAGGCAAGTGAGATATTGTATGATTTAAGGTTGAGTCGCTCACACTAGGCTTGTGAGGTCGAGCTCCAACCGCAAGAAGTGCTGCCTTTGTTGACACGCACAAATCCTCCAGCTCAGCACGAGATGCTAATTCTGGGTTGCAATTGTCAACTTCCAACTGAAGCTTGAATGCTCTACGGATTGAGGAGGTCCAGTCGACATTCTAACTCAATAGAATCAAATGAAATTGACTGCCTTTGGATTGAATCTTTAATTCGAGCAATATCTTTCTTTCCAAAATTTAATTGATTTAGTGATGATGAAGCATCAGATGACGCTTGACGAAGCAAGTGCTTTTTTGAAGGCATACTGATTTTTTTTTTTTTAGTTTAAATAAATAGCAATATGATTGTGTGTGCAATAATTTTGTAACGGAAACACAATAAAAGGCAGTAGTATGCTTTATAACCAAAAGACTCAAAAAAAAAATATTAAATTATTTTTTTTGGTCAGTGTAAATTGAGCAGTGTGTTTACAATTTAAATGGGACCCAATGTTAGATTAATCAGCTGTAGACTTAATCTCAATCTGTTATCTCAATTTTACTTGTCTGTTAATTGAGAGTTGACAGTGGCTCAAAAGTGCAAGTGATATTTGTAATTATTTAAATAGATTTTTATATGGAGTATTTAATTACGTAGCAACAAATATTAAAGCAGCTTAAATAATATGCATGCTTATGTGTGTTCATTACACACAAAAGCAGTATTCAAAAAATATAAGTGCTTGGAGTTATGTTGTTGCAATTAAAATCAATTACAGTGTTAACAAACCAGGCATCAGCAGTACTGTAATCATATGGTGTTAACTGGCTGGCTGGTTGTTAGTGTAAATGAAATCGGTGTTAACAGCGGTGAGCAGTACACGGTGTTAACAGCGATGAGCGAAAATGCAATTCAGAGAGCGCTTTATCTAATGCAGTACAAGGGAGCCAGCAATAATTGCTGAGCGAGCACTGAGTGAGGCAACTATGAAAGAGGGTATTAAAGAGATACAGATCTTTTTCTGTTAACTGCACTGAGCGTGAGCTAAGAGACTGATTTAATGTACATATGTATAAGCAAAGCGAGAAAGAATCACTCTCCAAGTTTCTTTTCGCTATGGCAAATTTTGACGTGACAACGTCTTAAATTAGGTTGTGGCTCGGAGTCACTCACGAAAAAGTGTAACGCTTTATGGTAACGTTACGGCAATCTGCAAATGCATACTTGTAATATGAACTTCCATCGTAATCTGCAAATGCATACTTGTTATATGAACTTCCATCTCCGCATGTATGTCACTTATCATACATAAAATATATACATGATAAACATGATAAATGATATATTCTCTTTATTTTATGCCTTCCATAATTAATTATAAATGCCTCATGCCAGCAATATATACACATACATATAATAACATAATATATATAGAAAATATATCAATAATATTTCTATTAATGTTATATATTATGCCTTCACATTGAAAATTCTTACATGATATGTTTATGTTTCATGTGTATATTTTTTATCTATTATTTATTATTTATTATCTACTGCCGAGAAAATTTTATTTTATTAAGAGATAAAATAAAATAAGTCTGACCACTCGTTTCTTAATTTCATGAAATATACGTATAATCTTGATTGCGTATCAAACGTTTCTAAGTCAACTACGTTAAAAGAAACAACCATCGACTTGACTTTCGCAAGACACATTACAGCAGAAACACTTCCTTTCATTTCTTATTTCTCCTATCATCGTCCTATCCTCAACAAAATCACTCAAATAGGAATTAGTTAAGTTTTAGTTTACATGTACAATGTTTTAGTAAACAAAATATATTTCTATAGTTAAAATTTGTGCAATTCTTATTTTCATTCAATTCCTTGTTCCTATTGTGCAATTTAATAATATTCATATCAATAAAATATTCTACCGAGAAAAAAACGTTGTCACGTAAAATCTTCGCCCGTAAAACCGACTTTACAGGCAACAGTTTTTTATGTAAAGAAAGTGCCGCCAAAATTTCTAACGGCAAGCTTTCTTTGTACCACGATATGCACAATTGGAACTGTGCTTATGGACATTTATATGTATGTACGTATATAAATGAGGCAATTGAATTTTGGCGGCAAGCCGGCCTTACCAATATGTATATGTATATGTATGTACATATATCAGAAATTTTAGTTATATACATATATGTATATTTATGTATGTATACGGCAGGCCGTTCACTTTTATGTTTAGTTGTTAAATATTAACAAAAATACCATTTATGTTGAAAATTGTATATATATTTTATTAATATTTTGTGCAATATTTAAGTGTGAGTTTTCTGGCATGCCAATGCCAATTAATTAGTTACGTTTGTTGGTGTTGTTTTTTTAATATATTTCTATGTAACATGTAGACCACCAACATGTAATTTGGGTTTTAATGGCTTCTTAGTCAATTTTTCTGGTTATTTACCTTACATATTACTTTACCACGTTGCAGTTGCACATGTCAATTGTACGTAAATAGCCTCAATTCCCACGGTTGTCCAGCGACGACGTGATTCCAGAGGAGCACAGTTGTTAAATATTAGCACACGCGAGCCAAGATCTTTGATATACATATATGTATGTAAGTCCACCCGGGGGCGCCAAAATGTTTGTTGTATTTTAAACTACAAAGTAATTATGTTTAATGTATAATTATATCCCACCAAAAAAACCTTTCAGGTAAAAAATGAGTGTCGGGTTCCCCCAAAAAAATCACCGTTAAAATAGATCACCTTTTCCAAAAAAGTTCCTTGAACATAAAACAAAAATTAATGATATGAACTCAGTCGGCTTAAAGCCGTTCTACATTAACAAGTAACGTGCTGCCCTCCAGTTGGACCAGCCACTTTTTTCCCCATTGTACGAAATTGATAGATTCGGATGCTTCTCGTGTATAGATGTGATGGGAAAAAAGTGGCTGGTCCACTGGAGAGCAGCACGTTACTTGTTATGTAGAACGTCTTTAAGCCGACTATTCATAATTATTTTGTTTTGTTACGAACTTTTGGAAAATATCATTAACGTGTTTTTTTTGGGGACGCATTTTACCTGAAAGTTTTTTTGGTGGGATATCATCCCTTTTTGTTGCGCTAAATGTCATTATTTTGCAAGTTATATTCTCCAATTTCTTGTTGCCTTTAGTTGACACTTTTGCTGTTTCAACTTTGTCTCTTAAATTTTGTGAATAAAAATGATATGTAAACAATACTAAGAATTGCTAATGTCGCCTTTGGCAGACACTTTGGTCAATCAATAACAACAAATTAACGAGAAAGGTATACCTCTTGCTTGTATATGTCGCAGAAGCGTTTACTTACTTTACTTTGTGAGTGAAGCGAATTCCAACCGGCGCATACAACTGTCTGAACACAACTACTCTCTGTACGCAACTATACGCAACTACTGTCCGAACGCAACTATACGCAACTATTGTCTGAACGCAACTACTGTCCGAACTACTTCTTTGCACACGCCGGCTGGACTACACTCGGCGACAGCGCGACAACGCCATCGCCTCACTCGTATTGTACCTAGGCGCCAATCATATTCTACGTTGTAGTCAAATTCTAAGAATCATTGCACAGCTTGGTCAAACTATGTTCATAATGTGACAGACACGTACAGTGTCCAAAATACGTCCATTATATACCTCTTGCTTGTATACATAAAAAACTCTCTCCTCTCGCACTTTATTCTTCTTCTCGCACTACGTCTGTCTCTCTCGCACCCGTTGATCTCCTATATGGAGACTTTTCTCTCTCTCGCACTCGTTGAATCTCCTATGGAGAAAAATCTCTTAACTGACGATGAACCGCCAGCTGAAAAATTCATACACGCACACATAGAAAAAAACACGCACACATAGAAAAAATACATGGCGCGTATAACTATAGCGTGCTCACGTATACATCACATGGAAACATGGATATACACAACTACAATTTATTCGAGTTGGCTCCAGTAAAGAACCTTCGGTCCGTGCTTTTTGGGGTGAACCCGACAAGCACGTTCGACCGAACGTACTGATATGTATATACGCGTAAATCGTTTATTTAAAAACGCGACAACTTGATCGACTTTACTTCAAAGATCTTGGCAGTTTGCGATATAAACGGAGAGAGAATATTCAATTTACATTTAATATATGCCTTCAACGGCCTTAATTTAATGCTTAAACTTATCTTAACATTTTATGTTAACTTAACATAATTATGATAAAGCCGTAATGGTGTGGTTTTGCAAGGTGGTGACGTGACTTAACAGTTTTCTTACTTTAAAGTTATTGCACCAAATTGGTCGTTAGTGAAATGGTACAAAGGGTATTCTTGACTTGTGCAATAAATTTAACAAAAAAGGAGACGAGGTAGAACACCCAGAGTGCTTCATAGCGATGTCTGTCCGTCCATCTGTCCGTCTGTATGAACATCTACATTTCGTAGATTATGAGAGATTAGAGATACGAAACTTTACCAGCTGGTGCGCAAATTTCCTCAGAAAATGTAGCTTGTTGAATCATGTCAATACCTTTCCCCGAAGTTGATTTTTGACGCTTTTAGCCACACCGTTCAATACATTTATCTTAATTTTATCAAAGAAATGCGTTGGAGTTGCATGCATCTGTGTAGCAAAAGAATAATCAAAATCAGACAAATACAACAAAAATTTTAGACGAAAATGTTCAAATTTCACATAGGCCGATAAATTGCGTCAATTTGACTCTACGTTATTATGGTAATAAGTGACTTAGAATCATTTTGGGCAAGCTGTTTTATGTGGCGCTAATGAAGAAGTCCATATCCAAATTCTCATACCCCGCATCTATAGGTACAAAGGGTATACTAGGTTTGTGCAAAGTATATAACGGACCTAAGGAGGCTTGACAGACTCCAAGGCCTTTATATCAAAATGTTTATAATAACATCGGGTGGAAGTGGACAAATACACCAAATGTAATACTCAATGCATATTATAATGCATATTCCCCTATTTCTAAAAAAAGTATATATTAATTTTTTCATGAAACAAGTACAATTTTTAAAGTTTTTATCCGATTTTAAAAATTCATCAGATATAATTAATATACGCGGAATTGCTTCAATAAATATAAAAGACGTACTGTCAGGTGGACAGCCACGTAGTTACCTACATAGATATAACAAAATATGTACACCCAAACTAACATACTCACTTATTACGTACATACGTAATACATAATATGCAAGTACATACCTATTAACATAGTTTTATTTTATTGCGACGGCGTAAGCTATGCCCGCACCCTTAGTGTAGGTGGTGGTGGCTATAACCGTTACTGTGTACTCGGATCTGGTAATATGGAATCGCATTAAAATCAACCGAGCGAAATATCTAACTTCAACAATGCCTCAAATATTATCATCGGATTAAAATCAAATTTAAAAAAAAAAAATAATAAAACGAGGTTGTGAGTGATTCCTGTATGTATGCATGCTCTGGCACCCCTATGTAGCATGAGTATATAGCAACAACCAAACATAAAAATAAAGAAAAAGGAGAAAGGGATAAGAAAATGCACACTCCTCCATTACTTTCAAAATACAAGCAACAAAAACAAGATAAACAAGTAAGCAAGTGGAACGACTTACTAGAACAAAGAGGGGGAAAATCACAAGAAGGACGACAGGTCAGTAGTGATGTGAAGAGGGAGAAGTCAAAGTCATGTTGCTAAAGTGGCTAACATAATATGGGGAAATTAATCTTAGTTTTGAACTTATTTTCTATTTTAATTTATATTATTTGATTACGATATCTTTCTATTCAAAGGAAAAATAAAGAAATTATGACCTGAAAAAGCGTTTTAAACTATAGGTCCTATCAGGGCGATATCAAACGATTTTAATTAAAATTAATAAAGTGCTTGAAAACTCTAAAAAACTTCGAAACCTTACAAACTGTTACAGTTGGTATGCTTAAGTAAAAATTTTAAAAGAAAACAGCAATTTTTAATATTATTATTAAATTCCATAAAATTGCCGGTATAACGGATATATTCGAGTGAAAGAATTGATTGGACACGGTAACCGAGAATATTATACACTTTTTGTAGTCATTCCTACACACAAATTCTATTGAGAACATATTAAGCTTAGCCGAAAAAATTGTGAAGACAATTGGCCAGTTTGCAATATATGATATAAACACCCACACTTAGAAAAACCTTCCTTATCCCTAGCGAAATTCTGAACTATGAGTACATATGAATGACATTCCTTTGAATTTTTTGGTAAAAGTATTCTTAATAATCATAATACTAATAATAATACTTGTTTAAGAAGTTAAATATAATTTACAATTATTTACAAAAAAAATAAATAAATGTATCCCTAGGGTTCGGTAGATTGGGTCGACCGCTGTCGGTAGCAGTAGAAATAAAACTATAATTACATGTTTTCACACGAGAATCGATATTGTTCTTAAGAAGGGGGTTGAAAAAAAACACAACATTGTGATCAGGGTTTCTTTGCAAAGAATGTAATGCTGATTTCGTCTCATGCTGGGTATAAATAGAAGTGAAGATCAATCTACTTAAAAGGCAAAAACGTAGAAACATAAAAGCCAATAACAATAAACATAAGTTTTTACCTATGTATGCAATTATATATATATATATTTTCAATGTACAACATAATAAAAATTACTCCATGCATATAATGTAATACTATGTGCATTTTATGAGAATCTTAATGAGCGTTGTTGATGGTTTCGATTGTATGAATTCAAAAATATTTACAAAATGCATAATAAGTACTTCACTCGATGGAAAATCTGAACGGAAGGTCCATCAGATAAATTCAAAAGAGTCGTTGTGAAAATTTGATATTATGAAGCAAATATTAGTTACAAATTTAGGTAGCTCTGCTATCTGAGGTATCGGTGTATTGTATTTTTTGCAAATTGTATTTTTTGCAAATTAACCTTGGATCAGTTCCAGATAATTCTTTAACGAAACCTGCGATGACCTGACTACCATTTAAGCCGACTTCTAAGCATTGAAGTGGTCTAGTGCAACCTTTTAAGACAGGGCTTCATTTGGAGCCTTGTTTTCGAAGAGAAATATGATCGTCTGTTCCACCTAGCTGTTTAAAAGTCATCATCATCCTTAGCTTATGTCAATCTGAATGTCGCCAATTTATAAATATTGATTCTCATGTTATGAGCGAGAAAGATGGCGTACGTTAAAGTCGTGCCAAGGGTTACGAAATATAGGTAATTTTGTATAAAAAAGTTTTTTCGGTTCTATGGAGCTATATGATATAATCAACCGAATTTGGTTTAGTGCTTCGGAACTATATAACATGCAAAGCGGGAAAATAGAGAGATCGGCAGAACAGCAGCCGACGCATGCAATGCGCTTGCGCGAACGGTTACTTATCTTAAGAGGGAGTTCTAATAAGAGAGTTGATATCCAAAGGTAAAAAAAAATCAATTTCAGTAAGATATTGGTACATCAAAAGTGGAGAAGTTGTAATAAAATCTCGACAGGGTAACAACAACACAGTTAGGGCAAATGATGCCAATTCAAAAAATGAACTGTTGCATACTAAGTCATTATGTTTCCCAACTTCGAGGCAAAATTTAATGGTTGAATCAACATTTTGCTTTTTACCAAGTGTATGGTAGCATAATGTTGGTTTTGGATTTTCCATGAATCACTCTTTTTATACCCTATACTTGAAAGTACAAAGAGTATACTCGATTTGTGCAATGTATGTAACGAACAGAAGGATGCGTGGCAGACACCAAGTCTTTTATATCAAAATGCTGACATGCGGACATGGCTATGATATGTCCGTCTGACCGTCCGTCTGTATATGATCTCGGAGATTATAAAAGCTAGAGATACGAAGCTTTACCGCCTGACGCGCATATTTCGTGAAAGGATAAAGTTTATTGAACCAAATTTTAGCCCTTTAATATAATATAATAATAATATAAACTACACCAATATTTGACTCTACATAATTATGGTAATAAGCTACCTAGAATCCCAATTGGTAAGCTGATTCATGTGGCTCTAATGAACAAATCCACATTCAAATTTAGTCCATACGGACCCCCCAACCCCTGCTATCGATTTATGTTTTCGATTGTGTTTTCTCCCACACCCCTCAACATATCAACTTTAAACTTACCCCATATACTTTAAATAGCTTTTTTGACGTAACTTTCGAGTTTCATTACAATCGGTAAAAATTTACGGAACTATGTATAAATATCGAATTTCATCAAAGAAACAATTATTCCTATTGGACTCCTACCCGTTTGGAGGATTTTTTTACGGGAGCCAAGGTGATTTAATACAGCTCTCATCAAACTGGAAGGAGAAAGTTCACTTGAGAGAATACGCGCCAAGTCATTATAATTAGATCATAAAACTCTAAAAGCGTGATGTAATGCATAATTTGTAGTGCATCTCTTTAGAGATAAGGGTACAAAAATCCTAAAGGAGCGTCTAGGAATGTTAAACGAAAGCTGACGAAGTAGAAAAGGAGAATCAATGTAACCCGTTATAAGTTTAAGCAAAAAAATAGCGAAAGGGCAATCCTACGATTTTCCAAAGAAGGTATATCAATCAGAAGAAGTCTACTGGCATAAGGAGGCAAACGGATATTAGGGTTCCAATTTAAGCTACGTAAGACAAAATGAAGAAACTGTTTCTGTGCAGATTCAATTCATGCTTGGTATTTTTTGTACTGACTGCACAAAACTCAAGTCCTGGGCAAACGAGAGAGTTAGGGTTAAACTTAAATCAGAAAATAAAAAGATACGAACCAAAAGAGAACCATTTATGGAGTAACTATCCAGGTGAGACTTATGTGGATGAAACGTCATAAAAATACATTTAGAAAGGTTAAAGTTCAAATGGTTATTCGTGCACCAGTTATAAAAAGAGTTTAAGTTACCATGAAGTAAAATATGCGAATTGGCATCATTAAACAAGAAGCAAACCTTAACCTCATCAGCGAACATAAGAACTCGGGCATGATTAACCACATTTAAGCCGTTACTTTTAGGTTTATAAAGTCCTATCGAGTGGACAAAGACACATTCAAAATGATTGTTGAGAAAGTGGAAAATAAACTAGCAGAGAAGCATCGCTTTTTATCCCCCACATACGCAAGTTGCAGCAACATTGCGGTTTGATTATTCACAGATTTGCAATTTCAATATGGAAACCATGTCAGTGGATGCGAGCCATTCAGGCTCTTCGCATGATTCGTTTTGCAACAACAGTCGTGCGAAACTTATATGAATTCACAGCAAAATACGCAGCATTCATGGACTGCGACAATGACGTCCATTTCGCTGCCACCTCCACCCTATCACCTTTAGTGAAAGCCATTGCAAAACTTGGGTTGTTGTGCATAATCACGACAATTATGCTTTCTTGCTTTGCGTTACGCTTTGTGCCCCTTCAAAAGAACATTAAAAAATAATACAACATTAATTTTAGTGGCATTATTGCTTTTTAAATATGTAAGCAAAAGTTTATTTGAATAAATTGTGTTTTATTAGTGAATTTAACCGAATCTCAAACAAATTTGTCATGTGTGGCACCAAGTATTGGAATTGCAAAGAAATTGACAACAAATGGTTTTCTCTGGTACCCCAGTATAATTACCAACTATTAAGCACAAACACAATAAACATTTTTAATACCAGCAAGAAGGAAATTCTATTACCGAGAGTATCAGAGAAAAAAACAACTACAGCAGCAGCAACAACAATAACCTTAATAAATTTTGAAACTGTAAACGTACATAACATATGTATTCGAACAAAAAAAATATAATTTCTATTAACAATAAATATTCATAAGCAAGCAACAACAAAAAATACTAACTGTTCAGAACTATTGGCAATACGCAGAATAACCTCATACATCCGCCCGCCCCTTGTTACAATAATCATGCATACTTGCACCCTTTACTACCTGCCCGAAAAACAAATGTTAATGAAGAGCCAAAACAAAATATGCAGACGGCGGCGTTCGAGTTTTTTCTTCCATAATCTTTGCACGCTTGCAAACTATAGCTGCTTAAATAACCCGAGCAAATCCGCGATTTTTACTTAATACTCGCTGAAAAATTTTTCCTAACGGAGTGGAACAACTACTATATGTACTTTTATACTCGTTGAGCAAACATTCGAAAAGACCAGCATAGTTGAGATATGTTTCTTAGTTGCATATTTTTCTCGTTGAGGAATTCAATTCACCATTCTAAAGGAATAGTCTCGCATATTCCGACAAAATATGATAATACGTGGTCATGATTATACAATTTTGAGGTATTTGGAATTACTTGGCGACTGCACTGCGAATGTGCCACAAACAGACGAATTCTCATTAATCCGAATCAATATTAAGAAGCCTTTGAATGCAGCTTACGAAAATAATAAAGGAACCTATGATATACATACGTTCCAGTCCAAGATCCTTTGATGTGCGACCAAAACTTATTAAACCAAATTTTGTACTTAGGAATACGGCAAAGAATTCAATTAAGAATTGGCACCTATGAGTATTAGAGAATGAGTCAAACAAAAGGTATGTGGTAATCGTACCTCGTACTTGCTGAAAATTTAAATGGCAAAGAGTTAAGATTTTTTCATTTTAAAGATTTGGGATTGCAAATGAAAAACCTTTTTCAACTTTTATATGTGCAATATTGTCAAAATCAACCTGTCCTGTGGGGGGTTTGTCTTAATCAGGCATGTTCTATATTTCGTTATCGAAAAAAACTGTCGGAATCGAAATGAAAGATGTTCTACATAGATTTCGATTCCGACAAGAGTCGACTAGTTTTGAAAAGTTTGGCTCGTAGCTGTCGAAATGAAAAGTATTTTGCTTTGATTACTAAAATAAACGTATTAATGCCACTAAAATTAATTTTGTATTATTTTTTAATGTATTAAGAAAATTTAGATGTGCTCACTTGAACGAATCAAGGTTAATTTTCAATTGAATGTTCTGGATTTAGACAAATCAGAACTTCGAAATGTGTATTGTGCTGTCGTGGTGCGCAAGTAAATTCGAAGATAATATTATTAATGGATGGCTTAAAATATGTATATAAAATAAATTGTACAAAATTGGTAAATAAATAAAAAATGTTTGTCTCTCAGAAAGATGTTGGCAGAAAGAAAAATTAAATTAATAAAGTTTATGTTCGAAAACTTGTGGTAATTCTACAAGTGAACTTATCGATAGTTGATCAGCTGATCAGCTGGCAATTTGCTTGGAATTTGGCGCACTTTTTAAACAAACAACAATGAGCCTTTTTTGTAGTTAATTGTAATAATCAGGCCTGTTCTAGATTTCGACTCGTTTTGAAAAGTCATAACGAGTGCATTCCGACAAATGGTGTTCTAGATTTCGACCGAGTTCGAATCCACTTCGAATCGTTTTCGAATCGTTTTCATTTAGACCAGCTGTGCAGAGCAGCTGTGTTGTTTATGTTTGTTTATATGGCGCTAAATTGAAATGGAAGCGGCATCATACAGCAGCCGTCTTTTAAAAATGGACACGTAGTAAAAACTTAAGCAATTTGTAGTTTGCATTTTAGTTTTATAAGTATAACATACAATTTTTCGCCAACTCTATGTGTTTATTTTATTTTAGTCGGCAAATTATTTTAAGCAGCAGTTTCAGAGCCACCTTCAGTTACTTCTCTGCTACATTCCGCTTTGTTGAATTGTTGTTTGTTTATTTTCCATAAGCATTTCACAATTGTATTGGTCATGAGGTTAATTATCATCGCTTAAACAGGCACATTTCTTTCTAACAGTCATATTTCCTGTAGTTGACATCGTTGGTGCTTGCAAATTTGCCAACATTTGACAACGTTAGTATTGTGTTTTGCTTAGCACTTCCTTTTTGCTCCTTCAAAAATGTATTACTACAATTAACTAAAAAAAAGCGGATCATTGTTGTTTGTTTAAAAAAGTGCGCCAAATTTCAAGCAAATTGCCAGCTGATCAGCTGATCACCCATCGATAAGTTGACTTGTAGAGTTACCTCAAGTTTTCGAACATCCATTTTATTAATTTAATTTTTCTTTCTGCCTACATCTTTCTGACAGACAAACATTTTTTATTTATTTACCAATTTTGTACAATTTATTTAATATACATATTTTAAGCCATCCATTAATAAAATTATCTTCGAATTTACTTGTGCAACACGACAACACGACTACACAATACACATTTCTAAGTTTTGTTTTGTCTAAATCTAGAACACTTCTTACTTTCATTCCACTCGTTTTGGTTTTGCATGTATACACAATTTTAATAGACATTTTTTGTCATAAGAATATATAATGAAAATTAACCTTGATTCGTTGAATTGAGCACATCTAAATTTTCTTAAAACATTAAAAAATAATACAAAATTAATTTTGGTGGCATTAATGCGTTTATTTAAGCAAACAAAGCAAAATACTTTTCATTTCGACAGCTGCAAGCCAAACTTTTCATAACGAGTAAACTCTTGTCGGAATCGAAATCTAGAACACCTTTCATTTCGATTCCGACACTTTTTGTCTGAATCGAAATCTAGAACATGCCTGAATACATTTTTGAAGGGGCAAAAAAGGAAGTGCTAAGCAAAACAAAATCCCAACGTTGCCAAATGTTGGTAAATTTGCAAGCACTAACGATGTCAACTACAGAAAATACTACTGCAAGAAAGAAATAAAATAAACACATAGAGTTGGCGAAAATTTGTATGTTATACTTATAAAACTAAAATGCAAACTACTAATAGCTTCATTTTTTAATACGTGTGCATTTTAAAAGACGGCTGCTGTATGATGTCGCTTCATTTAAATTTAGCGCCAAAACAAATATAAACAACACAGCTGCTTCTGGTCTAAATGAAAACAATTCGAAAACGGTTCGAGCTCGGTCGAAATCTAGAACATTTGTCGGAATGCATTTTTCAAAACATGTCGAAATCTAGAACATGCCTGATTATATTTTTGCAAATGCTTTGTTGTTGCTGCTGCCGGCACAAAATGTAAACAAAACTAAGTTGGCAGCGCGCATCAAATTACAGCAGCTGATTTACATTATTGCCTATCCCAGTGCATATGCCTAGTGTTTTTTATTGAATTTATTGCACTTTACATAAGCGAAAGCATACATAGCTAACAATATACCAATTGTCTACAAATTAAATCTAATTGATTATATTCAGGCATGTTCTAGATTTCGATTCAGACATAAAAGTGTCGGAATCGAAATGAAAGGTGTTCTAGATTTCGATTCCGACAAGAGTTTACTCGTTATGAAAAGTTTGGCTTGCAGCTGTCGAAATGAAAAGTATTTTGCTTTGTTTGCTTAAATAAACGCATTAATGCCACCAAAATTAATTTTGTATTATTTTTTAATGTTTTTAGAAAATTTAGATGTGCTCAATTCAACGAATCAAGGTTAATCAGGCATGTTCTAGATTTCTATTCAGACAAAAAGTGTCGGAATCGAAATGAAAGGTGTTCTAGATTTCGATTCCGACAAGAGTTTACTCGTTATGAAAAGTTTAGCTTGCAGCTGTCGAAATGAAAAGTATTTTGCTTTGTTTGCTTAAATAAACGCATGAATGCCACCAAAATTAATTTTGTATTATTTTTTAATGCTTTAAGAAAATTTAGATGTGCTCAATTGAACGAATTAAGGTTAATTTTCATTATATATTCTTATGACAAAAAATGTCTATTAAAATTGTGTATACATGCAAAACCAAAACGAGTGGAATGAAAGTAAGGTGTTCTAGATTTAGACAAAACAAAACTTCGAAATGGTATTGTAGTCGTGTTGTCATGTTGCACAAGTAAATTCGAAGATAATTTTATTAATGGATGGCTTCAAATATGTATATAAAATAATCTGTACAAAATTGGTAAATAAATAAAAAATGTTTGTCTGTCAGAAAGATGTTGGCAGAAAGAAAAATTAAATTAATAAAATGGATGTTCGAAAACTTGAGGTAACTCTACAAGTGAACTTATCGATGGTTGATCAGCTGATCAGCTGGCAATTTGCTTAGAATTTGGCGCACTTTTTTAAACAAACAACAATGATCCGCTTTTTTTTAGTTAATTGTAGTAATACATTTTTGAAGGAGCAAAAAAGGAAGTGCTAAGCAAAACACAATACCAACGTTGTCAAATGTTGGCAAATTTGCAAGCACCAACGATGTCAACTACAGGAAATATGACTGTGAGAAAGAAATGTGCCTGTTTAAGCGATGATAATTAACCGCATGACCAATAAAATTGTGAAATGCTTATGGAAAATAAACAAACAACAATTTAACAAAGCGGAATGTAGCAGAGAAGTTACTGAAGGCGGCTCTGAAACTGCTACTTAAAAAAATTTGCCGACTAAAAATAAAATAAACACATAGAGTTGGCGAAAAATTGTATGTTATACTTTTAAAACTAAAATGCAAACTACAAATTGCTTAAGTTTTTACTACGTGTCCATTTTTAAAAGACGGCTGCTGTATGATGCCGCTTCCATTTCAATTTAGCGCCATATAAACAAACATAAACAACACAGCTGCTCTGCACAGCTGGTCTAAATGAAAACGATTCGAAAACGATTCGAAGTGGATTCGAACTCGGTCGAAATCTAGAACACCATTTGTCGGAATGCACTCGTTATGACTTTCAAAACGAGTCGAAATCTAGAACAGGCCTGAATTTTCATTATATATTCTTATGACAAAAAATGTCTATTAAAATTGTGTATACATGCAAAACCAAAACGAGTGGAATGAAAGTAAGGTGTTCTAGATTTAGACAAAACAAAACTTCGAAATGTGTATTGTGTAGTCGTGTTGTCGTGTTGCACAGTAAATTCGAAGATAATTTTATTAATGGATGGCTTAAAATATGTATATAAAATAAATTGTACAAAATTGGTAAATAAATAAAAAATGTTTGTCTGTCAGAAAGATGTAGGCAGAAAGAAAAATTAAATTAATAAAATGGATGTTCGAAAACTTGAGGTAACTCTACAAGTCAACTTATCGATGGGTGATCAGCTGATCAGCTGGCAATTTGCTTGAAATTTGGCGCACTTTTTAAACAAACAACAATGATCCGCTTTTTTTTAGTTAATTGTAGTAATACATTTTTGAAGGAGCAAAAAGGAAGTGCTAAGCAAAACACAATACTAACGTTGTCAAATGTTGGCAAATTTGCAAGCACCAACGATGTCAACTACAGGAAATATGACTGTTAGAAAGAAATGTGCCTGTTTAAGCGATGATAATTAACCTCATGACCAATACAATTGTGAAATGCTTATGGAAAATAAACAAACAACAATTCAACAAAGCGGAATGTAGCAGAGAAGTAACTGAAGGTGGCTCTGAAACTGCTGCTTAAAATAATTTGCCGACTAAAATAAAATAAACACATAGAGTTGGCGAAAAATTGTATGTTATACTTATAAAACTAAAATGCAAACTACAAATTGCTTAAGTTTTTACTACGTGTCCATTTTTAAAAGACGGCTGCTGTATGATGCCGCTTCCATTTCAATTTAGCGCCATATAAACAAACATAAACAACACAGCTGCTCTGCACAGCTGGTCTAAATGAAAACGATTCGAAAACGATTCGAAGTGGATTCGAACTCGGTCGAAATCTAGAACACCATTTGTCGGAATGCACTCGTTATGACTTTTCAAAACGAGTCGAAATCTAGAACAGGCCTGATTGATTGGGACGACGATGGTTGTAAGTTGTGTGGTTAAATTTTCAAATTTAATTCACAAATTTATAATTTAGAAGCGTTATGGTATGTTTTTTGGAAAACGACGTACCTGTAAGTATAGACAATATTTTTAAGGAGAGCTTCCGTATGGAAGTACATTTTCAAGGCAGGTGGATAGAGAGCAATTCCCTTCAGAGTACAGGGCAGTAGGACGCTGTTCAGGGTTTCGCAATATTTTGCACGAATTTTGTAAAGCAGTAGTACTGCTGTCCGCAGAGGAATACATGTCTCCAAGCAATCACAAATGAAAAAAGTGACGAATGAGTGCAGGGGTTCGAGCCGCTAGGATTTCCGCAGTGTTTTAATTGTTTATATTTTATTACATAAATTCTTGTTTATTAAGATGGGTGCCATATCGAAGTGAAGCCACTAGCAGCAGAAGCTGTTGACCACTACAACTACAAAGGCTGGTACTCAATTGTTTTGCTTGCTTTAGTTAATTACCGGTAAGCTATTGTTATATGTTAGAATTATCAATGCCTGATTAACGCAATCAAATTTATAGGTCTCGAATTACTTATTTAGCAATGGATCCTCAGGTCGATGCAACGATTCCTAAGCGTACCGTTCTTCTGCACTTTGCTAGAAACTTGAAACTACACCGCTGTTAGAGGAGGGGCAAAACAAATGCAACGTAAAAAAAAAATCCAGTTTTGTTGATGTGGGCAAATAGATTTTCAAGAAATATGATGAAGCCGTATCCATTCTAATCAGACTCACCAATCAAGCAAATTTTTATCTACCGTTTGTCCAAGGTCAGAAGCGTAGTTGAAAATGCATTTGGTCATGTGAAAGAACTGGATTCACATCCCAATTATAATAGAATAATTGTTTTATGCTGTTGCATTTTGCACAATATTCTTAATGAACAAAATAGTGCAATAAACGATACTTAGAAAGGTGCCATAAGTGAGCATCGTCTGTAACCAAGTGACACTTATGTTTCTGATGACTACTCACAAGATGCGAATGAAGTTAAATCTGCAATAGCAAAATCTTTCAATAACAATTAAGATATTGAATAAAAAAAATGTTTGTTGTAAAAATGCATGTATTGATCATTTATTTGTCAGTCTGTTGCAACCTTTAATTAAAAAACATTATGTCTTTTTGAAATTGCTTTTAGTCCCTATTCGTTGAGTCTTAACCGCCACCACGCAACCTTTGGCTGTTATTTTGATTATATTTAAGTAAAAATACTTATATTTATTCTGCACAGCGTCGTCTTCGATATTGTGGATGCAGTAGTTTTCTAGTATTTAACGGAATTTACGAAATCCATCCACTTTGACGGTGCTCCGACGCTGGGCCCAATTTTTCTCTTCTCAGAAAATACATATTAAGACATCAATCTTGGTCCTCAACTCGGACCAAATGCTTTCAAATATTTTTGCTGTTAGTTGGTCCGCTATCTACGCATAAAATTGCGAATTTTTGCGTACACCTCTTAGCTGTGGAATTTTTCATTCCACATGTCTGAATCCCGTGTTGCTTTCTGGCAAGTTGCTGCTACAATTTAAAAATATTTTATTACAATTTAAATTTAAATAAAAAATTTATATATCTGCTTACAACTGCTCGGCGGTACCACTTCGTTTAGATATTTCAAAGTTTCCAGTCTTTTTATAGAAGTTGTTTACTTTTTCGCAGCAAAAAAAATAATTTACAGGTACACGAAAAAATAATCGAATAATTTCTTATCGGGACGCAATAGGATAGGAACATTTGCACAAGATGTTCGAATGATATAGACATTTTCGAAACGTCAAATTCATACGTAAAATCCCTGTAATCGCCTTTTCAGATTGGGCACATTTAAGCGGAACGCATGGGAAGATGTGAAATTGTGATTCACACTGACAACATCTTATAGCATCTGTCATATTGACAGGCTGACAAGTAAAACCGCAAATTGTGATAATATATTACAAATGTATTTTCAAAAAAGAGCTAGCACCAGCTTGTTGTCCTCATTAATACTCCCATTTAATTCATGTTATCAACAAAAATTCATAAAGCTCTTGCTTAGTAATAGTTATTTTAATTTGAAAAAAACATTTATAATAAGATATCATCATTTTCTGATTTTACTTGTCAGCCCGTCAATATGACAGATGCTAGATGTCAGATGTTGTCAGTGGGAACACCTTTTTCACATCTTTAAAAATATAAGTTGCAAACAAGAAAATATTAATCAAGTTTTATTTCACACAAATATTAGCCATATTAACAGACCTAACAAAAGGCGTAAATATTTAGTTAACTGTCAAGTTAGGCGCTGGCTGTTACCGTTTTAGGCATTATTGTGCTAAGGAGGTCGTGCTTCGACCATTGAAAGCCATTTCTGAATAAAAAAATTTTGCTGCTGGGAGTGGCTTAAGACACATAGTGCGTTTGTGCCTCGCGCCTTAAGGCAGCGTAATCACTATGTTGGACCAAATCGATTTCGGGCAAGGATTAAAACCACAGCTCTTTAGCGCTTGCTGCAAGCCGATGAGCCTTGTGCAATAGACACTACGAAAAATCAGATGGACTACGCAATCAGCGTATACGTGGTAGCAGTCCCAGAAGGTAAATGAACCTTAGCCAAATTTGTTTCCACGACATATTTAAGTTTTGCTGAGGAATAAGATTCCGGATTTCGTCGAATCTAATTATAAATAAGTAACAAAAATAAGTTGTAAAATTGTAAGGTTAAGTAGGTAAAGCGTTTAAAATATTTCTAATACCTAATATGAAACCCCTAAAACGGGACATCAGTCACCAGGGCTACTGACATCCGTAGAACATTTTGTACACTCGTGAGTGTGTTGTTGTAAGTTGTTTTTAATTTGTTACAGCGTTTTGAAATTATTGTTTAACCGACCATAAGTTGTTATTATTAATTATATTATATCACTTTTTCAAATTATTGGTTAGTTATTTATTTTATTTTTTAAATTTAAGAAAGCATGAAGTCTTTCGTCATTTTTTAAAACTATATTTACATGAATGAAGACTAATATGAATATGTACTAATTTATTTGACGGGCGGGCCCCAATGATATTGATTTAGCTCCCATCTATAAGGGTAGATGCTATGATATTGTTTAGCTTTTGCATTTACAGGTAGAGCGGTTAAAGACGAAGAACACAAACAGCATTGATCTTCGAGGTATATTGACAGTCTTCTCTTCTTTTGGATATGTCCTCTGTGGCTTTCTATTTCTTTTCTCTCGCAACTCTGCCTACTATTTTTAGTTGTGTGACAGGGCAGCGAACTAGGATGCAAAGACCCACCCCACTTCCCTTGAGCCAGGTCAAGTAGGCAGAGTACGCGTCCACATTAGGCCATGTCAGTTACACCATACCTAGGCAAAGTCTTCAAGGAATAGATGTCTGCTCGTAGGATACATCCCTGGAGGCTGAAGAGAGGTGAGGGTGGCTTTCATCCCCAAGGCCGGGAAAATAAACCACAACTCGCTAATATACATACTACAAGCCCTAATGGTATACCCTTACCCACAAGAAAATAATATAACATATGGCAGAAGTAAAATAAACAAGGTTACATTTACACACAAAAGTCAAATCGTTGTAAAAGTTTAGGTCCCTGCTGTCGAAATGTAAAGTATTTTGCTAAGTTTAGTTAAATAAACGCAATAATGTCCCTAAAATTAATTTTCTATTATTTTTTAATGTTTTAAGAAAATTTAGATAGTTAATTTTTATTCAATATTTTAATTGTAAAATTTGTACATATATAAAAATTGTGTGTACACGCTAAACTAAACCAAGAGGAATGAAAGCAAGGTGCTACGGATTTTACTCGTCTTGTCTTCGAAAAGTTATATAATGTCGCGTTGCAACAATTTAATTCGAAGATAATTTTATAATATAAATTGTAAAAAATTTGTTAATAAAGAAAAATTATTATTATTATTATGCAGCAGAGAAGTAACTGAAGGTGGCTCTGAAACTGCTGCTTAAAATAATTTGCCGACTAAAATAAAATAAACACATAGAGTTGGCGAAAAATTGTATGTTATACTTTTAAAACTAAAATGCAAACTACAAATTGCTTAAGTTTTTACTACGTGTCCATTTTTAAAAGACGGCTGCTGTATGATGCCGCTTCCATTTCAATTTAGCGCCATATAAACAAACATAAACAACACAGCTGCTCTGCACAGCTGGTCTAAATGAAAACGATTCGAAGTGGATTCGAACTCGGTCGAAATCTAGAACACCATTTGTCGGAATGCACTCGTTATGACTTTTCAAAACGAGTCGAAATCTAGAACAGGCCTGATTATATTTAAATAATTCTTTTTCAAATTTCGCACTGATTTGCCTTTTAAATTATTACTTAAATTATTAAAGCAATTGATTTTCAATATACAATCGATCGCACTGATTTGCATTTTGTATTGACGCCTAATTTTCGCAGCAGCTTCTTTTGCCTTTTATTCCTTTGTTGTTTTTATGCATACTCAAAATTCGTCGCAGAAAAATAACAGCAACCAAATAATCACAACCCACCCTTAAAAAATGCTTGTTTGTTGTTGTTGCGTTAAAAAAATACAAAAAACGAGACAGCAGCTCGATCAATTGAGCGAACACAAATTTGAGAGCGTAAGTCGTGAGCGAAGCGCGCTCTCGTTTACCGCATTTTCCTATCCCACAGCAGTTCTTTTTTAAACCATTTAAGAACTAGTAACGTTTAGAGCGTGGTATAATAAGACACTTATTATACCATGGTTTAGAGTAGTCGAGGCCACTTATATGACACCGAGTTCCTGCAGAGCATCTACAAATGTATATGTATGTATGTACATATTTTGCCTGCGTTGCTCTGCTAGTAAAAAATACGAATAGGCTTAGAAAACTTTTCGTTTATTTGGTTCGTCTGATGCACTTTGTGTATTTAAGGTATCGTGAGTTCTACTATTAATTTTATTCTCCTCGCCTCGTGTGTTTATGGAACTGGCACACATTTTAAAATGTGCGGGAATATATAATTAACAAAAACGAGCATTCCAGCCGGAGCTTCTTCTTTGATGGAAGAAAAAAAGTTGAATCCATTTTTTTAGATTTATATTGTGTTTGGCACCCAGAGGGAGCAAAAGGGCCGCGCACTCTTTTTTAAGGGCTAGATGCAGACGTGCAAACAAAACAAAACTTCATATTAAAAAACACCTCACAAACGTTTGGTCCCAAAACGTTCTCCGAGTTGGTATGTAGACCAGTGCAAGTTTATTTTTTATTTTTTGACGACAAAACTTCGCCATATGTGGCGCTATCAGCAAAAATCAGCTGTTCGGATTTGACGCCATAAACAAAACTTATATGCGAGTTATATTGAACGTGAAAAATAATAGCTGGTCTCCAAAATCGTTGCAAATTATTGTGAAATAATAAGAAAAAACCAAAAACAGAAGAATTTTTTAGCAAAAAATTTTTTTTTGACCAATCGTTCCTATGGGAGCTATATGATATAGTCAACCGATTTTGATCAAATTTGGTACAGTACTTGGGAACCATAAAAATTTAAATACCAAATTTGGTTACGATATCTTCATGAACAAACGAATTATCCATCTAAAACCTTTTTTTTTTGTCGAGGTCGTCTCAAACACCCATATGGGAGCTATATAATTTATCCCCGATATCAAAAAAATAAAATAAACTTGTCTCCTATGGAATAATATGGGATCTAATGTGAAAGTTTGGTTACTCTAGCTCTTACCATCTCTGAGATCTAGGCGACCAAACGGACGGACGGACAGACTGACATGGGTATATCGACTTCTCTATTCACCCTGATCATATTTTAGGTAACTTGGGTGTCTCCGACGACTCCTTCTATATGTTACATACATTTTCGGCTTGCACAAACTTAATACCATACGGTATGGGGTATAAAAACAAAGTCAAGATGTGGCTCATTATAAGATCAGCATATCCTGTTTTTTGACTTCTAATGCAATACCGGCGAAGATTCGGAGTTGATTAAGATATGTAAATTTTAGCTCAAGATTTAATTTGGTTAAAAAACTAACTTAATAGTTACAGTAGTCAAAAACCTCTGCTACTGGTGACTTCATTTTGGTATAGCATTTATCTAATTAAACAAATAGATTATATGCTACATATACATATGTACATACATTCATTTTTTAATCTATGAATTTACTAAAACATTTTAAGCTTGTTGAGTCCAATGGACTCGAGCAAAACACACCAAACAGCTCGTTGCGCATATAAATATGAATGTATACGAGGTGTGTTCAAAAAGTAATGTAACTTAGCAATTTCGCGGGCAACGTACTTTCGATTTTTTATTTTGTTGTGTTGGTACACTCTTCCCGAACATCTGTACCAAATTTCAAGTGAATGGTTTTTTTTGTTTGGTTGTGAGACCCCTTTTGCGTGCTCAGCGATTTTTTGCTATCGAAAAATATTGATCAACGGATGTGCATTAAATTAAATTAAAATTAAGTGCTCCGTAACACTTGAAATATTGACAGTAGCATACGGTGCAACTGTTCTGAGTAAAAAAAATGTTTACAAGTGGTACAAACTCTTCCAAGATGGCCGGGAAGATGCCAATGACGAGCCTCGCTCTGGACGCCCAAGCACGTCAACAACTGATGAAAACGTTCAAGCAGTGAAGAAAATTGTTTTGGAAAATCGTCGAATCACTATCAGAGAAGTTGCTGAGGATGTCGGTATATCGCTTGGCTCGTGCCATGAAATTTTTTCTAACGTTTTGGGCATGAGACGTGTGTCAGCGAAGTTTGTTCCGAAATTGCTAAATTTTGACCAAAAGAACCGTCGCATGAGCATCGCTCAAGAGCTGTTGAATGACGTCAACGTCGACCCAGATTTACTTAAAAGGGTCATAACTGGTGACGAATCATGGGTATATGGTTATGATATCGAAACCAAAGCCCATTCGTCCCAATGGAAGCGGCCAGAAGAGCCAAGACCGAAAAAAAAATCGCCGAGCACGCAAAACACTTATAACCTTTACGCCTCTTACAACAAACAAAAAATGCCATTCACTTGAAATTTGGTACAGATGCTCGGGAAGAGTGTACCAACAAAAAAAATACGTTGCCCGCGAAATTGCTTAAGTTACATTATTTTTTGAACACACCTCGTATATGTGTGTATGTGAGAGCCGCATTAATACTCCTAATAAATTAATGGTTTGAACATAAATTCATAATCCTCCTCCCTAATAATAGTTGATATTAAACGGCAGCCAACTGCTGACGATACACAATTTATTTTCATATTACTCAGTTCGCAGGCACACAGGCAGAAAATGCTCTTAAGAGCGTGCAAAGTGGCTACGGAGTATTTTTCAGAAGTATCAAGACTTCCACTCTTTATAATTTTTATACTCGTTTATATGCCCTATAATTTTATCCTTTTAAGAAAACTAGTCGAATTACGATTTTTATCTCTCTGCCAGTCTAAACGAATAATATTAATTAAAATAATTGTCATTATTGTGAATGGTTTTTACATATTTTCGTGAATTTTAAAATCATTGAAGAAGCATTCAAAAAGCAAGTTGTTTATATATATTTTTATTGGCATAATTAATACTAAAAATTAGAGAAGCGTTAAGTGTTCGCACTTATCAAAACTGTTATATATATAAATTTCAACTTTAATGAATCAGATGTCGATACTAAGCCATAACTGACTGCCAAAGGATCAAATACTCATATGTTTGGGTATATTGGCAGGTGAGTGCCGGTGTTAGTTTATTATAAATTAACCTTTTTATAAAGATCGCTAAAGATATTACAAAAACCAATATCAACTACAATGATTTACCTTTTCAAATATATTATATTGAAACACATTGAATATTTAGTTACATTTTAAAAGATAAGCTTTGAACTGAATTTAATTAAATGCTTAATAAAAAAATATAAGTAATATACATATATAAAAATTTGCATAGAAATCTGTTGGAAATGTAAACCTAATTATATTTATAAAATACTGTTTGTTTTTCTTATGATTTAAACTCTCTTATGCCTTGTCTTATAAGGACCACTTTTTAAATTTGGAGATTCTGCCATTCATGGATTAAAAATTGATCAAAATACTTTACTTCCCCATTGTGATAGAATATATTCTTGATACATATACACATGTACATATATGTACATGTATGCATTTTTTTTTGGAGTTCTTATTTGTAAAAATTATATGTGAATAACTTAGTAAATGCTAAATAAAATGTTGATACTACATCTTTCTCATATTCAGAATTATATACATAATAATGCGCGGAATAATTAAAATATACATATTTATTTTTTACATGGGGTCGCAAAAATTCTAAAGTAGAATTGTTGGAAGGTGTGCGTATTATTGCGTTTGTAATTTTACTTATCTTAATAAAATGTGAAAAAAATTGAAATGCTACAATACAGTGGACACACAAATTATTCGGACACTACAAATTTTGAACTTTACCGATCTATAAAACGAAATATAAAAAAATAGATAAAAATTAACAAATCCAAAAACGTAATTATACGAGTGTCCATACAGTAAGCACTTATTTTTTTCATAAACCATTAACATATAAGCTGAAGAATAACATTTCAGCTTTAATTTACAAATTAAACCATCACATTTGTTTCTTGGTATAGAAAAACTAAAAAAAAAAGTATTGGACCAAAAAAGTATAAAATATAATTTTTTTTACAATATTTTTTTTACTAAGTGAATTTTTATTTCCATAACTTCCACCTGTCCCGCGTAGAAGGCCTGCTATTAAGTTCAAATAAAATAGTGAGCGAATAAAACGTGCGCTCAGTGTATCTGCCTGTTCGTTTTTATTATTCAGGGAATGCTGCACTTTCAAAAATGACGCAGAAGTTCAAGATCACAAAAATTGTGATGGCTGTTTAAAATTAATTTAATTGAATACAATAACGCTATTCAGTCAATATACATCGACACATATATACATGCATGTATATGTACATATGACTAGACGCTTAAATCGTATTAATATGCATAAAATGCCGATGTATGTATGTATATGTACATATGTATAATGTGCTAATTTATAAATATACATACAAATATCCCAAATATTGCAATGCAATACCCCAAAATCAAGCACACCAAGAAATACATATCTAGTTTCGGAGATCAAGAAATACATACATATCTAGTTTAACATGATGTAACTTTGCATAGGGGTATCAACGAAACAATTTTTTGTTGGCATATTGTAAAATAACATTTCAGTACATATGTATGTACATGCAAATCTGAGGCAAAGACTTTATCCCAGTTAACGGTTGTTATGCACTGGATTATAATAAACGTATTAGCCGCGCTGATATTTCGTTCAAGGCCACTTTTTAAGTTAGGAGTATCTATAAAATTACATTAGCGCAGTTCCACTTCGAGAGATGAGTAGCGTAAATTCTTGATTGTTTCGAAGCTTTTGTGCGACTATAGCAATAAGCGTATTAATTATAATATGCAGCTAAAGCAGATTTTCTTTGGTTTCCTTGATTATATTATTTCATATAATGCACACATACGCAAGTGTGTGTGTCTATGTTTTGCAGGGTCGGATGATTATGAAGAAAGAGAAAGATAAAATATATATATATATTTTTTTTTTAACAAAATTAAATATAGTATTTAATACTAGAAGAAGGTAGCTCTAATACTCTCAAGATATGGACAAGAAACCAGAAGATAATCCTCGGTAAGATTGTCTCCACATAGTACGCAAAGGGGCCGAGCAGCGCCAGTTAATAGATATTCATGTGTGCATTGTGTATGTCCTATTCGAAGGCGTATAAACGTTCGGCAGGCAGGTCTGTTGAGGTTGGCAGGCAGAATGATTTTTGCGCAGCTGGGATTGATTGTTGAGAATCTATGATTAAATAGTCTCCAATTAGCCATTTTCTTTACATTAATGTGATGTAGGGCTAGATTTTTTATGTCCTTGGAGCTGATAGGAGTACAGAATATGGATACTGCGGTCCTCATATGTTGAGCAGCGGTGTCGGCATTCTCATTGCCAGGGATCCCTTGGTGGCTGGGAGCCCAGAAAATTATGATTTTGGTTTTATAAGCTGTAACGAGCTTTCGAATTTCTTTGATTGTTAAATCGCTATGTTCCCAGTTATTGTACATACTGCAGATATTGTGGAAAGACTGTCGGTGCAGATTACAAACGATATATATTTAAAACAAATTGGAAGAGCACAAACGAATTTTTCGAAAATGGTGTTGCGTGTACGCAACAGGAAGATTAAGAACTCAAAAATATATTTAATTGCCAAATAAGGATACCATTCGTAAACAACCAAAAACAGAAGAATTTTTAAGCAAAAATATTTTTTTGACAGATTGGTTCCTTTATGATATTGCCAACCGATTTTGATCAAATTAAACACAGTGCTTTGGAACTCAAAAAAAAAATTCCGAATGTCGATGTTCGTTTAAATATCTTCACAAAAAACAGAAACACAACCAAATTTGTATAAAAAACTGTTTTTGGACCAATTGGTCCTATGGAAGCTATATAATATATTTAACAGATTTTAATAAAAAATGGTACAGTGCTTGAGACCTATGTTATGAAAAACTGCCGAATGCCAAATATAGTTACAATATCTATTAATTAACTATTAACTATTGAATAATGAGGGACTTAATGTGAGTGTTAGGATTCTCAAGCTCTTACCATTTCTGAGATTTAGGCGTTCATTCGGACAGACGATGAGTATATCGACTTCTCTAGTCACCCTAATCATACTTTAGGTAACTTTGGGGGGTCACCAACGACTCCTGTTACATACATTTTCGGCTTGCACAAACTTAATATACCCATTGTACTATATCGGATTGTACAGGTTACAAAAATTAGGTAATATTATATGAGGTGATAGCTACAAAGTTTCAGCGAAATTATGCCAGTAAAAACTGATAGGAAACATTAATAGTACAGCAAACGAAAAGTTTCGCACTGCACAAATGCGTGGTATCACGACCGACAATTACGAAAAGGAAATCTTAGACTTAAAACAGGGTCCCAAACAATCCCTTAAAGTTAAATCAACTAGGTTTTTTTTTTCAGCAAAGGTCATTTTGAGCCTCCGTTTACTGTACTATAAAATGTCTCATCAAAGGAGAAATTACAGGAACAGCAATAGCAACATTAGCATAGCATTAGTTCTTGCTACAGTTGTTTTCAATAATGGTTTGAAATTTTTGATAAATTGTAATTTTCTATTCTTTAAATTAAGGTATTTGTGCAGAGCAAATTTAAAGTAAGGTTCTAAAGCGAAAATAATTTTTAGGAGTGAATAAAACAAAACAAAAAAATGGCGGACGTAAAGTCGGGCGCGGACGACTTTAGGATACCCTGTACCACTAGCTTGTAATAAAGTCCGATTTCTTCACCAAAAACCAAAAACAGAATTTTTAAGCAAAAATTTTTTTTTTGTCCGATCATTCCTATGGGAGCTATATGATATAGTCAACCGATTTCAATAAAATTTGACACAATGCTTAAATACCTTAAAAAAGATCTGAATGCCAAAATTATTTCAAATATCTTTACAAACAAACAAAACACATCGAATTTTGTATAAAAAACGTGTTTTTGAACCGTTTGGTCCTATGGGAGCTATATGATCTAGTCAAACGATTTGGATTAAATTTAGTACAGTGCTTAGGAACTATAAAATACTCACGAATGTCAAATTTGGTCCCAATATCTTAACAAACGAAGCACAACAAATTTTGTTAAAAAAATCGATTTTTTGGAAGATCGGACCTATGGGAGCTATATGATATAGTCAACCGATTTTGTTCAAATTTGGCACATTGCTTAAGTGTTCTAAAAAATTTCCAAACGCCAAATCTGGTTACGATATCTTTATTAAAAAACGAAATATAGCGAACTTTTCTTTAAAAAAGTTATTTTGGCCGATCGGTCCTATGGGAGCTATATAATATAGTCAACCGATTTCGATCAAATTTGGTACAGTGTTTGGGAACTATAAAAACTTTCGAATACCAAATTTGGTTACGATATCTTCATAAACAAATGAATTATTCATCTGAAACTCTTTTTTTTTTGTCGAGGTCGTCTCAAACACCCCTTATGGGAGCTATATAATTTATCCCCGATATCAAAAAAATAAAATAAACTTGCCTCCTATATATTAATATGGGATCTAATGTGAAAGTTTGGTAACTCTAGCTCTTACCATCTCTGAGATCTAGGCGTTCACACGGACGGACGGACAGACGGACATGGGTATATCGACTTCTCTATTCACCCTGATCATATTTTAGGTAACTTTGAGGTGTCTCCGACGTCTCCTTCTATATGTTACATACATTTTCGGCTTGCACAAACTTAATATACCCTTGGTACCATACGGTACATGGTATAAATATGGCATACGTTAAAGTCGGTGTCGGATGACTTCGGGATGTCACCAAATTGCAATTAAATCTGATATACTGCTTAAGTACTCCAATAATATTTTATTTACCAAATTTGGTTACCATATTATCATAAAAACATCAAAAAACTGGTAAGGCCTTCAGCTTTGAGACAGTGTTATATTAAGTGATAAATATTATTTAGCTTTAGGAAGTTTGTTATTTTTATAACATTTTGGGGATCTTTCTGTTAGGGTCTAGGTTAGGGCAGGTTTTAAGAATCTGAGCGATCGTCACTGCATCTAGGGCAGGTATGGTGTTATGTGCATACATATGAATGTTTGTGTGGCCCAGTATGAGACGTGTAAATTTTATTTGTTCATGTCACATGGTATGGTAGCTGTTTTTAAATATATTTTGTATTGACAGTTTCAGAGGGTTTGTTTTTTGAAACCAGTTTGAGGTATAGTATATATCCAAGAGATGATTTTATGGTGTAGGAGATTGATATGCTTTTTACCGTCGTGTATTTTGAAATTTTGTTGGAACACTATAGGTTGTTTGATGGTGTTTTTTGCGGTTTTATCTGCAAATGAATTTCCTGGTATACCAGTGTGTCCTGAGATCCACAGAAGAATGAATTTGTTAGGAAATTTGGTGATGGTATTGCGGGCGATTGTTGGGTAGTAGTAAGTGTTCATGATTTCTATAAATTATATGGCGGATAGCGAATCTGTGCATATGCAGTATTTTCCTCTTTTGGTTTCATAAAGTTGTGAGGCGTTGGTTGCTGCTATTTCAGCTGAAAATACGGTCGAGTAGGGCGGGAGAAGACCTGATTTAATGGAGGTACACCCATTAATTTGGGAGCCATTGGTAGATAAAGATTTAGATTTTGTGCGAATTTTTAAATTTGTGAACTCCTTTGCAAAGGTAGTGTATAGTGTACGTATTCAGAATGCTATTAAATGATGAATGGGATGCTAATTTTTCTGAGAATGGTGGGTAATTGAGACATAATTCAAGTCAGTTGCATTTTTGCATTATTCGATCTATTGTAGAGGGGTGCTTGTTGGTTGGGGGAGGGTTTTATTGCCTAACTGTGGAAAGAATGGGTTCCCTCGATGATGGATTTGGGATTCGAAGAGTATATTATTTGTTGGAGTAGTGCAGAATGTTCCAAGAGCCAGTCTCGCAGCTGCGTGCAGTGTGAATTTAATTGGGCGTATAGTTGCTTTATGGTAGAAGCCAAATATGTGGAGAGCGCAGTCGATTTTTGAAGTTATGAGTGATTTTGTTGTTTTTTAAGTTCTTTTGAGTAGCAGTTGAATTTTGGGCTGGATAGGCATTTTAATATGTTAGTTTTTGGAGTAAAAATAAGTTCAGGCTATGTACGTGGCGTTCTTATGATTTTTTATGACGATACTGCGTTGAGGTTTGTGCTAAGTGCTAATGAACTATAAAAAACTTACGAATACCAAATTTGGTCCCAATATCTTAACAAACAAGCGAAACACAAAAAATTTGGTTCAAAAATCGATTTTTTTTAAATATCGGCCCTATGGGAGCTATATGATATTGTCAACCGATTTTGTTCAAAATTGGTACAATGCTTGAGTACTATAAAAACTTTCTACTACTTTCGAATGCCAAATTTGGTTACGATATCTTCATAAACAATCGAATTATTCATCTAAAACTTTTTTTTTCGAGATCGTCTGAAACACCCCTATAAGAGCTATATAATTAAACCCCGATATCAAAAAATAAACTTGTCTTCTATGGAATAATATTGGATCTAATGTGAAAGTTTGGTTATTCTAGCTCTTACCATCTCTGAAATCTAGACTTTCAAACGGACAAACAGACGGTCAGACGGATATGGGTATATCGACTTCTCTAGTCACCCTGATCATATTGCATAAAAGCCGTTGCAAGTCGTTCCATTTGAATTCTAAGACCTCTTGCTTCTTGCCTGCAATTTTCTTTTATATTTTCTTCGATTATGATCAAAGTTTCAATTATCTCGCTGTAGTGTTAATAAAGCACTTTAACTGCATCGTTACGGGCTGCAGAATATCCCAACGATGTGTTTTATAGTGCTTGAACTGTGCTTAAGAACATGAACGATGAACGTCAGAAACCTTTCACCAGGTGTACCATCTTTTTTTTCTTATTAAAAAATCCAAAAATTACAGTGGACAATTGTAGTAGTACACCTTTTTTAATTGAAATAGTATTGCCTATCATGCAGTTTCGGAGCTTTGCACAAAACTTCTTGCTCCTTATTACATTTTTTCAAAGCCTGCTTTTTATAAGCAAAGCCGCTTAACCTTTTGCGCCTGTCGTTCATGCCAATAAATATACATAATAACACTCAATTTAGGAATTATTATCTTGAAGAATCGTTGTGGAAAACTCGGATGCACAAAAATGCCTCTTGATTGTTGATAAAACAACAGCTGATCTTTGCATATGGCGGTGCGGTATTTGAATTGAAAATATAAAAGTCGAAGGAAAATGTATATAGGACTCTGGTGACGCTGTACATTGATTTAAAACTAATAAAGTATTACAGGAAGAAAATTACCTGACAGATAAAATAATAATAATAATTACTTTTTAGCACAAAGCAATTTGTTTATTTTACGTTCAAAAATTTGCCGCCCCCCCAAATTTTACCGTCCTGGGCCTGGGCCCCGAGGGCCCCTAGTGTAAATCCAACACTGCATGTAACTCTTTCTCTATTTATTATCATGCTCATTTCTTACGCGCCCAGCTCAAAGGAATTACTATTAATTTTGTTCTATTCGTAATGCTTATGCATTTTCAGAGCGAAGGTGGTAAATAAAAGTTAAAGTGATGTTTAAAGATGTTTTTGTGTGAATATTGAAGATATATTGAGCTAACTGTGCTTTTAGTTGTAATTGAATAAAATACAAAAATAATCTAATATATTATTTTATATATTTTTTTTTTACATTGACAAGTTGCATACTTGATTACTCTAACGTTTTATTTCAGCTAATTCATTAAATACCCTGTGTCGTATGGTACAAAGGGTATAATCAGTATGATCAGTGTGACGAGAGCCTGTCCGTCCGTCTGTCTGTCTGTCTGACCGTCTGTATGAACGCCTATATCTTAGGTACGGTAGGAGCTAGAGCAACCAAACTTTCAGATAACTTTTTATCGTACGAGAGACAAGTTTATTATACCTTGTACCTATAAGTACAAAAGGTATACTAGGTTTGTGAAGTGTATGTAACGGACTGAAGGAGGCGTGGCAGACTCCAAGTCTTTTATACCAAAATTCTTATCATAATCTCGGGTAGCGATGGACCATATCCACGGAGACTATCGAATCATTTCTATCTGGTTCACGGATTATAGCCACACCATTCAATATTTTTATCTTAAACTTTATAAATCGATGCGTAGCATGCATATGTGTGTAAAAAAATTAGCAAAACCGGACAAACACAACAAAAGTTTATTATAGCAAAGAATATAGAACTACATAGAATGCGCTTCACATACAAAAAAATTTTCGTATGTGGCGAACTGATATTAGTACCTCACGCCAACCATTGCATGCAATTTGTTCATTTGCTTGTATATGAAATTTTCCAAACATAATGCACAAAGTGGCAATGGTTTAGTGAAATGCGTGTTCGCCTTATAACCTAATGTGTCAAGGTTCGATTCTCACGTTTAATGCTAGATTCAAAAAAAATTATTTTTTTTATTTTAAATATTGTCTTAAAAATGTTTGATTTTTGTATTTTAGGATTTTTTTTTGCTATGCTCGTAGGTACAGTACGCATTCTATGCATTTAATTGCATAGTAAAATATGCGCTTTTGTAAAGTAAAAATCTGAGAATCTATATTCTTTGGTTATGTCAAAAATGTATAAATTTCACCTCCCCTATAAACTGCGTCAATATTTGACTCTACGTAATTATGGTACCATGTGACCTAGTATCACAATTTTTAGGTAAGCTCTTTTATTTGGCGCTAATGAACAAATTCAAATCGAAATTTTATAATGCGGACACCCCCGCAATCGATTAACCGTATATTCGGCCTCACCCTTCAATATATTAACTTGCCCCATATACTTTATGTTAGATGTTATACATAATCAATAATGAAAGCAAATATTTTATAGTTTTAAATGTTCTTTACTATGTATTTACTGATGCCCGACTTGTCACTTCTGTGTTTTAGAAAAGATAAAGCAAAAAGAAAAACGGAAAGGTAGTACATTCACCATTCACTACTCACGTAAAATATCTATGTGGCTTTTTGCAACACTGAATGAATACATATATTCAATACTTCAAATAGCTTCTTTGATGTAATTTTCGATTTTCGTAAAAATATGCACAAATTTACAGAACAAAAACAAGTTCCAATGTGAAAGTTCTTAGAAGGAATACGCAGGAATACATTTTTTTCGAGATAAACATTTTTTTTATTATAAAATTACGAAAAATAACGAACTTATGCAGTTCAAGAATGGAAAGCAATAAAAGCTACGTAAAAAAATGAGGTGGTCCAAAATCGTTTTATTTCAAACGCGTGATTGTACTGCTCGTGAATTTTTTTTTTGTGTTAAACAAATGCTTAACTAAAAGCTCTTGGGGTGCACCATCTCCTGTTGTTCTGTTGCACTGGCACTTCATCAGCGATTTCGCCTAGCTTCAGTGACAACAACTATCGAAATGCCTAATGACCGCTTTTGTATTTGGGGCATGTCCTATGGAGGGACGTAAACGTTAGACATGTCGTTAGGTGTTTCGTTAGTAGATTTTTGGCGATTTAGCTAGCGTTTCGTTAGTACACGTTGGTAGATTGTTTAATTAGATTTGAATGACTTGTTTAGTTAGATTTTAGGACTATAAAGACATTAAATCAGCATACAAATACAAAGTTTTTCATTCTTGTTCGTTTATTTTTTTTTTTTTTTGTATAACGTGCTTTTTATACCCTGTACCGTATGGTACAAAGGGTATATTAAGTTTTTGCAAGCTGAAAATGTATGTAACATATAGAATGAGTCGTCGGAGATACCCCAAAGTTACCTAAAATATGATCAGGGTGAATAGAGAAGTCGATATACCTATGCCCGTCAGTCCGTCTGTCCGTTTGAACGCCTAGATCTCAGAGATGGTAAGAACTAGAGCTACCAAACTTTCACATTAGATCCCATATTATTCCATAGGAGACAAGTTTATTTTATTTTTTTGATATCGCGGATAAATTATATAGCTCCCATGTGGGTGTTTGAGACGACCTCGACAAAAAAAAAGTTATAGATGAATAATTCGTTTGTTTATGAAGATATATTAACCAAATTTGGTATTCGAAAGTTTTTTATAGTTCCCAATTACTGTAACAAATTTGATCAAAATCGGTTGACTATATCATATAGCTCCCATAGGACCGATCGGCCAAAATAACTTTTTTAAAGAAAAATTCGCTATATTTCGTTTTTAATAAAGATATCGTAACCAGATTTGGCGTTTAGAAATTTCTTAGAGCACTTAAGCAATGTGCCAAATTTGAACAAAATCGGTTGACTATATCATATAGCTCCCATAGGAACGATTGGTAAAAAACCGGATTTTATTGCAAGCTAGTGGTACAGGGTATCCCAAAGTCGTCCGCGCCCGACTTTACGTACGCCATTTTTTGAGCCCGCTTTGCTTTGAGTCTGAAAATTTTGATTTTTATAGAAGGTAAAATAAAATAAATTTTTTTTTTTTTAAATTTAGGTATGCTTATCAAGAAATGCGTTATAAAAATGGGGCCCCTTGCCCATCCTCATCAATAAAAAATTGGATTGTAACTTTGTCAGCTATGATATTCTTCAAATTTTCTCATAATATATATATGTAAATAAATTACATTTTAATAAACATTATTATTATAAACACTCACTAAACTGTAAATTTGTATATTTGCATTACTTACAATGTGGCGGATCCACGGGGGTTTTCAAGTATACCAAGTATACACACTTCGAAGAGGTAAACCGCCCAAACACGGGATCTGGATCTCAATGTTGTTATTTTTTTTTGACGAAGATAGCGTGCGATACAACAACTCACAAATTCTAACGACTACACTGACCCACATCTGTATTCTTCCTATGTCCTGTTACTTCTAGTAGAGCATAGGGCCATAGTATAGTTAAAAAAAAATGTTCGCACCAAATGGTACGACTCTGCATAACCATTATTTAGCGAATACTATCTCACTACTACCTACTATAACTACCTGTCTTGCATAATTTCTTTACTAACCATCACAACAACTGTCTAATTAAGTTCATTTAAAGTATCCTGGTGAATAGATATGGACAAAAAATGACGTCGGTTTAGGACAAACCTGATGGATTATTTTAATAAAATAAATTTTAGATACGATATTTTGTTGTGATTTTTGCGTTGCATAATCCCTGGGAAAATTGTAGTTTAGAATCTTGTTCTGACAGACTTGCAGCTTTTATATCCTTTATGGTAAAGGGTATATTAAATTGGCGCAAGTCGATAATGTACATATATAACATACAGAAGAGGACGTTGGAGACGGCGCAAAGTTACCCAAAGTACGACTAGGGTGACTAGAGAAGTCGATATACCCATGGCTATATGAACGCCTAGATCTCCGGGATGGTAAGCTCTAGAGCAGATTAGATGCGTTATTATGTCAGGGAGACAAATTCATTTTATTTTTCGATATCGGGGATATATTATATAGCTCCTGTAGATGTGTTTCAGGAGAAAGATCCCATAGGGGTCTTTAAGAGGACCTCGAAAAAAGACCAAAGGTCTGGACGAATAATTCGTTTGCTTATGAAAATATCGTTACCAAATTTGGCGTTCTCCATTATTACCAAAGTTGGCATTCAGCAGTATTTAGAGAAGCTCCCATTGGACCAATCGGACAAAAAATATTTTGATTACAAAATTTGTGAATTTCGATTTTTTATGAAGATATCGTAATCAAACATCACATTCGAAAGTCTTTTATACTTCCCAAGCACTGTAATAAATTTGATCAAATCGATTGCTGTATCATATAGACCCCATGGGACGAATGTTAGATGTTAGGGTGGTTATAATTATTCAGATTGTGTCTGAGATCGCAAGAAGGTAGCTCTAACGCACTGCTAATATGGACAAAAAACTAGATGATCCCCAAAATTGTCTTTTTATGGTATGCAAAGGGGCAATATTTTGCGATATTATTTTACAAGCAGGGAAAACATATTATAACATGAATTATGATATCCTAGTGGTTTGACCAAGCTTGGCTAAAGCCTTGAGTAATGCTGAATTCCGGTCACAGACCTAGAGCCCCAATTGAAATATTTTGAAGGCGAAGGGTCGACATTTTTTTTTGATGTTGCATTTTGATCAAGGCAAGGGTTGACTTATGGGAATTATATACTATATACACAAAATGACTTGCTTTTTATCCGTTAGCTGCTGGAGGGTAGGTCTCCATAATAAGAACTATGGCTTTGTGTGGAGTTCGCTAGGCAACTGTAAACAGAAGCACTGATGCTTTTTATGAGTTAAGCGACTTGCTGATTTATTTTTAGAAAGTACCCAGTTAGCCTAATTGGTCTTATATTTTGGCTGAGGTGGAATTATATCTGAAGAGAATTGTATAAAAAATGGGATTTGTAATGTACAAAATAGACGAGCAACAC
The DNA here is from genome assembly GCA_037043745.1 of Chymomyza amoena. NCBI lineage: Eukaryota > Metazoa > Arthropoda > Insecta > Diptera > Drosophilidae > Chymomyza > Chymomyza amoena. Next base: position 97,202 of record JBAMAX010000344.1, read on the forward strand.
AGAAAAAAATGCACATGTATTTTTTGCCAACCACTGATGGCGTACGTTAAGTCAGGCGCGGACGACTTTGGGATACCCTGTACCACTAGCTAGCAATAAAATCCGGTTCCTTCACAAAAAACCAAAAACAGAAGAATTTTTAAGCAAACATTTTTCGTTGACCGATCGTTCCTATGGGAGCTGTATGATATAGTCAACCAATTTCAATCAAATTTGACACAGTGCTTAAATACCTTAAAAAAGATCTGAATGCCGAATTTAGGTCCAATTTCTTTACAAACAAACGAAACACATTGAATTTTGCATAAAAAACGTTTTTTTTTGACCGATTGGTCCTATGAGAGCTATATGATATAGTCAACCGATTGTGATGAAATTTGGTACAGTACTTGGGAACCATAAAAACTTTTGAAATTTGGTTACGATATCTTTATGAACAAACGAATTATCAATCTAAAACTTTTTTTTGTCGAGGTCGTCTCAAACACCCATATGGGAGCTATATAATCTATCCCCGATATCAAAAATAAAATAAACTTGTCTCCTATGGAATAATATGGGACCTAATGTGAAAGTTTTGTTACTCTAGCTATTACCATCTCTGAGATCTAAGCGTTCAAACGGACATGGGTATACGGTACAGGGTATAAAAATTGTTAAAACTGACAAAATTAACCGTACGAATGCAGAATGCCAACAGCACGAACAAGGGTGAACCACTATAGCAAACATTGACTGATAGACTGAAGGAAAGAGAATAAACGCTTGAAAATTTCGAAATCTTTACTTACTCTATATGAGCAATTATTGTATATATGAAAACAATTTGGGTCAGATAGGTTTCAATCAGTCCAGTTATGACTTCCATGCTGATCCGAAGAAAAACGAGAATAAGAATGTTAGGTTGTCCACCTTTATCGCAATAAACGATATTCCTGTGCCAAAATTAAGAGAAAGTAAATGTGATTCCAAGTTAACAATGAGAACACTAAGGCCGGTCAAGTTAATAGGTTATGTAGGAATTTGCGAAATTTCCCAATTAAGAGGCACGAATTAAGCCAGGCTTCGGAAAACGCAATAGTAAGCGAATCAAAGTCTACGCTACTGGCAATAATCTACTAAACTTTGAAAAAAGCCCACGAACATTCTGATGAACAAATGGTAAGGTTAGTACTTAGTTTTTTGGAATAGAGAATCGGAGCGGGCAACATTGTGCTTTCAAGTTTTTTTTTTAGTAAACTCATGTACTACAGTATGAGTAGGCTAAACAGAAGGAATCAGTATGAAAGAAAATATAGCATCGGGAATGCTTATTTTAAATAAAGAAATATCACGCTTATACTTAAAATTAAATTTAAATACTTTGATATCATTTGAAAAAAAATAAATTAAGCGTCTCGCGGTTTTAAATATTTGCCGCCCCTAGGCAGTCCATAACTTGCCGACTTTTTTTTCACAAAAAAAAAAAAGATAAAATATATTAAATGCGATTGTGATTATCATCAGTGCTTTATTACAATATAGTTTATTAATGAAATACATAACGGAATTAACAAATTCGGCATCGGCATGTATAAGGTATTCAACAAAAACCCTATTTCAAAGACTTCTTATTCACAGTTCTTTGCGTCTTGATTTTTCAGCTGCGAATTCGCGGATGATATCTTTACAATCGATAGATAGAAACAAATCTGACTCTACCGTTAACAACGCAAGAGCATTCAGTTTGTTTTCGCCCAATGAAGACCTGAGATAGTTTTAAATGACAGTTAAATGCAAATTTCAACTACTGTAATTTTGAATTTTATTTATTTATTTATTTTTTCGGCCGCTAAGAGTATTCAACACATCAGCCACATAGGGAATGTCTAGATCCTTGTGAAGGTTTCGATTTCGAATATACCACGGGGCATCGGCAATTTTGCGCAAAGTTTTGTTTTGTAAAATTTGAATTTTTTTAATGTTTGACTTGGCAGCTGTTCTCCAGATTTCAATGCCATAATACCAAGCTTGCATTTTTAAAGTCAAGCAGGCGCTTGACATCCAAAAATGCTGCCATGCAGTAGCGATGATCCTCGAAGGAGTCTAAGATGTGTTGCACCGCTCTGTGAGTTTACTCAGGCGTGCCATGTTTCGGACGAAAACCGAATTGATGCGCTGGAACTAGGTCGTCACGCTGGAAAATGACAAAAGTCTGCTCAAAAAGATTCTTTCAAAAATTTTCGCGAATACCAAACTAATCGGGCGATAAGACGCAATGGAGATGTGAGGCAGGGCTTTAGAATAATAACAATTTGAGCACATTTCTACTCCTTTGGGAAATATGCCAGACGCATATCTTGGCTAGAGCCAGAATGCCCGCCATTGGAAGAGCCTTAGCTACTCTGGCGTCAATTTTAACAAGACCAGGAGCTTTTTGGGGATGATTGCGTTTATTTGATCTACAATTTCGTTAGGTCGCACGGGGCGTACTGGCAGGTCCAGTTGAAGCGATATAGATAACGCCTCCAAAGTTTCCTCGACCTCAGAACCTGAGTTCAGATTAAAGGGAGTAAAACGATCCTCCAGGTGATGTGCGAAAGCTTCAGCACGGGCTCGGTCAGAACGACACCAGAGTCCATTGGCGGTTTGAATAGGAGCGCTTTTAATGGCTGGTTTTTTTAAGTACCGTGTCAGACGCCAAAGGCTGCGGCTTCCATCATCATTTGGACTCACATTAGTAAGAAGAGAATGTATCCTTCTTTGATTTAAGTTATTTAAAGCTTCTTTAAGTCTGTTAGCAACATTACGATAGAGAGCCTTGTCAGCTGGATCATGCGTTCGAAGATAATTTTTTCGCAAGCGACGCTTCATACTCAAAAGCGGCGCTGTCTGCGCATCAAGAGAATCGCGAGGCGGGTGTCGACGGTGACCAGCGTGAGTAGGAGCAGCTAGATTAGCAGCGTCAGTTCTGTTCTTACGTAGAAGTTTACCGGCATCATCAATATCCTCATTGGTATTATTTTCCATTTCAAGATGAGTTTTCATATTAATATTACGTTGGAACGTCTTTATACACGCAAATTGATATAAGAGCATTCGATTTTTATCGTAGATAGCAACATCTGTCCTTGCGTAGCAGTTTAACTGCATCATCAATATCCTCATTGGTATTGATTTCCATTTCAAGATGAGCTTTCATATTAATATGACGTTGGAACGTCTTTATACACGCAAATCGATGTAGGAGCATTCGATTTTTATCGTAGGTAGCAACATTAGCTACTGCTAAGCTTGATTAATAGCGGCAAATGATCTGAATCAAGGTCTTCAAGAGATTCTATGGAAAGCTGTTGCGGATGAACACCCCGACAGATTGCGAAGTCCGGAGCGCTAGGCGTTCGAGAGACATCACCAGGGAAATGGGTTGGAGCGCCGGCAGCCAGAATATAGAGAGACGAGTTTTGCATATCAGTGCAGAAAGCACGACCTCTAGTACATGCTCGAGAATTACCCCACCAAGGGTGCTATGCATTTCAATCTCCTGCTGCAATGAGTCGATGGCTTTGCTGCTGAATGAGTAGACTGAAAGGGACGGCACCCCAAAGAAAGCCCGGCGGCCAATATACGGCTGAGATGGTGACATTACCCTGCCCAGTTTCAAGTTCTTACATAGCGTCTTGCATTTCCGGCGTGCAGATTGCAGGAATTGGGTGATGTTTGTATTCCTTTTTTATAAGTATCGCTGCTCCTCCGCGGCGGTTATTAGATGGATGGTTCGCTGTCTATAGCTCATATCCGAATAATTTAAATGAAGTTCTGCTGCAGAAATGAGTTTCTGACAACAGAGCGATGTCGATATTTTCCGTTTTTATGATGTTTTTGAGCTCTAGGGCTTTATTTGCCATGCCATTTGCATTCCAGACAACAATTTTAATGTTTGGAGCCATTTTGGACGACCATTGTCAGCAATTGCTGCTTTTGCATATCCATGAATTCGTCGAAGCGTCCCAAAAGACAGGCAATTTTACTCTCCAGCTGTGTATTGTAGGCCTTTGAGGTGAAGTTGGGTGTTGACCAGTTTTCATTACCTAGATTGAGATTGCCTCTGACACCGTCAGCGTAGGACATTGGAAGATTTCGAAAACTTTGTGGTCCGCTTTCATTTAGTTGTGTGTCTATTGCAGGAGTAGTGGCTGGCTGTCTTTTCTTAATGGACACTGATTGAATGGAAACTTCTTTCGATGGCACCTTGGACCGTTTTGATAGGCGCTGGTAGATACGGCAGCCTTTATAATTTGCTGTATGTGGCAAATTATCCAGCCTTTATAATTATAATTATAATGGCTTGTTACATTCGGTTGAGGCATGGTTATCCCCACATTTCAAGCAGCGGAAGGGTCTCCTGCAGTAACATTGTGCGTGTCCATAGTTCTGACACCGGTGACATTGGATGAAATTTTTGCCCTTGTGGGGCTTTTCGACGGATATCTTCTGGTGACAGATAGCTGTTAGGCTGAAGATAGATATCTGTTATTTGATTTCGGTTCCAAATCTACAAAAAATAAGTTTAGGAAAGACCCATCTCGTTTGCCTTTCGGGTTATAAATACTGCTCACTGAGTATCCCAGATTTAGTAACTGCTCCTTAAGAAAATCATGGTCAGTCCAATAATGCAGGCATTTAATGACAACTTTATAAGCGCGTTCACTTGCTAATTGATAGATGTGGAATTCAGCTCTCATTTTTTCCAGCTTGCTGACCATTTCTCTAAATGTTGGTACGTCTGCACATATAATTCGTAGTGATTCACCTGCAGGTTTTGCAAAACATTTTTGGGATTTAAATTCATTGAAATCATTAAAGAGTGCATTTATATCGGTGCATCTATTAATAAATATAGGCGGAGGCCTTTCAGTGCGGGTCTCTCATGATTCGCTCATTTCAACGGGCAAATCCACATCCTCGGGATCAGCTCCCAAAGCAGCAAAACGGTTTGCGGTTGTACTTGTATTGGCTAATGGGTCAGACTTTAACGACTTTCGTATTGCTTCAGGCGAACGAGAAGCAGGTCTTTTGTTGACACTACATTTATTTTTTGCAGGCACATTTTGCCAGGATGGAACCAAAAGATTTTTTCTGTCAGCTATTAAAGCACTAGTGGATTCATTAACTTTGGCAGAAGCGATCGCTGCTGCTGGGCGTAAATGTTTATCGTGAGAAGCCATCACCAGCTGGATTTTGGCAGACTAATCGACCACAAACTGAAGCCTAGTAGTAGACAGTTTTTCTCAAGACGCAGTAATCACAGAAATCAATGGTTCAAAAAACAAGTTCACAAAGAAAAATAAAAATCAGAAAATTAATTTTAGAAATATTTAGAAACACAACTTTAAAAGCCAAGGTTACTTGAATTTTTATTAAAAAAGATGAATTATAAATAAGAGGTCGGCCATAACCCGAGAGCGGGTTGTAATGGCCATACGATGATGATGATGAATTATTAATAATATTTTACAGACACAAATACAATTTCAAGTGCAGCTGAATCCAAATAAATAGTGATTTTTTAATTCAGGTGACTCAAATTTTGCCGCCCCTTAATTCTGCCGCCCTAGTCTTCAGCCTATGTTGCATGTACGATAAATCACTTCTTCTCGCAAATGAATACTTGATAACGTCTACAGAAGCGAAGAGCATTAGCCTGGAGGCGAACACTTCTGAGTACCAATCCAATAAGTAAGGCTCCAAAGTAGAAAAGTCCCAGGGAGCAACAAAATAAATCAAAAAACGATCTGCCTGACTATTGCGCATCTTTTGGTACAATTTTAGCTCTAAGGCTCTTATAGTCACTGACAGTATGCACCAATTTGACAATCCCGTGCTTTTCCGAAACGCTTTTACGAGTATGATAGCAATTTTTTTTTTTTTTTGGTGAATTGGTTGGGAATTATGTTGCGCAAATGATCGAGCCTTCGCTCGATCCTCAGCGATGCCAATTGCATAACTTGGATCTTATTGGCAATACAATCAAGTTGCTCGCACAGATTGTAGTGTGGTCTTTTAAATTGAAATTTCTTTCTAGCTCGGTATGGGCTTTTTGTTTGCATTTTTTAAACATTTTTTTTTCGGGAGATGAGTTTGAGTTTCACCTGTAATAGCAGGTCTAATTTTATGAGTGTGCTTATATACTTCCTTCAATTGAGCCATTGGTCTGCTTTGTTCTGAAGGCGCTTGCTGAACGTAGTCGGAGATGCACTAAATAAGATTTATTAGTGAATGCGAAGTAAATCAGTTCAGATTTTCAGCTTTTATAGGATTGCGATATATGTACAAATATTTTCATTTAGGGTTTGTAGGGTTCGTGCTTAACGTGCTAGTCGCCTTTTGACACGTATTAAAAAAAATTGCTTAAATACACTTCAATAGCACACTTCAACAAAAAAATTGATGTTCTACCCTATATAAGACATGGAGCACATTTTCTATGATTACTTTTATGCTAATTTTTGGTATGATAGGGACGCACCTAGTGTTACATTGCATTTTGTGCATCTGGTGGTCGATATTGATTGTACAACGCACAGAGTGTTTGTGATGCAATGTGTGTCGATGCAATGTATCAACAATAGAATGTACATTTTTTTGCCACTTACGGCAGTCTGTTTCATCTAAGCGATCAGCTTTGAGTGCACTTACGAGTATATGTAAATTATCGTCAGATGCAAAGCCTCTTTGGGTCCAGAATACTTATCACTTACATTTTCTGTTGGTTTTGTTGAAGGAAATATCATTCAAGTACATATTAACTTAAATAAGTAAAATTGGATTAATGCCCATTTGACTTGAATTTACCCAATGTCCCACATATGAGACATCAATATTTCATGTAAATAAAACTCTTAACTTATAAAAAACTTTTAAACCTAATAAATTGGTATTTGAAAAAAGTTATTTATCAATAACTTTCCATAGACAAAAGTACCATTTTTTGTACATAAGTACATTTGTACATAAGTACAGTGCATAGGTAAACGAATATGCGGTATCAAGGAATACTGCGGTATTGACGTGATAAATAGTTCCAAGTTTTTCTATGGCGCATCAATCATCAAGCTCTTAGCTTAGATAGATTTCTGTGAGGTTTCAACAATGGATGCAATGTGCTGGTTGAAGAGAGTTGCTGATTCGGTATAACATATTTTTCTTGCGGTGTTGAGACCTATTAGTACACACTGTTCCTGGATAGTCAGTATTGGTTCAATATGTGAAGGTACTTTTATTTATTTCTCAACAATCTCCAAGTGAAGCAACAGATTAAGAAGGACCAGGGAGCAATCTGAACCAAATTTGGCTTTGCAAAATTTTGTATATTTTTTAACATGCTTACAGAATTTTATCAAAATCGGTTGACTATATCATATAGACCCGGCCGAAACTTAAAGTTTTTAGAGTATTTAAGCAATATACCAAATTGCATTATAATACAATTGTGGTACAGGGTATCTCAAAATACATAGTTTGCGTCCGACTTTAAAGAACACCATCTTTGAATATTTGTTTGGTGTGGATGTGACAGTAGTCTGTTCTAAAATGACAAATTGGAAGATAAAAGAATGTTTGTGAATGCACTTAGTACTGCCACAGAAAGTGTTTTGTGAGTGTGCATCGCATTATTCTCCCACGGTATTCATTGAAATATCTGAGAGAAAAATTAGTTCATATACTTAGCGGATTTGCTGATTACACTTTCGCTAAGTTATTGGGTCAAAATTTAATACAATTCACCGCATTCGAAGTGAATTTAGGAGAAAGGTATCACGTTGGCATACCGATTACCCTAGATGACACTGCTATTGAGACTAGAGGGGACATTTATTTTTAGTCTATTTATTGACTTCGGAGTCACCGCATGTCACCGCCAATCGAATTGCTTCCACTACGATGAGACCACTGATGGGTGCTTGGCAAACATATCTTTGTTTTTAACATTCGACTATCATACAAGAACCAACGACGGTGATGATTGAAATAGTATATTTATAATAATATAATATATTCAATGTATTTTTCAGCCACCGTTTGGCCCTGTAAACACAATTAAATATTGAAATCAAGACTGATGGAGCCACCTATTGAACATATTTTTAAAAATCACATCAATGCACGTTATCAGGAGTACTTTTACAGTCAATTAGTTGATGTTGCGCATAATCCAGCAAAGCACCAAAAAATCAAGCAATCTATACAATGCAATTGCAGAAACTTCAAATCTTCAATAGCAGATTCAGTAGAAGTTCCTTATATGTGGAATTGGAAAAAAAACCATAAAAAATCAATGAATCTATTTATCACCGGGTCTGATGTGAAGACTTTATTTACAAAATTTACAAATTTTTATTTTTCCATATTTGACACACCAAAAATTATGAAAGTATCCCTTATCGGAAATATAATTTTGTTGTCAGTCATTTTACTTTTAACAGCAGCACAAAGTGTTAATTGTCAGCTCGATCCCAAGTCTGTTGCCATAAGTAGCTTAAGTAACTTCTCGGATTTTAAACGTAACTCGCCTACTACATTGGGCATCAGAACCGACGACACTAACGTGCAAGCTATCGAGGTTAAACGAAACCCAATTGAAAAAAAAGAGGGATTAGCGATGGACTTTGCGACTTTGCCAACATTACAAAGTGCAGGGGGCTCCTCAACCACTTTAACTCAAGGAATGTATTCTTCAACTGCAAAAACAAGTATAAACCGAAACATTTTAATTAGGGAGGGCAGTTTGTTACAGAGACAATTACGTGAAAAGGCTAAACAGGATAGTTTGGAATCAATTAAGATGCACATTCTTATCAGGCTTAATCTAAAAATACTTCCGAACATAACGACGCCAATTTCTGTCCCTCAAAGCATTTTGGAAGAGTTTTATAAACAGTACAACGCGTCATTATCAGGCTCAATTTGGCATCGAAACAGCGGGACTGTAACACAAGGAACGATGATTAAAAATGCGGATGAATCTATGTTTACAAAGAAACACAAAAATAGTGGTCCAACCGCATCTTTAAGTAATGACAATGACTTTAAAGAAAATTCATCTCAAATGCAAAGCGATGATTCTAACGCTTTTAAAGGATTTCAATGGATTTCTTCTGAGTTCGGCACAGCATCTAGTGGACAAAATTCTGAAAAATATTATGAGGAATTCGAGAACATATTGTCGCACATTAGAAGCATTTATGTGTTTCCAGAACGTAAGTAATAAGAACGTAACATTTTGAATTTTTATACTGATTTTTTTAACTTTTATTAAACAAAATTAGAATCACATATTAGGCACAACAAAAGACTAGATGTTTTACGGTTTAAATTTGACAGCAAGTACTCTGATATATCTTATGCGACCCTTCACATATATATACGTGGTTGGGATTGGATACATGAGCATCTTCCAGATACATATAAGGAAATCGCTAAACAAAAAAGCGAAATTATCGTTGCAGTATATCGAGCTTTGCGTCAAGCGAATAGTACAACCTACACTCACAAAGCTAAAGTGCTTGAATTTCGTCACAAAATTCCAACAGGTTTGGGACAATGGACTAGTATTGATTTAATGCCCCTCTTTGGGTCCCTCATAGACGTTTTCAGTAAATCCCAAGAGATATTAATAACAGGTGTAGAAGCCTGGATGAAACCGTTAGTTGTAACTACGGACAACACTTCAAACAATCCATTGGTAAAAATATATTTTTATATTTAAAATAAAATAATTTTTAAAACTACGATGGTTTTATGTTTTCAGACTGTTCATATTGAAATTGGTTCCCAAAAAAAACATAGACGAAAGCGCAGTGTGTACATGGACTGCACGGAGGCCGATCAAGACATGCGATGCTGTCGTTACCCTTTGAAAGTAAACTTTACAACATTTGGATGGACTTTTGTTGTCGCTCCTACTTCTTTTGATGCATATTTCTGCAGTGGAGATTGCAGGGTTGGTTACTTGGAACAATATACGCACACCCATTTGGCGTCCCTAACGACGTCTGCATCTCCGTGCTGCTCTCCTACCAAAATGAGTTCATTAAGCTTATTGTATTTCGACAACAACAAAAATCTAGTTTTAAGCGTTATACCAAATATGTCAGTAGAAGGTTGCAGCTGTTCCTAGCCGAAAATTTTCAAATAATATACAATATTTTGTGAATGAGCAGTTTAGATAGGGATTTAAAATTAATATACATATTTAAAGTAAAGTGGCTTTGTAAAAATTATTATACACAAATCAATTATTTAAACTGAAAATTAAATATGTGTATGACATGCACGTATTTCGTACGTCTTTAATAAGCAATTGTATATTAGGGCAGATAAATAATTTGTACAAATGTAAATAACTGGCATATAGGGACGTTAAGTATTAATATTAATATATGCATCCATTTTTTTTATAACCCTAATCTACAAATCCCGCTCAATAAAATCAATAACTCACAAAAACCTTTTGAACTGAATAACTTCAAATGAATTGAAGCAAATCGGTTGAAATTGCACGAAGTTGAAAATTGTAAAAAATGTTGTCTTGCGAGTGAAGTCGTGGCACATTTTGCTTGATAAATATTACACATACTCGTATACATTTATTTATTGACTTGTGTAGAACTAGTAGTTCTCTATTCTTTGATGGAGCTTACATATGCGTTTAGGAGTAGCATAGGGCACAGTGATTTATTTCGTCAAATTATTAATTTGACCTGAGTTGTGATTTTACTATACCCTAGTTAGATTAAAAGTTAAGATTAAGATTTTCAAATTGCCGCCAAAAATGATTTCTCTATACGCTCACCTGATATGGTTTTTGTAAATTTAAAAGCAAACGCATTACAACTTTAAGGTTTTAATTTTACAAAAACAAAATATCATTTTTGATGGAAAACCTTAGTATGTAAAATTGCACTTTGGTCAATGTTTTGTAAATTTTGTGTGTATTGTGCCGTGTTTTGTTTATACGTATTTTTAGCATAACTTTAAAAAGTATATTTGTGTTTCATGGAATAGTACTTTTGTGGGGCACAGCGGTTCTTAAAGTTGTAAATGCAATATTATTAACCAAAATATGCTGAATATCGTGAAACTATTCGTTTATGCTACTTTTGGCTGCTTGTTGAAAAAACTTTTTTTTTTAGAACAATAATGTTTGCGCAATCAGAGCTGATTAACATTTGGAACATCAACAATCGCCCTGAGAACGCATTTCAACAGCACGTAATTGAAAAAAATAAATATGGAACATATAGCTCTAATAGATCATGAAGTAAGAACTTTAGTGACAACTGTTGTCGAGTTCTCGAAAAATTAAAAAAAAAAAAACTCAAAATGGCTTACTAAAAGCAAATATTAGCATATCATCTTAATTTTGGGACCAACAAAGTGCGGCGTTTAAAAGTTGACTATGAAAAAGCTGGTTCCCGACTAAAAAGAAGGTTAGCCACGGAACTTGTTTCGCCAAAAAAAAAAAAAACAGCGGAAAAAGGCATGGTTGCTGAAATAAAAAGAAAACTTTTTCGACTTAGCAATGTCCGCTGACAATGCCTTGACGTTTTTAATTGAAAATTGAATTGTACAAAATTTGTAGCCCCTAACTTGATTTTTCGAATTTATGCCAAAAAAAGTGCGAAATAAATCACTGTGCTCTGTGAAAAAGTAAAAAAAACTTATTGTTTACTCGGCAAAAATCAACCAGAAATAAAATGTATCAACCAATCCGCAAGTGTGGGAAAAGGAATTTTAAACGATTGTTTCTCGTGTTTGACCGCTTTATGCATAAGTATCGTTTTGTTTTTTTAATGGATCACAACTTTCAATTGGCAACAAAATTGAGTTTGGTTTGAGATTTTATTATGGATAGTCTTACGCCAGAGCAACGCTTTCAAATTGTTGAATTTTTTTATGGAAATAATGGTTCCATTCGTCTAACTTATTCAAAATGTAACTTTTTTTCCCTGATGAAGCCTTTTTTTGGTTGAATAGTTGTAGCTAAATATGTATGTAATATGTCATTTTGTCACTTGTCTACGTGGATAAACGAGAGGCAATTGAACACCTGGAAATCAACATTCAAAGAGTTATTGGCGAAATATGGCCGCAGATGCAGCAGAAAGATTGTGAAAATATTCCAGATAGTGCTTTGTACGCGTCAGCCGTGGCGGTCACATGACCGAAATCATATTTAAATATGTATTATTAATGAAATTCTCCAATAAAGTCCGTTTCATTAATATTAAAAATATATTTCTTTGTTTTATTATGATTTCAACCTAGAATCACAATTTTTCGTATACATGGTTTGTATTGTGGAAGGTACAAGGTGCGTTTCAGCCAGTAGCATAACGTCAATATGTTTGTCATTGAGGAATTGTGTTAATTAAAGTTTGTGTCGTAAAAAGCCAGAGCTATACGTAAGGAAGCTATTGATTACTTTGATTGCAGAGATGCATGCATTTGCACCATGATATTTTGGGTTCGTGCGATTTCTTGCATAGAAGTCATTAGGTCCATCATTTGTTGTTGCATGTTATATATTAGTACTTCTAGGTGCTTTGTGGCTGCTCTACTGGTTCAGCATATGTATTGTTCTGCTCTGTGTTGTGGACGGATGGTATGGGATTTTTAGATGTAGAACTTATTTGAGCCATTTTTAGAGCACTTGCAAATGTTACATTCTTGTTGATTGTAGCAGCGCCGAAAGAAGATTTGGCTGCATTTGAGAAGAATACGACGGGCGTAGTTTTGAAAGATATAAAAGTTTTTGGAACGTTGTTTTAGCCGATTTTTCAGCTCCTTGTAGGCAAGACAACCACTATAGTTTGCAGTGTGGTTTCCTCCAGACTTCTTAATGCTAGGATCATTCCTGTTTGATGTGCAGTTTGCAGAGCCGTGAAGCTCACCAGAAGCTACACATACGGGTCGAAGTATACAATAGGACCTTGTATGCCATATTCTTGACAATTAGTACTGGGCCGTTCCTTTTATGCGGCTCCTCTACAGTGATTCCACGGTGCAGTAAAAACTGCAATTTGTAGATTGGATGCACTTAATTTTTTCCCAATGCCATTGATTCCGGCACTAGTATCACTCTGAAAAGATGCTGTTTAGGATGTTGGTTACGAATTTTGTGATAAAGCCTTGCTCCTTTAGCGCTTCGGAGACTTCGACATCAGGCTTCGACAACTTGCAAGCCTTTTAGTGGATACGTGTAATAATTCTTGTTGCTATTATTTGTGCACTAGGACACCACTCTATAGCTGTCCTCGGATTTGGTCTGGACCTTGGTTGCATGGATATTTCCTTTGGCTAGGGGGACTATGTGGAAATTATCTTTCCCAATAAGGTCAATTATTTTTTTAACAAGATCATTTAAACTTTTCTCGAATATAGATTGGGGCGGTTTCATCAGCTACGGAAGGTAATTCTTCAAAAGTATCGGGTAGCAATGCAAATCTAATTTTTGTGTTATATAAATTACGCAAAGATTTAATATATTTATGCGATTTTTCATCGCACTTAGAGTCTTTTCGCTTTTGCTGTTAAGTATTTTTATTAGATGTACTTCAACCACTGCACTTTTGTTTTTATTATATTATTTTTCCGGGAGCACAATCAAAACACGTCTGCACACGCCTGGCATAAGACTATTTAATTTTGCAAGCTTTACAGCAGCAGAAGAAATTTAGATGAAGAAACGAAGAACTGCAACGAAAATGTGAAAATAGAATCCATCAAGACGAATTTATAAAGCATCTGCAAAGACTTCAACTCCAATAAATCCCGTAAATTTTACAGCCAAATAAAACCAGAAAAACTCGGATTTCAACCTCGCAAATCCAAAATGGTGAAGTAGACACTGATCAACAAAAGATTGTGGAATGATGGGCTGAACATTTTAGCGAATTGTTAAATGCCGGGAATACTGAAAGAAACATCGATGAAAAGAAAGTACGATGATAATCTCGCTGAATATTCGCAGGATAAACAACGACGACACCAGGAGAAGACAACATAACAGCTGAACTATTAAAAAATGGTAGCGGAAGTTTTATCGCAATAATGCATATAATAACACTAATATGGGCCAAAAATCTTCCCAATTACAGAAATACAGCGCTTATAATACCAAATCATAAAAAAAGGAAAAAAAAACTATCTGCAAAAACAATCGCAGTAAATCGCTTCTCAACACAACGTACAAAATTTTAACACGAGTCCTCAACAACAGAATCTACAATATGCCGAAAAAATACTACCGGAATATCAAGAGGTTTTCGGCCAAGAAGGTCAACAACAGACCAAAACTTCTCAATCAAACAATCAATGAAAAAATGCTATGAATTGACCTGCATTTGTTATTCATTAATTCAATACCATAAACAAATTGACTATTCCTGCAATATTTAAAAAGATGTAAAATCCCAGAAAAATTAACCAGAATAATAATGCAGACCTTGCGTAACACAAAACAACATCGGAAGTACTTTCTATACAGAACGGCGTTCGCCAGGGCGATACACTCTCTTCAACAGTTTTTAATTTATTGTGCGATGCTAAACGGACATACATATGTAAGTATATTAAACCGAACTATACAAATATATGCATACGCTATAATATTGAAGCGCCATGGCGCGCCAGCAGCAAAAATTGGCCTAAAAATCAACGACGAAAAGGCCAAATATATGCTCATGTCCAGAGAGAAAAACAAACTCACATTAATAACAATTAAGCTTATGGAATTATATATTACATTACATATCTTGGCTACAAGCTAACACACACAGAATGTAAGAAACCAATAGATCTTTCGCATCGCTTATAAAACTCTTCAAATCAAAACTTCTTAACAGATCCTGCAAACTGACCCTGTATAAGACAGTATGACTAGTATTGTGCTATGACTAAATCTTGGAATGAAACGACGAACTTGATCAGCTAATAAAAACGTGATGCGATTTATCAAAGCGCAACGCATAAGAGGGTGAGTAGGCCATGTGACAAGAATGGACGAATCAAGATCACAAGGAAAATAGCTATCACCTGGCTCTCGCTACTCGCTTACAGCGACATCAACTGCCAGCACAACAACGGCAGCAAGCAATGCAACCACAACATCAGTATGCTCCTACCCATCTGATTAGCTCATCGGCAGCTAATTTAACGTCGTCTGCAGCATCAACACTCACGCAAGTACAAAGTATCAATACCACTACCCATAATGCACTCAGTAGCCAAGAACCCTGCAGGAATTTGGTGCCATATAAGTGGCCTCAACTACTCTAAACGTTACTAGTTCTTAAATGGTTCAAAAAAGAACAGACGAAAATGTATGTAACATATAGAAGGAGACGTCGGAGACACCCCAAAGTTACCTAAAATATGATCAGGGTGAATAGAGAAGTCGATATACCCATGTCCGTGTGAACGCCTAGATCTCAGAGATGGTAAGAGCTAGAGTTACCAAACTTTCACATTAGATCCCATATTAATCCATAGGAGACAAGTTTATTTAATTTTTTTGATATTCGGGATAAATTATATAGCTCCCATGGGGGTGTTTGAGACGACCTCGACAAAAAAAAAGCGTTTTAGATGAATTATTCGTTTGTTTATGAAGATATAGTAACCAAATTTGGTATTCGAGTGTTTTTTATAGTTCCCAATGTACCAAATTTGATCGAAATCGGTTGACTATATCATATAGCTCCCATAGGACCGATCGGCCAAAATAACTTTTTTAAAGAAAAATTCGCTATATTTCGTTTTTTAATAAAGATATCGTAACCAGATTTGGCGTTTGGAAATTTTTTAGACCACTTAAGCAATGTGCCAAATTTGAACAAAATCGGTTGACTATATCATATAGCTCCCATAGGTCCGATCGATTTTTTAATACAATTTTTTGTGTTTCGTTTGTTTGTTAAGATATTGGGGCCAAATTTGACATTCGTGAGTATTTTATAGTTCCTAAGCACTGTACTAAATTTAATCCAAATCGTTTGACTAGATCATATAGCTCCCATAGGACCAATCGGTCCAAAAACACGTTTTTTATACAAAATTCGATGTGTTTTGTTTGTTTGTAAATATATTTGAAATAAATTTGGCATTCAGATCTTTTTTAAGGTATTTAAGCACTGCGTCAAATTTTATTCAAATCGGTTGACTATATCATATAGCTCCCATAGGAACGATCGGTCAACAAAAAATTTTTTGCTTATAAATTCTTTTGTTTTTGGTTTTTTGTGAAGAAATCGGACTTTATTACAAGCTAGTGGTACAGGGTATCCTAAAGTCGTCCGCGCCCGACTTTACGTACGCCATTTTTTTTATTGAGGAGGTTGCAACAACCGATGAAAATATATATCTCGTCTCACGAAGCTCTTTCAGAAATAGGAAAAAAGGTTACAAGGCTTATTTCTTAGTGTTGCAAAAATCGAGGAATTGCGTGAATCGAGGGTTGCGATTACCGAGTTCATACTGTAGTTATGAAGTATTTTGACTATGTGTCGAATTTAAGGTAAACGTCGGGACTCCCTCAGACTCAGTGTGTTGAGGGCTGAAAGGCACGCATGCGATCCAGCAGCACGGACTCGGACAAAGGTTTGGCGACCGAGAGGCAAACACAAAAAATTAAATCTCACAAGTATGGAAATACTATAAAACGTCAGATGACAAAAAAATTGGCAAAGTGTGTTAACTGCGGAACAGTACAAAACCAGCAGAAATACTAAAATTTTGAACGATCATCTGAAAAGATTCCACACTGGCTAGGAAAATCATGTCAGATTTCAACACTCCAGCTGCAGGTATTTCGGCGGATACTGAAAATATCGCATCGACAAGCGGCAGTTGTAGATCGTCGATGCATTCTGTAGCTTCGCCTAATTGTTTCGGAGAGGCGAACCAGGCTTAAGAAAGAAAATGTGAACATTCGTTAATTCTTGAATCAAAACTTTTGGATCATTAAACATTATTATCGTATATGAATTTTCTTGTTAAAAAATTAAACAAACTTTAAATTTAAAACTAAAAATGTATATTATTGTGGACGGGATTATCGTCGACTATCGATAGTACTATCGTCGAATATCGACGGTTGTGAAATTATTATCGTCGACTATCGATGGCGCCGACTATCGATAGTTCTCCACCTCAACAACAAAGGAAAAAAAGGCAAAAGAAGCTGCTGCAAAAATTAGGCGTCAGTTACTGAGCAGTGCGATCAGTTCTATTATTGAAAACAATGGTTTTAATAATTAAAATAAGTAATAATATAAAAAGGAAATCTGTGCCGTAATTTAAAAACAATTATTTAAATATAAACAAAGAGCAAAAGTTACCAAACAACAAAGTTATTTAATATTTATATTTCTTGCAAACATATATACATACATATGTACACTACCCTGCAAAAGTTTGGGGTCAGTTGAAAAATCTCATGTTTTTTGTATTTGTCGCCTTATTTGTCGGTCTTGGACCTTTTATTTTAAATGATACATTGAAAAAACATTATATATAAATGAACTACAAATAATATTCGCCAAAAATTGCGATTTTTCTTCGAAAAAAAAAAGAAGAATGAAAAACATCAAATCAGGTGGTTTTCATCAATATGGTTTCCTTTAGATTTGATAATGGCTGCACAGACTCTCGGCATTCGTTCGACTAATTTTTGAAGCGTTTGAACTTGTATTTGTTCCCAAGCCCTCTTCAGACACTCCCACAGGTGATTCACGCTAGTTGGACGTAGTTTTCGCACCTCTCTATCCAGTTCATCCCACAACAGCTCAATGGGATTCGCGTCCGGCGACTGGGGTGGCCATTCCATGATTTTGAGTGCCCCAGCTGTTTCTTTGGATTTTAAGTAGTTAGTACACAACAAATATCGAAAGAAAAGCGTGCTCAAATCGTTATTTTACCGTTCGAAAAAGAGGAATTTATAAAAGTTATTATAATTAGAGCCGTCGGTGGCGTAAGTGGTAGCGTTCTCGCCTCTAAAACCGAAGATCGGTGGTTCGATTCCCCGCAGTAGCACTTGTGCATTTGCATAGCACTTGCATCGGTAGCTCAAAGACGCTATTTGCCTAAAAGTCTCTATTAATTAAAGACACCGCCGTTCGGATTCGGCTATAAACTGTAGGCCCCTGTTCTGTTCGAACAGTTATTAATAGAGATCCCCTATGCCCCTTCTCCAAGGGGTGTAACAGGGAATTATTTATTTTATTTTATTAAAATTATAATTAGAGCATAAGACACGGAAAGGATCGTGTAAAGCATAATTAGATCTACAAAATTGTAAGGCTAAAGGTCGAAAATTACGAGTTTCTCTAGAAGGTATGACAAAAGTAACTTTGCTAAGAAGTACATTGGAATCGATAAGACCGAGTAATAACACGTCATGGTATGTTCTGCGATGATTTAAGGAAGGCAATTTAATAAGGCGAAGTCTATCAGAATATGGCGGCAGTCGGATATTTGGGTCCCAGTTAAGCCACGAATTGCCAAAAATAGAAATTGCTTTTGTACGGACTCAATCATGTCTTGATAAACGTAGTATTGAGGACTTCAAACGCAGGAACACAATATTCTAATATTGGACGGACGAGAGAGATATAAAGAAGTTTGGTATTGTAAGGTACGTTAAACTCTTTAGAGCTCTCTCTCAGCTAAAGTTGCAAATATGGTTATTGAATTTAAGGTTATGATCGGACAAAACACACTCTCGATGTGTTCTAAGGTAGAGGATTCTAAAGAGTAAATAGCCAAATAAGGAGCAAAACGATAAAACGTCATAGCATTACATTTTGACCTGTTGAGAAAAAGTTGGTTGATATTGCACCAAGATTGCAAGTTATCAAAATCATGCTGAAGAACTAAAGAAGTAAGTGCTTATTATTATCGGAATAGGACAGACAGAGTTTGACATCATCCGCGTATATAAGAATGCGAGAAGATTTGATTACTTGCGGAAGATCATTTAAAAAGAAGAGGGTCAAGATGGCTACCTTGAGGTACCCCTGAAGTGACCTTAACTTCTGTAGATTCGCAGCCTTTTAAAACTACCTTTTGGACTCGATTAGATAAATATGACGATATCCAACTTAAAAGGCAAGACGGAAACCCCAAGCGAGACAGTTTAACAATGATAAGATTATGGTTTACCGAGTCAAATGCTTTACTGAAGTCAGTATAAATGACATCAGTTTGTTTTTTTTTTTGCTAAACGCTAGATTAATAAGAGACGAAAGTTCTAAAAGGTTAGCAAAAGCTTTAAAAACCCATGTTGGGGATCCGACATTAAAGAACAACAGTAGTGTTGCAATTGTGAAGTGACAATCCTTTCAAAAACTTTTGGAATTGATGAAAGCTTGGCAATACCACGGTAGTGCTCAATGTTGGACTTGGAACCTTTTTTATGATTAGGGATAATATAGGATTCATTCCAGATTGCCGGAAGACAAGAATATTTAAGTGAAGTGCGTAAAAGAATGGCATAGCAAGAGAGCTACCACAATGCTTTAGGACGCAACTAGCAATGGCATCGGGACCGATTTTGTTCAAATTTGGTACAATGCTTGGCTACTTCAAAAAAAAAAATAAATGTAAAATCTGGTTACGATATCTTTATTAAAAATTAAATAAAGCCAATTTTGTATAAAAAAAATTATTTTGGACGATCGGTCCCATGGGAGTCAACCGATTTTGATCAAATTTGGTACAGTGCTTGGGAACTATAAAAAGCTTTCGAATGCCAAATTTGATTGCAATATCTTTATAAGCACACGAATTATTCATCTAAAACTTTTTTTTTCGAGGTGGTCTGAAACACCCCTATGGGAGCTATATAATTAAACCCCGATATCAAAAAATAAAATAAACTTGTCTCCTATGGAATAATACGGGATCTAATGTGAAAGTTTAAAAGTTTTAAGTTTTTTAAAGATCTAGGCGTTCAAACGGACATCGGTATATCGACTTCTCTAGTCACCCTATATGTTACATACATTTTCGGCTTGCACAAATTTAATATACCCCTTGTGCCATACGGTACAAGGTATAAAAACCATGGACAATCAAAACATTGAGCTCCCAGATCCAACTGAAAATCAAGTCTCCGCTATACAAAACACATCAAAGGAAGAAATCAAGCATTATATAAAGATACTTAAAGATAAAAAGACACCGGGATACGACCAAATAAGCGGCAAAATACTAAAGGATCTACCTGACGCTATAATAAGTTATATACGAAACCTTTCAATAGGATCATTAGACTACAATACTTTCCGAAGGTATGGAAAGTTGCACCAAATACAGCGATTCCTAAACCAAATAAAAACGCCACTATTGCAAGCTCGTACAGAACAATCAGCTTGCTGCCTTTCCTCTCCAAATTGTTCGAAAAAATACTACTTGACAGAATCGACCCGATTATAAAACAAAAGTTCGCTTTCCCCTCCCACCAGTTCGGCTTCCGGAAACAACACTCAACGGTGCAGCAGATTCACATAGTCAACAAAATTACAGATGACTTTGACATTAAGAATTATTGCATTGCTGTAGTATATTTGGACATTGCGAAAGCATTTGACAGAGGATGGCCCAAAGAACTTCTACATAAGCTTAAAACATATTACCACAACATATTTAATATCCTTAAAAGCTACATAGCCAGCAGATACTTTTTCATAAAATAATACGATGAATGCTCTGAAATCATGACGACGACAGCGGGAGTACCTCAAGACAGCGTCCTGGGCCCCATATTATACCTGGTATACAAAGCAAACATACCAACGCCAACTACTCCAGGGTCCATTGTAGCTACATTTGCCGACGACACTGTGTTATCGTCAACTAACAACAGCGAAAAGGTAGCAACAAAAACACTAAAAATGCGGCATTGAGATTAATAATGACAAAACGCAACATGTTATATACACTAAGAGAAAATCTGCGAGACATCCGATTAAAATTAATGGAGAAGATATAACTACGCCAGAGTGCAAAATACTTAGGGATCACGATTGACGCAAAACTCACATGGTAGCAACACATATTGAACAAAAGAAATGAAATGAAAAACCAATTCCGACAACTCTACTGGCTAATTATAATCATATACAACTATACCTTTTATAGCAGTAAAAAGTAAATCGCACTAAAATTATAATGTACTCTTGCGAAGGGAAGGGACCCCTATACAAATTACTTAAAATCAACCTAAACAGATTGTAATTTATAATGGAAAAAAAAAGAAAAAAAAAACATTATTCTAACATAAAACCACTCAAAAGCTTAGAAATTATAATTAGCAGCTCATTGGTCAGAGCGAGTATGCCCACCATAGGAAGAGCCTTAGCTATTCTGACAACAATTTTATCAACAACATGTGCTTTTTCGGGATTAAGTCCGTTTATTTGATCTGCCCTCAGAGATTCCTCGATCACAGAAACTAAGTTCAGGTGAAAAGGAGTAAATCGATCCTCCAATTGGTGGGCAAAAGCTTCCGCACAGGCTCGGTTAGAGCGATTCCAGAAACCATTGGCCGCCAAAGGCTGCGACTTCCGTCTCCATTTGGTCTCACATTTGTTAGAAGAAAATTTATCCTTCTTTGATTTAAGTCGTTTAAAGCTTCTTTGAGCCTGTTATCAGCCTTGTCAGACGGTCATCTCGAAGCAGCTAGTTTAGCGACGTCTGTTATATTCCTGCGGAACAATTCAAATTCTTCATAAATATCGTCTTTGGTATTAATTTCTCTTTCCAGATAAGTTTTCAAAATAATGCGACGTTGGAAGGTCCTCCTCCATCTGTGGAATTCGATTTTAGTTAGTAGAGTTGGTTAATGACCACTTTTCAGTGGCAGCTTTACGTCAGTCTTTGGCTGCGTCGACGTAGGACATGGGCAAAATTGAGAATTTTTTTTTTTTTCGTTTTTTATCATTTTTAGTTTTAATCAAAATCAAAATCGGGGAAGGTCGCCAAAAAAGTGGCCCGCCTCAATTATTTTCGCCGATATATATTATATTTTATGTTAGGGCAATGTTTCAGCATTGAAAATCTGTTTTTTTTCCGTAAAAGTCGACTACCTTTCCAAAATGCCCCGATTCACAAAAATTGGAATTTTAAGAAAAAACTACAGGTAAAAATGTGTTCCCAATTGAAGTTTTAGTAAAAATGGAAAAATTTCCTATTTTAACAGGCTTTTATTAGCTTGGGTGGTATGTATGCATGTATGTAATGGAATCTTTGAACATAATTTTCATCAATTTCCAGAAGTCTGATTAATTTGAATTTTTGCATACGTATTAAGGATCGATGACAATGCAATAATTTCATAATAGTTTTCCATTATCCTTAATAGGACCGCCAGGATTAATAAATGCAAAAAAATTTTAGTAAGCCATGAGTTTATTTAATATATTAGACAATTAAAAATTTAATTCATAAATTAGACTTGTTTCTAGGAGAGTGCTACATTAGACGCACCGAGGGTATATTGACACCTTAACGACGTCAATCTAGGATTTTCCATTAATTGGAGCGTGAAACTAACCACAATGATGAAAATGGATCCCATTGGTCCGTGAGGGCGATTGATTTCGGATCAATTTCCGTTGATCGATCATACGGGGACCACTGAGTGGTTCTTTCTAAAAAAATCTACTAATTAATTAATTCGCTAATTTATGAGTTTGGCATAGACTAATAAATGAAAAATAAATTATAGTTTAAAAAACTAAAAAAACACGCTTTTATTGCCAATCGAACTAAAAACTAGAAAATAATTTTTGATGACAAAGAGTTGAATATAACATAGTAGAAGATGAAACAATCAATCATAATGAATCTCCTCAAAACAAAATTATAATAAAATTTAAGTTATTAACACAATAATTCAATTCAGAGTAAAAAGCGTGGGGTGCATTTTACTATAGTTCATAACTATCCTCTCATAGATAGTAGCCAATAAAATGATTGTAATATTTAAAAATATCAAGCACCCCACGCTTTTTACTCTGAATTGAATTACTGTGTTAGACACTTATTCAAATACATGTTTATTAACAGTGATCCAATAAAGTTTATTCTTTATTACATTAAACGATAATTATCAGCATATGCTTTCCATTTGTGCAAAATAACTTTAAGTTAAGTTTGAAAATTTGTCCCGCCCAATACAAGAGTGTGTATGACAACCCTACTCAACCCGACTCAACAGCTGTGCTCAGCATTGAGAATGGCAAAATCGGTTTGTTTACATTTGAAAATTTGCACAAAAATAAAAATTAATGTTTAAAATGCCAATTGCTCAATTATTAGCCAATAAGGCTTTACAAAAAAACCCCCTACAAGGAAAAGTCAAGCGAAGGCGTCGAAGAACCTTTACTGATATTTTCATTTAAACCTTAACTGCTGAACTTTTGACAATCACAGCCATGACTAACATTCTGTACATTGCCACTTTGTAGGATAAAGGTGCACAGCACATATTTATGTAACTTTCCATTAAATTCGTAGCTTTTCATAAAGGCAACTTAGGTTAAATAAAATAAACAATTTTTTAACTATCATTTAAGATCAAAAACATTTATTAATACGCCAAAATAATTACTTCGAAATGTTATAATTTAGTACCGCACTATGTGGCAACTCCTTTGTAGAATCGATTTTGAACGTAGACACAGAATGGCAAATGAACAGTCGATTTTAATATCGTTTTTGTAAAAATGAAAATCATGAATTAAAATATTAGATTTAGCAAAACATAAAGACACAGATATTTTAGAAATTGAATGAACTTTCCAAATAAGTAAGAGGTTAATTGTATAAATTAGTTTTTATTAATGAATTTAATCAAATCTCCAAAAATTTTGTCGACGGTTTTGAAACCGTTGTTTGTCATGTCTGTGGCACCGAGAATTGGAATTGCATCGAAATTGAATCGAATTGGTTTTCTGTGGCACCCCTGTATAATTTAATAATTTTGTTTGCACAGGATATCTTAATCACTGTAAAATCATATTAAGTTGTCATTTTGTCTATATTTTGACTTTCTTCTTGGGGACTTTTGGGCAAAATCTGGCTACGCGGGCCCATTGTGAGGCTTTAGCTAAAAAGTGCAAAAAGTGGGTGGGAACAGGGGTATGTAGATATCGAAATGATTTAACAAACTGTATGTATCTATCTCTATCTCTTATAGTCTCCGAGGTAAGAAGTTGATACAGACGAACATAGCTTAATCGCTACTCGAGCACTTTGGTATAAAGGACTTGGGGTCTGCCATGCACTAATATAGTATACCCCTTTGTACACTTACAGTTACATTCATAGTTGAACAAAAAAATGTATTATCGAAATTTCTTTATAAATAAAAAAACTTACATATGAGCCGCTCCATACATTAACTCCATACCCCAATGTAAATCGTTTTGGAAACGCTGTATCTGTTCTAGCTGAGCATAGACAATTATTTGTTTTTAAACAGCCGAAGATGCCCTCTCCCTCTCAATAATATAATATTGTAGGTCAGCAGAGCTCGTAAAAAACTGTCAACACTTTCAGAGTGTCCGAAAAAAATCACTCTCTTAAGAACACTTTGTGAAACGCAATTGACATAACACTTTGAATTGTATATTTGCTCAAAAGTGTTCCGCTCAGAGCAAAACACCTTTTTTCTGTTCCTCTGATCTAGCACTCTAAATGTTACTGTGTACTTCTTAATCTTTTCAATATTACTCCCACTTTGTTTTTAAAGAAAAAAGTATTATACCGTTATAATCAAGATGATTATATATGTATACTTCCTCTCTGTTGGTTGTGTTTTTACCGCGCTCCGCCTTTTTATTTATTTTCCGTCGATTTACATCATAAAAAAATTTAATTTTTCTACCTAAGCGAACTAAAAGCAATAATCAATAATCTTAACTAAAGAGATTCACGTTTTTAACTTTAATTGTGTCTATTTTGCTTATTTTAATATTTTCTTAAGCAATATCAGTGCAAAGCTTGGCAATACCACGGTAGTGCTCAATGTTGGACTTGGAACCTTTTTTATGATTAGGGATAATATAGGATTCATTCCAGATTGCCGGAAGACAAGAATATTTAAGTGAAGTGCGTAAAAGAACTGGTAAAAGAATGGCATAGCAAGAGAGCTACCACAATGCTTTAGGACGCAACTAGCAATGGCATCGGGACCGATTTTGTTCAAATTTGGTACAATGCTTGGCTACTTCAAAAAAAAAAATAAATGTAAAATCTGGTTACGATATCTTTATTAAAAATTAAATAAAGCCAATTTTGTATAAAAAAAATTATTTTGGACGATCGGTCCCATGGGAGTCAACCGATTTTGATCAAATTTGGTACAGTGCTTGGGAACTATAAAAAGCTTTCGAATGCCAAATTTGATTGCAATATCTTTATAAGCACACGAATTATTCATCTAAAACTTTTTTTTTCGAGGTGGTCTGAAACACCCCTATGGGAGCTATATAATTAAACCCCGATATCAAAAAATAAAATAAACTTGTCTCCTATGGAATAATACGGGATCTAATGTGAAAGTTTAAAAGTTTTAAGTTTTTTAAAGATCTAGGCGTTCAAACGGACATCGGTATATCGACTTCTCTAGTCACCCTATATGTTACATACATTTTCGGCTTGCACAAATTTAATATACCCCTTGTGCCATACGGTACAAGGTATAAAAACCATGGACAATCAAAACATTGAGCTCCCAGATCCAACTGAAAATCAAGTCTCCGCTATACAAAACACATCAAAGGAAGAAATCAAGCATTATATAAAGATACTTAAAGATAAAAAGACACCGGGATACGACCAAATAAGCGGCAAAATACTAAAGGATCTACCTGACGCTATAATAAGTTATATACGAAACCTTTCAATAGGATCATTAGACTACAATACTTTCCGAAGGTATGGAAAGTTGCACCAAATACAGCGATTCCTAAACCAAATAAAAACGCCACTATTGCAAGCTCGTACAGAACAATCAGCTTGCTGCCTTTCCTCTCCAAATTGTTCGAAAAAATACTACTTGACAGAATCGACCCGATTATAAAACAAAAGTTCGCTTTCCCCTCCCACCAGTTCGGCTTCCGGAAACAACACTCAACGGTGCAGCAGATTCACATAGTCAACAAAATTACAGATGACTTTGACATTAAGAATTATTGCATTGCTGTAGTATATTTGGACATTGCGAAAGCATTTGACAGAGGATGGCCCAAAGAACTTCTACATAAGCTTAAAACATATTACCACAACATATTTAATATCCTTAAAAGCTACATAGCCAGCAGATACTTTTTCATAAAATAATACGATGAATGCTCTGAAATCATGACGACGACAGCGGGAGTACCTCAAGACAGCGTCCTGGGCCCCATATTATACCTGGTATACAAAGCAAACATACCAACGCCAACTACTCCAGGGTCCATTGTAGCTACATTTGCCGACGACACTGTGTTATCGTCAACTAACAACAGCGAAAAGGTAGCAACAAAAACACTAAAAATGCGGCATTGAGATCAATAAAGACAAAACGCAACATGTTATATACACTAAGAGAAAATCTGCGAGACATCCGATTAAAATTAATGGAGAAGATATAACTACGCCAGAGTGCAAAATACTTAGGGATCACGATTGACGCAAAACTCACATGGTAGCAACACATATTGAACAAAAGAAATGAAATGAAAAACCAATTCCGACAACTCTACTGGCTAATTATAATCATATACAACTATACCTTTTATAGCAGTAAAAAGTAAATCGCACTAAAATTATAATGTACTCTTGCGAAGGGAAGGGACCCCTATACAAATTACTTAAAATCAACCTAAACAGATTGTAATTTATAATGGAAAAAAAAAGAAAAAAAAAACATTATTCTAACATAAAACCACTCAAAAGCTTAGAAATTATAATTAGCAGCTCATTGGTCAGAGCGAGTATGCCCACCATAGGAAGAGCCTTAGCTATTCTGACAACAATTTTATCAACAACATGTGCTTTTTCGGGATTAAGTCCGTTTATTTGATCTGCCCTCAGAGATTCCTCGATCACAGAAACTAAGTTCAGGTGAAAAGGAGTAAATCGATCCTCCAATTGGTGGGCAAAAGCTTCCGCACAGGCTCGGTTAGAGCGATTCCAGAAACCATTGGCCGCCAAAGGCTGCGACTTCCGTCTCCATTTGGTCTCACATTTGTTAGAAGAAAATTTATCCTTCTTTGATTTAAGTCGTTTAAAGCTTCTTTGAGCCTGTTATCAGCATTACGGGAGAGGGCCTTGTCAGACGGTCATCTCGAAGCAGCTAGTTTAGCGACGTCTGTTATATTCCTGCGGAACAATTCAAATTCTTCATAAATATCGTCTTTGGTATTAATTTCTCTTTCCAGATAAGTTTTCAAAATAATGCGACGTTGGAAGGTCCTCCTCCATCTGTGGAATTCGATTTTAGTTAGTAGAGTTGGTTAATGACCACTTTTCAGTGGCAGCTTTACGTCAGTCTTTGGCTGCGTCGACGTAGGACATGGGCAAAATTGAGAATTTTTTTCTTTTTCGTTTTTTATCATTTTTAGTTTTAATCAAAATCAAAATCGGGGAAGGTCGCCAAAAAAGTGGCCCGCTTCAATTATTTTCGCCGATATATATTATATTTTATGTTAGGGCAATGTTTCAGCATTGAAAATCTGTTTTTTTTCCGTAAAAGTCGACTACCTTTCCAAAATGCCCCGATTCACAAAAATTGGAATTTTAAGAAAAAACTACAGGTAAAAATGTGTTCCCAATTGAAGTTTTAGTAAAAATGGAAAAATTTCCTATTTTAACAGGCTTTTATTAGCTTGGGTGGTATGTATGCATGTATGTAATGGAATCTTTGAACATAATTTTCATCAATTTCCAGAAGTCTGATTAATTTGAATTTTTGCATACGTATTAAGGATCGATGACAATGCAATAATTTCATAATAGTTTTCCATTATCCTTAATAGGACCGCCAGGATTAATAAATGCAAAAAAATTTTAGTAAGCCATGAGTTTATTTAATATATTAGACAATTAAAAATTTAATTCATAAATTAGACTTGTTTCTAGGAGAGTGCTACATTAGACGCACCGAGGGTATATTGACACCTTAACGACGTCAATCTAGGATTTTCCATTAATTGGAGCGTGAAACTAACCACAATGATGAAAATGGATCCCATTGGTCCGTGAGGGCGATTGATTTCGGATCAATTTCCGTTGATCGATCATACGGGGACCACTGAGTGGTTCTTTCTAAAAAAATCTACTATTTAATTAATTCGCTAATTTATGAGTTTGGCATAGACTAATAAATGAAAAATAAATTATAGTTTAAAAAACTAAAAAAACACGCTTTTATTGCCAATCGAACTAAAAACTAGAAAATAATTTTTGATGACAAAGAGTTGAATATAACTGTAGTAGAAGATGAAACAATCAATCATAATGAATCTCCTCAAAACAAAATTATAATAAAATTTAAGTTATTAACACAATAATTCAATTCAGAGTAAAAAGCGTGGGGTGCATTTTACTATAGTTCATAACTATCCTCTCATAGATAGTAGCCAATAAAATGATTGTAATATTTAAAAATATCAAGCACCCCACGCTTTTTACTCTGAATTGAATTACTGTGTTAGACACTTATTCAAATACATGTTTATTAACAGTGATCCAATAAAGTTTATTCTTTATTACATTAAACGATAATTATCAGCATATGCTTTCCATTTGTGCAAAATAACTTTAAGTTAAGTTTGAAAATTTGTCCCGCCCAATACAAGAGTGTGTATGACAACCCTACTCAACCCGACTCAACAGCTGTGCTCAGCATTGAGAATGGCAAAATCGGTTTGTTTACATTTGAAAATTTGCACAAAAATAAAAATTAATGTTTAAAATGCCAATTGCTCAATTATTAGCCAATAAGGCTTTACAAAAAAACCCCCTACAAGGAAAAGTCAAGCGAAGGCGTCGAAGAACCTTTACTGATATTTTCATTTAAACCTTAACTGCTGAACTTTTGACAATCACAGCCATGACTAACATTCTGTACATTGCCACTTTGTAGGATAAAGGTGCACAGCACATATTTATGTAACTTTCCATTAAATTCGTAGCTTTTCATAAAGGCAACTTAGGTTAAATAAAATAAACAATTTTTTAACTATCATTTAAGATCAATAACATTTATTAATACGCCAAAATAATTACTTCGAAATGTTATAATTTAGTACCGCACTATGTGGCAACTCCTTTGTAGAATCGATTTTGAACGTAGACACAGAATGGCAAATGAACAGTCGATTTTAATATCGTTTTTGTAAAAATGAAAATCATGAATTAAAATATTAGATTTAGCAAAACATAAAGACACAGATATTTTAGAAATTGAATGAACTTTCCAAATAAGTAAGAGGTTAATTGTATAAATTAGTTTTTATTAATGAATTTAATCAAATCTCCAAAAATTTTGTCGACGGTTT
The DNA here is from genome assembly GCA_037043745.1 of Chymomyza amoena. NCBI lineage: Eukaryota > Metazoa > Arthropoda > Insecta > Diptera > Drosophilidae > Chymomyza > Chymomyza amoena. The sequence goes on from JBAMAX010000344.1 coordinate 126,799, forward strand.
TGAAACCGTTGTTTGTCATGTCTGTGGCACCGAGAATTGGAATTGCATCGAAATTGAATCAAATTGGTTTTCTGTGGCACCCCTGTATAATTTAATAATTTTGTTTGCACAGGATATCTTAATCACTGTAAAATCATATTAAGTTGTCATTTTGTCTATATTTTGACTTTCTTCTTGGGGACTTTTGGGCAAAATCTGGCTACGCGGGCCCATTGTGAGGCTTTAGCTAAAAAGTGCAAAAAGTGGGTGGGAACAGGGGTATGTAGATATCGAAATGATTTAACAAACTGTATGTATCTATCTCTATCTCTTATAGTCTCCGAGGTAAGAAGTTGATACAGACGAACATAGCTTAATCGCTACTCGAGCACTTTGGTATAAAGGACTTGGGGTCTGCCATGCACTAATATAGTATACCCCTTTGTACACTTACAGTTACATTCATAGTTGAACAAAAAAATGTATTATCGAAATTTCTTTATAAATAAAAAAACTTACATATGAGCCGCTCCATACATTAACTCCATACCCCAATGTAAATCGTTTTGGAAACGCTGTATCTGTTCTAGCTGAGCATAGACAATTATTTGTTTTTAAACAGCCGAAGATGCCCTCTCCCTCTCAATAATATAATATTGTAGGTCAGCAGAGCTCGTAAAAAACTGTCAACACTTTCAGAGTGTCCGAAAAAAATCACTCTCTTAAGAACACTTTGTGAAACGCAATTGACATAACACTTTGAATTGTATATTTGCTCAAAAGTGTTCCGCTCAGAGCAAAACACCTTTTTTCTGTTCCTCTGATCTAGCACTCTAAATGTTACTGTGTACTTCTTAATCTTTTCAATATTACTCCCACTTTGTTTTTAAAGAAAAAAGTATTATACCGTTATAATCAAGATGATTATATATGTATACTTCCTCTCTGTTGGTTGTGTTTTTACCGCGCTCCGCCTTTTTATTTATTTTCCGTCGATTTACATCATAAAAAAATTTAATTTTTCTACCTAAGCGAACTAAAAGCAATAATCAATAATCTTAACTAAAGAGATTCACGTTTTTAACTTTAATTGTGTCTATTTTGCTTATTTTAATATTTTCTTAAGCAATATCAGTGCAATTTTATTGTTGCTGTGTTTCTCTGGATATTCGCTCAACTTGTTGTTGCGAATCTTCTCAGTGCGTGCTTTTTGTTTTTGTTCTCTCGTGCGTCGATTTGCGCTTTCCGTTTTGTGCTGTGCTTGCCAACTATATTTGTTGTTGCGTGCATCAACTTTATAACGGTTCCGTGTAAATTTTGCTCTGAGCGTTATTTGTGTATTTTTATACATTACACTAGTGGGCAAAAGTTTTTTGACACAATACTCCAATACTCTATCTGACTGTCTGCTGCATCTGTTGTGCATAAATAAATAAATATTCAGGCCTGTTCTAGATTTCGACTCGTTTTGAAAAGTCATAACGAGTGCATTCCGACAAATGGTGCTCTAGATTTCGACCGAGTTCGAATCCACTTCGAATCGTTTTCGAATCGTTTTCATTTAGACCAGCTGTGCAGAGCAGCTGTGTTGTTTATGTTTGTTTATATGGCGCTAAATTGAAATGGAAGCGGCATCATACAGCAGCCGTCTTTTAAAAATGGACACGTAGTAAAAACATAAGCAATTTGTAGTTTGCATTTTAGTTTTAAAAGTATAACATACAAATTTACGCCAACTCTATGTGTTTATTTTATTTTAGTCGGCAAATTATTTTAAGCAGCAGTTTCAGAGCCACCTTCAGTTACTTCTCTGCTACATTCCGCTTTGTTGAATTGTTGTTTGTTTATTTTCCATAAGCATTTCACAATTGTATTGGTCATGCGGTTAATTATCATCGCTTAAACAGGCACATTTCTTTCTCACAGTCATATTTCCTGTAGTTGACATCGTTGGTGCTTGTAAATTTGCCAACATTTGACAACGTTGGTATTGTGTTTTGCTTAGCACTTCCTTTTTTGCTCCTTCAAAAATGTATTACTACAATTAACTAAAAAAAGCGGATCATTGTTGTTTGTTTAAAAAGTGCGCCAAATTCCAAGCAAATTGCCAGCTGATCACCCATCGATAAGTTGACTTGTAGAGTTACCTCAAGTTTTCGAACATCCATTTTATTAATTTAATTTTTCTTTCTGCCAACATCTTTCTGACAGACAAACATTTTTTATTTATTTACCAATTTTGTACAATTTATTTAATATACATATTTTAAGCCATCCATTAATAAAATTATCTTCGAATTTACTTGTGCAACACGACAACACGACTACACAATACACATTTCGAAGTTTTGTTTTGTCTAAATCTAGAACACCTTATTTTCATTCCACTCGTTTTGGTTTTGCATGTATACACAATTTTAATAGACATTTTTTGTCATAAGAATATATAATGAAAATTAACCTTGATTCGTTGAATTGAACACATCTAAATTTTCTTAAAACATTAAAAAATAATACAAAATTAATTTTGGTGGCATTAATGCGTTTATTTAAGCAAACAAAGCAAAATACTTTTCATTTCGACAGCTGCAAGCCAAACTTTTCATAACGAGTAAACTCTTGTCGGAATCGAAATCTAGAACACCTTTCATTTCGATTCCGACACTTTTTGTCTGAATCGAAATCTAGAACATGCCTGATTATCATGAGTGACCTAAAGTGAACTAGCCGTTCGTCGCTAGATGGCGGTAGCAAATAGTTTCTGTTCGCAATGATATGGTCATTTAAGTAGAGCTGGGCTCGATCATTAATTCTCGAGAATCAATCTTTTCGACTGATTCTCACCAAAAAATCAATTTAATCGATTAATCGGACTGAAACGGTATGCGCTAACAAGCTAAAACAGTAAAATTACAAAAGGAAATATATTAAAAAGAAGAATATTTATACAAAATGCAAATTTTATTTCAATAATTTTAAATAAAGAGAAACCAAAATTCAAAACTTGATAAAAGAAAAAAATTAAAATTAATAATTCGCTTGCTTCCAAATTCAAAACTTAAGAGAAAACATAAATATTAAATCACCATTTATTTGATTTTTTGAGATCTTTTAATCTATAAAAAATGGCGGACGTAAAGTCGGGCGCGGACGACTTTAGGATACCCTGTACCACTAGCTTGTAATAAAGTCAGATTTCTTCACAAAAAACCAAAAACAGAAGAATTTTTAAGCAAACATTTTTTGACTCCATATAGCTACGGGAGCTATATGATATAGTCAACCGATTTCAATAAAATTTGACACAGTGCTTAAATACCTTAAAAAAGATATGAATGCCAAATTTATTTTAAATATCTATACAAACAAACAAAACACATCGAGTTTTGTATAAAAAATGTGTTTTTGGACCGATTGGTCCTATGGGAGCTATATGATCTAGTCAAACGATTTGGATTAAATTTAGTACAGTGCTTAGGAACTATAAAATACTCACGAATGTCAAATTGGGTCCCAATATCATAGCAAACAAACGAAACACAACAAATTTTTTTAAAAAATCGATTTTTTGGAAGATCGGATGATATAGTCAACCGATTTTGTTCAAATTTGGCACATTGCTTATGTGGTCTAAAAAATTTCCAAACGCCAAATCTGGTTAGGATATCTTTATTAAAAATCGAAATATAGCGAATTTTTCTTTAAAAAAGTTATTTTGGCCGATCGGTCCTATGGGAGCGATATGATATAGTCAACCGATTTCGATCAAATTTGGTACAGTGATTGGGAACTATAAAAAACTTTCGAATACCAAATTTCGTTACGATATCTTCATAAACAATTATTCATCTAAAACGCTTTTTTTTTGTCGAGGTCGTCTCAAACACCCCCATGGGAGCTATATAATTTATCCCCGATATCAAAAAAATAAAATAAACTTGCCTCCTATGGAATAATATGGGATCTAATGTGAAAGTTTGGTAACTCTAGCTCTTACCATCTCTGAGATCTAGGCGTTCACATGGACGGACGGACAGACGGACAGACGGACATGGGTATATCGACTTCTCTATTCACCCTGATCATATTTTAGGTAACTTTGGGGTGCCTCCGACGTCTCCTTCTATTTGTTACATACATTTTCGGCTTGCACAAACTTAATATACCCTTGGTACCATACGGTACAGGGTATAAAAAAATTAATAAAATACTCAATAGCGCCCCTGGTGGTACTGGAATTAAAAACTAGATGGAAAAAATGGATTCAAATAAACATTTGCCTAGAGGAAAAATAAAGTTTTTTGGCCGTGTAATATAAGGTCTAAGTTGATTTTTAAATTGATTCAAATTCACCGAGAGCCCTAAACCGCTCCTCTACCTCATAAAATTGATCCAGCATTATGTATATAAAAGATCGATGCTCAATAAACAAGAATCAATTTTATTGTCAGAAAAAAAGAATTGAATAAATCGATTTTAAATCGCATCAATGCCCTGCCCTTCATTTATATATAATATTTTTTATTTATTATGCAACTTTTTCTTAAAGTAACTTCTTTCAACTTCGTTATACGCCCAAATATGGGCTACAAGCTGAGACAACGAGTGAAATTTTTGATAATTTCAAGTGACTCACTTCAGTCTCAAAAATCTATATTTTTGGCGTAGGGTCTGGAGTAGGGATGCGCGATACCAGTCCGATATTTTGAATGTTCTCGATTAATCGTCGATCCCATACTAATTTGCTTAGTATCGTCATCGAGATAATATTATGAATTTGAAGTTGGAAAAGTCAACTTGGTCGGATTGACTTAAGATTTGGTAGCTGACGACGCAACTGATACAAATCTAAACTTATTTTTGCTCTATCTCATCTAGTTTAAAAGTTATGGCCATTTGAAGTTGGAAACGTTAATATCGTCCGATTGGCCTAAGATTTCGTTCTAATCTGGGGTTATTTTTGCTCTATCTCGTCTATTTTAGAAGTTATGGCTATTTGAAGATAGAAAAGTAAACTTGGTCCTAATGGCATAAGATTTGAACCTAAATGCATTTCGTTTGATTCTTCTTTAAAAAAATATCAAAAATTCGATGATGATACCAGCGATATCGATTTCTTTCTCGGTATCGAGTTGTTTTGGAATACTCAATATATCGATTGGATTTTTTTCCCTTTATCAAACATTCCTAGTCTGGACCCGGATTGAATATAGGCGTAAATTTTGTATAGTGAATTGTTTTTTTTTTTGAATCGCATCAGTGTCGAGTTGTTTTGGAATACTCAATACTTCGATTTGATATTTTTTTTCCGGCATCGAACAAACCTAGTCTGAACCCGAATTGAAAATTGTCTTAAATTTTATATTTTCATTGAATTTTTTGATAATTAAGGTTTTATTATTAAATGGCATATTATTAAACATTGTATTAAATCGTTGATATTATGAAAAGCTATAGAAAACGATTTTGTTTACTCGATAACATATAAAATTATGAATGAATTGCATTTTGGTTTAGCTTTACTTACCTTTTAGAAACATTATTCCTTCAGAAGAGAGAGCAGATCTTAATTTAATTTCGAATTTGCTGAAAATAAAAAATTTGCATATATTTTATGTTTCGATACTTTTCGTATTCTATATTCCTTAAACAAGTATCTCAATCTTAGCATTAAGTCTGAACATTTTCAGAATGAGTTTGTTTTTTTTAAGGTACGTCTAACTAAAATCACTGTAAACATGCTCAGATTAAAAATTTCTCTTTTAGCGGCTAAACAATAAAAAATTAAGAATTTTTATAAAAAGTATATAAATATAAGTTTTATTTTATACATTTTTCGTCCTTCTATATAGAAATTCCTTAAAGAAATATCTTAATCTTAGCATTTTATCTGAAAATTTTCAAATAAGTTTGTTTTTTAAAATAAAAAATTTTTCTAAAATACTCAGATTCAAAACTTCTATCTACAGCGTCTGTTTAACATTAAGCAAAAATTGAGAATTTTTACAAAAATCTATCTTTAGGAGTTTCACTCAATATTAAAAAAACCGCGCTTGGCCTACTTATAACTCCGCAAATTCTTGTTTAAAGCAAAAACAGGAAAGTATCCTTTAAAAAGTGTTGCTTCTGCTTAAAACAAATTAATTATTAATTTCTCATTAAAAAAAATATTCCTTGCTTTGATGAACAAAAACTGACTTTACTAACTTTTTTTAATCTTATGCTAATACGTTCATTAGTAGCTGTCCATTCACAATATTAGCTACATTAAACTTATCACTCAGCTCAAAAATGCAAACCCACCTTATTATTTCCACAACCTAGTTTTCATATTTTAAAACTAGCTCCCAACTAATAATAATTCAAATACCCAGAAAAACAGCTCATTAAATTTGTATCAAGTTTTAAATTGCTGTCAAATTTTGTTTCGCGTTTCGCTGTCAAAAGTCATAAACGAACAAACTACGCCAGGGGTTTCGAAAACTATTTCATTTTCAAATTAGCAATGTTTTCAAAAATAAACTAGAAAACCAAAAAATAAAAACAAAATCCCAGTTAATTAGCGCAAACGGTGAACGAAACAAAAATAAAAGCAACAACAGCAGTCGTTAAACTTTTTTTGCACTGAGTAAAGTAGTTCAAAACTATCTACAGCCAACGACCTCGGAACCAACATCCGGAACCACCGCCGGAATCCACTGCTTAGCTTATGCGCTGGGAGCAGTGCAAGCAGCGCTTACCTAAAAATATGCAATGTATTTGCGCTGATTCGAGAGCGCAAATAAAGTGCTTAAAAATTTTCGTGAATTAAGTAATTAATGAACTCAACTTGAAATTATTCTGATGTTTATGATGATAATGATGTTGTTCATTATCTAGTTGTTGCAATTATTGTTGTTTGTGTTGTAAATGTAGACATTTTGTTGTCATTGGCAGGGGCGAGAAGATGTTTGCCTGCTTCAAGGCGTAGTTCGTCTAAGTGACATAAAATATTTTGAAGATTTATGGATAATACAATTGCAGCTACTTTTATCTAAGAGATATATTGAATTCGTTTGGGTAACTTTTTTTCTTTTGATTAGATACTACTTGTAGCTGTTTAGTTCTACTTTAAAGCGGGAACTAGTCGTTCCATTCACTAGTTCGTTACATTTATTTAAATTATTAACAACTTTTTCCGCTTTCTTAGGAACTAGTTTGTTACATTTCGCTATTTTGATTAAGTATAACTAGTTGCTTTTGTTGCATTTGACTTAGAAACTGCTCGCTCCATTCACTAGTTCGACTTCTCTGCTTTCTTTGGAACTAGTTCATTATATCTTCTTCTTTAGATTGAGTATTACTAGTTGCTTTATTTGCATTTTGACTTAGAAACTGCTTGCTCCATTCACTAGTTCTTTTTATTTATTTTTCTCGAATGGTAACATCTTTTTCCGTTTTCTTACGAACTAGTTCGCTTCATTTCCTTCTTTTGATTAAGTATAACTAGTTGCTTTTGTTGCATTTTGACTTAGAAACTACTCACTCCATTCACTAGTTCGACTTCTCTGCTTTCTTTGGAACTAGTTCATTATATCTTCTTCTTTAGATTGAGTATTACTAGTTGCTTTATTTGCATTTTGACTTAGAAACTGCTCGCTCCATTCACTAGTTCTTTTTATTTATTTTTCTCGAATGGTAACATCTTTTTCCGTTTTCTTACGAACTAGTTCGCTTCATTTCCTTCTTTTGATTAAGTATGACTAGTTGCTTTTGTTGCATTTTGACTTAGAAACTACTCACTCCATTCACTAGTTCGACTTCTCTGCTTTCTTTGGAACTAGTTCATTAGATCTTCTTCTTTAGATTGAGTATTACTAGTTGCTTTAGTTGCATTTTGACTTAGAAACTACTCGGTCCCTTCACTAGTTCTTTCCATTTATTTTTCTCACGTTTATCTTTTTCCGCTGACCTAGCAACTACTCACTCCATTCACTGGTTCGCTACATTTATTTTTCTTAATTAGTAACAACTTCTCTGCTTTCTTTGGAACTAGTTCATTAGATCATCTTCTTTAGATGGAGTCTTAATTATTAACAACTTCTCTGCTTTCTTTGGAACTAGTTCATTAGATCTTCTTCTTTAGATTGAGTATTACTAGTTGCTTTAGTTGCATTTAGACTTAGAAACTGCTCGCTCCAATAACTAGTTCTTTACATTTATTTTTCTTGAAGGCTAACATCTCTTTCCGCTGTCTTAGGAACTAGTTCGTTAGATTTCCTGCTTTTCATTAAGTATTACTTGTTACTATTCGTATGAACGCAACTTATTTAAACTTCTTGTTCCACTCCGCTAAGTTTCTAGTTCAAACCACTTCTTTCTTTTGATTATGATTTACTTGTTTTTGCTACTAGAACATACCATCCCAGTCTTATTTCTGGTTCCTCTTAAAAACTCCCGAAATTCGGAAACGACTTGCAATAAAGTATTACCTATAGATAATAATAAGAACAGAAATGTGTTCATTAAGTTTTTTCAATTCAAAAGTATTTTAGTGAAAAAAACTGAACTGGCTCTTTTTTGCTCCAAGAAACAAATTCTTTAAGCGTTCCGAGTAGTTTCCTTTAAACTACGTGTACTCTTTATCCTTGTCTACAAGGTACACTAATAGAATATACACCAAACACCTCTTTACAAGCTATGAATAGATTATGCGAACCAGTTCATCAATTCCAAACTGGCAAAACTCAACCCTAGTTTCAAGAGAAAAAGCAATAACAACGAAAATTTAGTTAAGGACATCACATTTATTTTTGTGAAAATTGAAGCTTAAGCAACTGTCATTTACCCAATTTTAGGTAATATCAAAGTCTGCTTAAATGTTCTTGCCAAGATTACCCAACAACTCGTCCAAGTCGCTGTAGCGACACAAAACTCCTTATCACATTTTTTTTTTTTTTGGCATATGGATTATTGATTATATTTACTAATTTATGTGCTAATAAAAATGTCAATTTGTATGCGTGCTTTTGGTCTATAAAGTGGGGAGAGCTGAAGCTGACATAACCATTAGCCTTAAGTGTCCGGCCATGTTGTGTTTGTGCTCGTTTGGCTTCCATTTTGGTTATATGCACCATTTTGTTTTTTCCTTGCCTTTCCTTTGGCTTTGGCTTTTGTCGTTTGTTGAAGGCCAGACTTCCAATGGAGCTTACAAATTGACACCGCAGGACATTTCTGGTAATGATTTCTTTTTGTTAACACAGCTTTCTATGGCCTTGCCTTTGGCTGGTAACTGAGGCGTGTATCCTGAATCTTTGCGTGTTTTGTTACAATGAAATTTAAGGGTTTGATCATGAAAATCACACAAAAATTGTACAATATTGGGGATAAATTTATTTATATAATTTTAAATAAATTTAAGGAATATTACGAAATTTTTAATGAATATATACAAATTTATTTCTATCCAAGCCGAGTTATAATATGAAAACCTTAATTTCTTACTAAACCACCAAAGCACAATGGCTAAATTTCCAAGTTAAAAAAAAAGGAATCGAGGAATTTCTACAAACAGCTAAAACTTGAAGGAATTGAAAATAATAAGATTTTTTAAAATAACAAGATCTAGAAAATCTATTTTTTTAAGAATGCCATTTGATTTACCACGTTTAAAAGAAGCTATTTGATATATTAACGAAGATACTTTTATTTTAGATATTTAGTTAGGGAATTTGTCTTTTTTATAGATTTTTAGAAAAATAAAAAATTTTAACTACACAGTAGAGTGTTCGAAATGAACGATTTTGCTTAAATAATAGCTTTTCAAATATTTGAGATTATTTTAGTGACCTGTCAATTAGCTCTTTCGACCCTAATGAAAGAATAAAGAATTGTAGTTTTATTTTTAACATGGTAATCTTATTAAAACTGTATTCGTTTTGGTTTCTTAAAGAAAATAAAGCATAGTAAATAATTAATCATAAAAATTGTTGGCCCAACTCTGCAATAAAAAACATTTTGCAATTATCAGATTTAAAATGGCGGACGTAAAGTCGGGCGCGGACGACTTTAGGATACTCCTGTACCACTAGCTTGTAATAAAGTCCGATTTCTTCACAAAAAAACCAAAAACAGAAGAATTTTTAGGCAAAAATTTATATATATATATATAATATAGTCAACCGATTTCAATTCAAATTTGACACAGTGCTTAAATACCTTAAAAGATAGAATGCCAAATTTATTTCAAATATCTTTTACAAACAAACATAACACATCGAATTTTATATAAAAAACGTGTTTTGGACCGATTGGTCCTATGGGAGCTATATGATCTAGTCAAACGATTTGGATTAAATTTAGTACAGTGCTTAGAACTATAAAATACTCACGAATGTCAAATTTGGTCCCAATACCTTAACAAACAAACGAAACAAAACAAATTTTGTTAAAAAATCGATTTTTTGAAGTTTGGACCTATGGGATCTATATGATATAGCCAACCGATTTCGATCAAATTTGGTACAGTGATTGGGAACTATAAAAAACTTTCGAATATTTGGTTACGATATCTTCATAAACAAACGAATTATTCATCTAAAAAACGCTTTTTTTTTTGTCGAGGTCGTCTCAAACACCCCCATGGGAGCTATATTATTTATCCCCGATATCAAAAAAATAAAATAAACTTGCCTCCTATGGAATAATATGGGATCTAATGTGTTTGGTAACTCTAGCTCTTACCATCTCTGAGATCTAGGCGTTCACACGGACGGACGGACAGACGGACAGACGGACATGGGTATATCGACTTCTCTATTCACCCTGATCATATTTTAGGTAACTTTGGGGTGTCTCCGACGTCTCCTTCCAAATGTTACATACATTTTCGGCTTGCACAAACTTAATATACCCTTGGTACCATACGGTACAGGGTATAAAAACTAAATTTCTAGAACAAATGCCGCGATCAATTTCTTCAGAAGACACTAAAAAATTAATTGTTCTTTACATAAACATCTAAAAAAATTGTCATATATTTCTTTTGATCCCTAAAACCTCTGACGTATTGAAAATATGAGAGAGAGAGAGCTTGAGTGATAAATTCAACTTAATCAAAAAATTTAAAAGAAATAAGTTTTAATGCATACCTTAAAAAAGTCATATAATAGAAAATATTTAAAAGAAAAGCCGAAAAAAAAAACAACGTTGACTGCGCACTTCACCAATGACTTGCCGATTCCTCAAATTTAGTTAATTAATTTCTTTATTTATTATTATTATATTTATTAAACGCAATTAATTAAATCACAGAACAAAAAAAAATTAAAATAAAAGGAAACCAATAATTTGGAACAAACAGATACAAAGACACACACATACAAGGATAACAACTCCGACGCACGCGTTTCGCTGCTACTGCTGCAGTTTAACCAACGTCGGGCCGTTAACCGACGCAACTGCGCAATGCGCCGTTACATTGGCTTTGCACACAAAATTCGCAAAACACAACAACTTCATTTGTTGTAATAATGCACACACACTTAACAACCAAGCCTTTAATATTTTACCACACAAATTTTTCACTTTTCCGCCGTTTTTCCACGAGTTTTACACAATTTAAAAACCGACTACACGGATCACGTCGCACGCAACTAAAAGAACAAAATAAACTGACAGCCGCTTCAACTGCAAGCTGAGTGATGCAATAGGAATAAGAATTGCTCAACATGCTCTTTGCCGCCGTCAAATCAAAGAGAAACAAATGCAAATTCGAGATCATGTTGGCACAACAACAACACTTGACCACAAATTCTCTCTGAGCGTTTTGAAGTTGAGGCATAGAGCTGAGAGCGCCAATGCAAAAGCAAAAACAAAAAGTGCGCTCTTCTCATAAGCTGCTGAGCTAGCAACAACAACGCGAAAGCCGCGACGCTTTCTTTGCTGTGTTTACTTCATCCTTCTTTTCGCAGTCATTGTTGTTAGGCGTGCTTTGCTTTAAAATTTTGTTTCTGAGCGTTACAGTGGACTCACAAATTATTGGGACACTGCAAATTTGAAACAGTAACTTTACACATAAACATAACGAAAAAATTTTTTTTTGTATAATGAAGAATAATATTGCAGTTATATAATAAAATATAAATAAAATCTTCATAAAAGCAAAAAATAAAAAGGTACATTTTACGCGCATAAATTATTTGGACATTTGTTACCAAGTATGAATTTTGGTGAGAAAAAATCATTTTTTGGATTTTTTATGTTTAATAGGGCTATGTTTGGGTTTTATAATGGTTTTCAAGCGATGCCTCATATTTTTGAAGATTCTGCGCATCAGCTGGTAAAGTTTGGTGTTTCTAGCTCTTCTAGTCTCCGAGATCTAGGCGTTCATTCGGATGGACGGACGAACATGGCTCAATCGCTACCCGAGGCTATGATAAGCATTTTGGTAAAAAGGACTTGGGGTCTGCCGCAACTCCTTCTATCCACTACCTACATTGCACAAATCTAGTATACCCTTTGTACTTTTAATTACAGAGTATAAACAAGTTTTAAAATTTTCCGTAGTAGTGTAGCTTTGAGCCTAAGTACCAAAATTTTTCTTTGACGCCTTTGACCATTTGTCCTCTCGAAGACCTCCGTACTTAGGTCGCTACACCCATCTGTACCACCCACTCGTTAGCCATAAATGAGCCACCTTTGTACTTTTTACCTATTCACTTACCCTATTGTTGCCTTGTCTTCTAATCAGATAATGCACAATAATTTCCAAAAATTCTCATTAAATTTCATAAGCTAATACTCTTTAAGTTAAGTTCTCTCTCGTTTCCGGGGCAGGCAACTGAAACACTGACCCAGTAACAACTTAAAGATATTACAATTTTATTTATTTTGATTCAATTTGGCCAGTCAACATCCAAACATCAAACAGCAGCTGCCAAAGCACCACAAACACTTGACTACGTGTAATACAATTTATGTGCTCCCCCATACAACGACGAACCGCAACGAACCCATATCCAGCCACGTCGAACCACTTTGACTTCCAGGAATCCCACGACTCCTTTTTTATGAAAATTACATTTTTACATAATTTAACAAGATGAGCCGTAGTCGTTGAAAAAAAAGTAGCAAGAAAGTCAGGAACAAGAAGCGTCAGTCAGCAGGATTGGTTTGCGGTTGGGTGGCGCAGCGCTTCTGGATTTTGGTCCTGCTCTGTTCTGGTCAGTGAGCTGCCAGTAATTTCTTTATGTGGGGCTACTTGAGCGAAGCTGCGTCTACGTCTTGCTCCTGTTGCCGCTCCTGTTCTTGTTGTTGTTCCATTGACCACTAAAGTTGCCATAAAGCGGCATATAATTTTGCGCTCTATGACGGACATACAAGAAGAGTCCAAAGTCCAAGCCACCGTGGCGTATTAAAAAAAAAAAAAAAAATGGTGGCACTTGAGTGGCGGCACTTTGAATGGGTTTTTGTGGGCGCCTACAGCAGCCTAGAGTCCTAGCAGATCCTGGGCAAAATGTTGAAGCTTAAATGATGTTGTAAATAAATTTCGCTTCCATTTTTTTTTTTAGCAGGAAGCAAAATGTCTTCATCATCAAGTGGCTGACTTAACGGTAACGTTATGTGCACCGTAAATGCCATAAAAAGCTTGGCCCCAAAAGCTTCCTAAGTGCCAATGGGTGCTTTGTGTGTTAGAAACTCTACGCTCTAAATGTTGTTTATTTGAGTTTTGGGGTTGCCTATTTGAGGCCCTTATGAATGCAATAGCATTGAGTGGGCTAATAGCAAATTTCGAACTAAATTCCACTATTTGGTTAGTTGAGTCTCAAGATTTTGTCGGTAGCAAATCACTTGGCGAGAGTGGAAAGCAGTGGAATATCATTGGTTGAAATGGTTTTAAGGGTAGGCTTTTTGGATGACTCTTGAATGAAAGTTATAGCTATTTTAGAGCTAGAATGTATTAAGTTTTATTTGATTCAGGTAGACCATTTTGAGGTTCCCACACCTTCATAAATTTTTCAAAAGGTAAGCTAATTGCGACTGGTTGCGGACTAGTGTGACTGTAGGTCACAAAATTTTCTAACATTAGCAAAGGTGTTTCTTATTCTCAACGCCTCGTTTGTCTAATTAGTATTCAAATTTATAAATTAGTCAATCAAATTTGAGTATTTTCTTTTAATGAATGATGAGAATGTTGTTGTTGTAGCCTTTATCTCCTTGTGGAGAATAGGACCTCTTTGCATTCGTCGTCAGCAATTTCGGTTGGCGCGCAGACTTGTTGCCATGAGATCAAGGATTTCTTTGCATTTTGACTTAGGAAAATGCCAACTCCTTTTGCATGAATATCTTGTTCTTTTCTTCCCGAATATAGTAATTTTTCGCCATCATTTAGGTTGTGTTCTCCAACACCATTCCACCTGCATTCGGCTAGGCCTAGTATTTCGATGTTAAGACGTTTCATTTCTGCTGCGGCCTGATGTAAGCGGCCAGCTTGGAATAGGGTACGTACGTTCCTTGTGGCAATTTTTGAGCGATGTTTGAAGGAGAAAGTATCGTATCTTCTGGTATTGTGTTCTGGGGTTTCTGGTATGGGTAAATTATTGTTATGACTATTAGAATTTCGCACCTTCAGATCCAATGTGCGTGTCGCCGTTTCGGAAGGATTTCCTGAATATCGATAACCTCCTGGAGACTTATTATTCCTGTTGTTTTGGTTCATATTTTCATATCAAGTATTCAGTTTTGACAGCATCCCGTACGATGGTCATAAGCACAAGGCTGGGGACTAGTAAGGGCTGCCTCATTTTTAGATGACTAGGCGTATCTTTACACATTTTTATAGCGAGTCGCTTGTTTCAAGACAGACACCCGCTTCAGCCGAACCTACATGATGAACAGACGCTGACATTTGCCGTAGAAACACTGTTGGCTCCTTTAGAGTTCTTCCGCTGTTCTCGACTGGGTTGGTTTTGTAACGGAGTTTCCCTTCTTCGGCATGTGTGGTCCGAGGGAGATATTTCATTTCTCTCCTACCACCCATATCTGCGAGACGTTCGCTATCCGCCACCTTTGACGCATTTTCTAGGGATAACAGGTTGCCCCGAAGAAAGAATGTTGAGGATGGCCTCTGAAAATTCTCTG
>JBAMAX010000345.1:0-40817 GCA_037043745.1 Chymomyza amoena
TAAACGTAAAGTGCTTTTTCGTTCAGTTTCGTGCTTTGCCGAGAAGAAAACACAAACAATTGAAAATGAAAATAAAGTACATTTGATTTGCTTTTGTATTATTTGTGCACTGGCACGAAAAGGAAACCGATGTCGAAAGGTGCTCGGAAAATGAACTGAACAAGAGAACTTAAGCTGCGAAGAATTCGTGAACGAATAATTGTCGTTCGGTTCATTTTTTATGTATATGTAGAGTAAGTCTGCCGCGACCAATTTTTGTGCGTGTGTATGCACTAGCAACGAGTTGTTTTTGCTTTGTGTATGCATATAGGCTTACTGTAAGTATAATTTTCAGTTGCGTTGCGACTGTCTTTGTCTAGGATAGTTGCTGAGAAAATTTTTTTATTTGCTGGTGAAGCACGCGGCACATGGGTAACAGTTTAAATGATACAGTTTACTTTTTGGGTGTCGATAGCAAAATACCGTTTTTGCTTTTTGTGTATGCATTTGTTAGTGTTAAGTCAAAAATGGTTATGAAGTGGCATAGTAATCACATGCTCCGAAAGGGTATGCACGCTCAAATCTAAAAATTTGGCGGTTTGTACTCTACCCGCCCGCACCTTAGAACTCTAAAAATTTTGCGTACACATCTTAGTATGTACTATATTGTCATTGGGAAACAGTTATCGGCAAGAAATACATACTTTTTTTGTCTTGTCGCTGCCTCCTTATTATGTACCTATTATGCGTCTTTTACATTTTATTTAAATGCATGGAACGCGTACTATGTTGTTCTATATAACATACTTTGGTACAATTGAATTTGTATCTTTTTGCTGGTGCATACATACGAATTTTAAACAATTGAAAGATATATTTTTTTTAATTTTTAATGTAAATAAAATAAAGAATATTCATGATAACTTAAGCAATATAATTTCAAATAATAAAAATGATAAAACTAAAAAATATTTGTAAAAAAGGTATTCAATAACGCCGTTAACACATAACAAAAAACATTAAATTCAACAACAGTTAATATAATAAAAAAAAAAACAAAAATGCAAACTTCATTGAAACTTAAAAATATAGACTTATTAAAGCTTAAAAAATATACTCAAATTTGCCGTTTGTCCTTACTAATAAAATATTTTCTAAATTTGTTGCAGTTAGTTTATTTCGCTGCTCTTGTAAAATATATTTTACAGCAGAAAATAATCGCTCAACGCTTACTTGTGTGCATGGGATTGCTAACACAACATTGGCTATCTTTGAGAGTGAACTCCCATGATTCTTCCAAAATTCAATAATATTTTCCGTTAAACCTAAACGACTCTGCCGCTCATACATAAGAAGTTCGACTTCTATATTTTTAATTGTATTGTCTTCACAAGTCCCTTGATCTATGTTACTTAGATGCGCTTCTAATAAATTATCCAAATTTCTCAATGGTGTTGGCAGTACTGCATTTGCATCAACAATTAAAGACGATGTTGATATAGTTGTATTATTTTCTGTAAATAAAGGTAAATTATATAAAAAATAAACGATCTGATTTTGCATTGGTATATACCTTTCAAGGCTGAAAATCGCGTATTTAATTCTATTATGCAGAGTTTGGCTTTGGCCGTCTGATCTGGAGTCAACTTTAATTTAACCCTAGGGTCCAAAAATATTGCTGATAAAAATAAGTCGCTCTCAAATAATATAGATTTGCGCTTATTGACTGCATCAATTAATTTTTTGCTTAATTCCGTTGTCGGAAGGCTTTCCAATGTTAAAATAACATTTAAAATTTCTATATATAAGTCGCTATAGATTAAGTCTTCAGATTGCAACTTTTTTGACGCTGAATATGTAATTTTGAAAACAGTCAAAAATTCGTTTATGAAAGCCCAGCTTTCCTCGCTCACTTCGAAAAATGGGTTATCAGCTTTGATCAAATTAATAAATTCCTTTAACTCTGTTAGTCTTTCTAACATAAGATATGTGGAGTTCCATCTAGTTGGACAATCTAAGATGGGCATTTTATGGCAACCGTTTTTCAGCAGGTTAATATAAGTTTGAGTTTTAAGTTTTCTTGCAACCATTCGAATATTTTCCAGCTTTTCCTTGATGCTTCCTGTTTTAAGGACGTCCATCACACAAAGTTGTAAGGTGTGCGCTCCACATCTAACGTTTGTAACGTTGTCTAAAGACAGACTTTTGTCGACAGATAAGGCTTCAATATCAACGAAATTTTCAGAGTCTGCTTCTGTTGTGTGGTTTAAATCATTGACGGCTTTTACCATATTTGCTCCATTATCCGTTGTTATTGTTAAAACCTGGTTCAAGTTTATTCCATATTCTTCTAAAACTTCCAGCAAAACACTTTTCAAATAGTTGCTTGTGTGCCGGTCCTTAAGCTCCTTTATTGCAAGCGTCTTTATTGTTATGCAGTTGTTGCTAATGTACTGCACATTAACGCCCAACACACTTACAGACAACCTTGTTGCTGAATCAATTTTTAAAGATATTAATTTTCCACTAAGTTCATTTGCTATTTGTTTTTTTAAATTTGAAGCAAATTCGGCAATTTTTTCAACGACATTGTGCTCATTCAATATTATGTTTGCTGCTTCTAGCAATGGTTTCGTTAAAATTTTGAATGCCATGTCTTCAGCCATGCGAAGGGGTCTGCCATTTTTCGTAAAAAGCTCTACAATCGCCTTTTCTATATTTTCCTTATAGGCTGTACCACTAAATTTAACTATCTCTTTTGATTGATATGAACTTAAATTTATAGCACTTTTTTTCCCAATATAAAGGTCATAAATTGAATGGTGAAAAGTTTTTAAATGCCGCTCCAAATTAGCGGCATGCCCTTTTAATACTTTGTTGCAGTCTCCGTTCTTGCATATATATACTTTATTATCCTCACAATAGTTAAACAATTTCCTCAACTCTTCGTTTTTTGGTCGCGGCATTTTTTCTTTTTTTTTTCCGTAACTACTTCTTCATGCGACTAATTATTTTGGCAAGTGACAAAAGCAATGCAAGTGATGCTGCACAGCAAGACAAAGGAAACAGCTGGTGCACACAGACACCAAAAATTACTGTAAAATTTGTAACTACTTTTTTCAAATGCATACTACGCATCAACAATTCTTACGGGTATATATGTACATACACACGTGCTGATTGCTTTGCTGATACATACATAAATACATATGTATATGCACAAACCAAAACAAAAACGATCGTTGCTGGTGCACACACGAAATGTACAAAAATTGGTCGTGGGCGAATAATTCGTTTTCACGTTTGCCAGCCGTTTCGTTGGCGTTTCGTTGCGTGTGTTACGGTAAAAAAAAAAACTACAAAGCACGAAAAAGGAATTGTATTGTTTGTGTTTTTTGCCATTGCAAAAATTTTGTTTATGTTTATGTACTTGTACAAATCGATTCAAAAAATTTAAAAAGTTTTCTTCTTTGGGCGAACGTTTATGAAAAGTACGGTTTATTTTCAGCAACAGCTTGTTTGCGCCATCTAGCGACAAAAACTTGTTAGCGTCATCTAGTGTACGTTAAACAGATAAATTGATTATGACGTCATTGATTATGACGTTTTATTACTTTTTTGTATTAAACTAGGGGGCTCTGCCCCTACTAGCTGCGCTCATCCTCCCTACGCTCGCTTCGCGAATCGAACTATATATCCAATATATGTATATGTCAATGACAAAAAACGATTTTATATAATTGAGAGAGATAGAGATATATCTTATATTGATTATTTTAAACCCTAAATAAATAGCTGTACTTCTAAAGATCTTCAATTTTTAGGACTTCCTCAGCCCTTTAAAATCATTAACGTTTTTTTAATGTACTTAAATTTTTTTTTAACTACTTAAATATAAAAGCGTGTTCTACGTTTTTACTACTTCGATGTTTATTTGTTTTTAACTACTCCAAATGGCTTTAATTGCTTTGTGAGCAAAGTTTTTGGTAGTAGTTAAAAAAAAAACTTTTGCTTTGCGCGTGTGAAATAAACAATTTTTTAATTGCTTGTAAAGTCTTTTTCATAGAAAAACTTTACGCTTAATGTTCTAAAATATTTATTATTTTCATTTTTTGCACTTAAATTAAATTCGTTCTCTCTTTCACAAATGAGAAATTCCTTTGTTGCTCGACGCTCACCTCACACGGTTGCAATTTCAGATGGTATATACTATATGGTATATAGTGTATGGGAATACATCTTAAAAATGCAACAGCCTGCAACATAATTTCTGCTGAATTAACATTTTAATAGTTGGTCGACACGATGAAGGCAACAAGGACGCAGACGTCGGCGCACCATAAAAATGATTAAATTTTAATTTCATTCGCTCTTGACTGCAACAAAAAAAAAAAGAAAATAATATAAGAGAAAAGTAATATTAAAATAACAAAAAATTAAAAAGAATTGTAAAAAGACGAGTAAAGTGTTGGGAAGTTGGGTTTTCCACTGACTGCAAATGTGGTTGAAAAATGGGACGCAATTTTCCATAATGTCGCACTTGGCGCTTCTTCACTCGTTTACGCTTCTACATCCCGCTCACTTCCTCATCCTGGCATCCTGCTTTTCTCAGCGCGAATTTTCATTAAGTTGCATTGTTAATAATTTTTTTTTTGCTGCTGCTTGGAGGTTGTTGCCATACTTTATTGCTCCAAATTTCTCATTAAGTGCTTTAATTTTAAGATATATATTTTTTTCGTTAATTTTATACGTTTATTGGATTGATGTCCTTAAATAAGTAGTTTGTCAAATGTTGCATTTTCAGATGCATATATAATATGTGAAACAATGCACTGAAGTTATTTTAAAAAAAGTAATAAATTGTGGAAAATGATTTACAGTACATTCCGGGTAGTTGTGCACTTTTGCATTTCTGCCTGACAAAGTGCACAATCTGTATGATGCATTTTTCACTCCAGCCCAAAAGTATGCAACAAAAAATTCATAGTTCTAAGTGTACAATCTGAGCGATAAATTTTACGCCCCAGCCCAAAAGTATGCAACAAAAAATTAATTCCATATATAGCTGCTGTAAGAAAATCAACCAAGTTGCCAACTACAACTAGTACTAACCATAAACTTTTGTGACATTTTCAAAGCTGCCAGCTCAACTTGACTGACATAAAATATAATAATACATACGTCTATGTGCATAATATGTATATATATACTTACATAAGTACATACACAATTGGTATGCTTTACATGATTAAAACTTTATAAATTTCAAACACAAAGCAATTTCCCTTTCCCGCCAGAAGCTTCTTTCTGGGCACCGCAGTTAACAACTCTTCAACAACAGTTGCTCACTTTGGTTGGTTTCTCCAGCTTACCGATTTCGCCATGCTTTCGCCTTTCGCCTTTTTAACTTATTTTCGCCCACTTTTTGTAGCAAAACTTTTGACAGAAACGCCACAAAAGTTGTCACAAGCGCACACTTCAAGCCACTTTTGGCCAAGTTGATGTTGAGGTTATTTTGCATTTAATAAGCGCTGAAAATGACTTTAGCATAAAGAAGCGACAAGAAAACATTTAAAAGCAAACTCAAACAGTGAACAGTTTAAGATGCAACAGAGAGAGAGAAGGACATTCTAAAATGGAGCAGAGGGGTAAAACGAAGACTTAACTTGTTTTTAATATGGTTAGATGCAATAGTTTTCTTTTGAGCTACGATATAAGGCCTGAAGTGTACTGCTTGTATTTTATTTTGGGATAGTGGAAAACACATATCAAAGGTAAGAAGCATAGGCTCTTATAGAGATCCTTGATGGTCTAAAGAGCAGTCGAGAACTGGTTGGTAGGTAGGTAGAAGTGGTTGTACCGCTTTAGTTTAATAAGACCTATGTGGATGCTCCAGTGAGCTCCAGAGAAGACGAGACTCCACTTCTTACTTTAGCTGGCTATAAGCATTACACAAATCTAGTTTCGACCTCCATCCAAAGATGCGAAAATTTCGTCGATCCTAGGTAGGTAGGTAGAAGTGGTTGTCTTCCGACACACCTAGGCCTATGAATGGCCCGTTGTAATGCCACTTGAGTTAGTCCTTTACTCTCCTGTACCTTCTTTGAACCAACCTGTGGATTTAATAAACGAATTTATCTTTTATTCTGATTCCTGTGAAATCAGTAATATTGCCAAAAGTTTCGGAATCCTGTGTATTCAGTTACACAGGTGGAACTCTACTGTTTCCTCCTCTTCAACCTCCTGACAGCTTCTACAGTAGTCAAATTGCGGCACGCCCAATCTATTGGCGTGCCTACCAATAAGACAATGTCCAGTAAGAGCCGCTATCCTAGCTCTTCTGTCTAGTCTGCTGAGTTTTAAAAGTTTCTGGGTCCTATTCAAGCTCCATTGCGGCCAAGTTTTCCTACTAATAAGACAGGTGCTAGTTTGCTCCCATCTATAGTTAGCATCATTAATGATACTTCTATCTATTAACTATTTACACGTTGCTAATGGTATAGATACCAACGCCTTATCCGGCGGAAGTGGTGCCATTGTACCCCGTCTTGCTAGTTCATCTGCCTTGCCATTGCCCACGATATCTTGGTGACTTGGTACCCAAAGAAGATAAATCGTGAAGAATCTAGTAGCATCTCGTAAAAGCTCGTAACATTCCATTACTGTTTTGGATATGAGCCTAACTGAATGTAGTGCTTTTAAAGCAGCCCAACTATCAGAACAGATCTGAATTTCCCTTTCGGTTTAAACACGATTCTTAATTATGAGAATACTTTCCATTATAGCTATGTCTTCTGCTTAGAAAACACTACAATAATCTGGTAAGCGGAAGGATTCGTTAATGCCCAAAGATTCCGAATAGACACCCCCTCACACCTGATCATTGAGTTGAGATCTGTCCGTAAAAATTGTAATCTTTCTATTGCAGTCTGGTATACCATTGTCCCAATCTTTAAGTGGTGGGAAACTAACACTGAACGGTATGTCTAAGAATAACTCCCTTGAGTTAGAAAAGTCAGTGGTTCTAGGAATTTGTGGAAATTGGTGCAGAATATTCGAGTATCCTCTAGAACTTATGGTTAGATCCGAAGATTCTCTTAGCCTTAAGTTCTACATTGCTATTGCAGTCTGGTATACCATTGTCCCAATCATAACGAGATGGGAAACTTACACTGAACGGTTTGTCTAAGAATAACTCCATTGAGTTAAAAAAGTCAGTGGTTCTAGGAACTTGCGAAAATTGGCGCAGAATAGTCGAGTGTCCTGTAGAACTCCGAAGATTCTCTTAGCCTTATATCCGATTTCACTGCTATATGCTTACTATATAAATCTATTGGCAATAGATGCAGCATGGGGTTTAATGCTGCTGTGGGGGTCGTTCTAAGGGCGCCGCCGATACTCAAGCTAGCCGCTCTTTGAATGGAGTTTATGCATTTCAATGCACTATTTTTGTTCAGCGCCGCCCACCATACCAGAACTCCGTTGGTTAGGACTGGTCTTACTATCGCTGTGTAAATCCAGAGGACTATATGGGGTTTTAGACCCCATCTTGCTCCTACTGCTCTTTTGCATGAGTATAGGGCTATCACTCTATCTTCAACATTTTGGTTCCAAAGCAGTTTTCTGTCTAAGATCAATCCTAAGTAACATGCTTTTTCGCTGAATGTTAATGTGACTCCATTTAGGCAGGGGGATCTAACATCTGTTTTCTCGTGAACATAATAAGTTCCGTTTTGCTGGCATTAACACCTAGCCCACATGATGTGGACCACCGATCAACTTCATTCAGTAGTCTTTGCATGATTTCGTAGACGGTGTTTGGAAATTCCCCCCTTACAACCAAGGCAACATCATCCGCATAGTCGAAAACTTTATGTATACTGTCTTATAGATTCCGCAAGAGCTTGTTCATCGCTAGAACCCACAAGGGAGGAGATAGGACTTCATTTTTACAGGTCGCTGAAACTAAAGAATTCACTGTACTGTAATCAACCCCAAAAGAATGTGTATCGGGTTTTTTAAATTTATGGTAGAATCCTTTCATTCGCAAGATTAATTGCAATTTTGCAGAAAATCATTATATGTACAAATTTTTGATCGACATGCTTCTGTATAAGACATTATTTCAATCCAGCAATTTCTTCACTAAATTAGGAAAGGTCATCCTTTAGCACTTTTGAAATCTTCTTCATCTTCTTCTTCAATCCCCATTGGCTGTAAGGCGTCGGGGTATACTTGGGATATCCATCTTCTACAATTAGGTCCGTCCTTGCTCTCTCTTCTCATCTCTCCCATGGTTCTTCCCCTGATTCTTCCCACATCCTGGATGCAATTTTCCTAAGTTTTTCGGGGTCTTGCTCTCGGCGTATTGCCTTCCGTTCTCATTTCCTGTACCTATTTGGCTTTTCTTAACTCGTCCATCCGATATTGATGTCCAAACCATTTAAGCTGTCTCTCCTCTATTTCTTGTATAATCGACTTTTGAAATCTATTCTTCTTTATTTTAAAATAATATTCTGCGTACTTGTTGTTAGAGTCTAAGTTTATTTAACTTTTATCGCCAAACATTTTTGTTTACCAAATAACCTCCAAAAACCAGAATCCCCGAGATATCTTAAAAGCAATCCAAGCTACAAAAACTCAAAGAAACTACGCGGTACAGTCACACACACTACGCTCGAGGCCAACCATGTAGAAACAATTAATCTTTTTCCATAAACATTCCACCAGTCACCCAATGCCAGCTTGCTAGAACTCTCTTTTTTTTCATATAATATTATATATATTTTTCGGAGACGTCTAAGCAGCCAAAAAATATGATGCTGCTTACTCTAGGAGTAAGTATAGTGTTGCCAATTCACTGGGATCCCCTCTATACGCCCCTCTGCCGAGAACCGCTGAGTGAAATGTTTCAGAAAGTGCAGCTTGCAACCATGAAAAATGATAAATTTCACTTTGTAGCGGCTGTAACCCAACGCTCCGAAGTGCTCTACTTAGCTGCACTCTTTTATTATTTATCAAGCTTATTACAAAAGCAGGAACCAACTGCTGGGTTACTCCCAGTCCCAACCCCAGTGCCAGTCCAAGTGGCATGCAACCTTGTTGCAAGTTCTTTTTGGGGCAACATTGTCACCCCTTTGCTTTGGCTGGCTGGCTGGTTGTTGGTAGTTGGCTCTCGCTTCGTTTGATATTGAAAAATTATTGCTTTTTATGAAATAATGCCATAAATTATTCGTAATACATTAACAATTATTTAGTAGTTGTTTTTCGTTGTCCTCGACATCGTTCTTCTCGTTTCCTTTTTTTTGTTTTTCTTCGTTTTCCTCGTCCTTGTACTTGCCTGCTGTTCAAATGTGTGATATATTACTTGTACTTACTCAAGCAAACTTCAGTTCGTTCAGGACGGACTCGAATACACGCATACGGACGCGCACACACATACACACAGATATAAAAATTAATTTCATTTTGTAATCAATTACCTAAAAAGAGAGAAGAAAAAAACGGTAAAAGAGTTAGTATGTGTGTTGAGAAAAATGAAATGAGAGAAATGTGGGAAGAAAGGGAGAGAGCACGCGGAAGAGAGAGAACGCGTAAATACTACGATACTTGAAGGATAAATGACGGAGCCTTTCAGTCGAGTTTCAAATACTCTTATTCATCTTATTCAATGTTCTTTTTATACACTTTTATTAAGCGTAGGGACAAGTAGGGTGAAGCCTTTTTTTAAGTGTCAAAAAAATGAATTTTTGTAAAATTTGTCGTCGATCAGGGCATTAAATTGGCTCTATTGTGTGAAAACTTTAGATCGATGCGAAGATTTTTTGTCAGGTAAAGGGTTCTCCGAGTAAAATATTCCAAATTCGTGATTTTTGATTTTTTTTGTGTGAGTCGGGAAGTCAAAAAAAAGGCTTTTTAAATGCAGATCTGAATTGTCTAAAAATACGTCAGTTTTTCGCGTAAATACAATGAAACTTGACGGATATGTGACTGAGTATTTAAGTCGAATTTTAAGTACTCTAAGACAAAGCCCTTTTTAATCACTCTTATTATTTCTCGGTGAATTCGGAATCATTTTTGCGTGATATTTTTGAGTGACAAAAAATTAATTTTTTCCAAAATTTAAAGTTGTGTCGTTCAGGGTTGGTCAGGCCAAAAAGGCCCCACAGGAGAAAGTCTTTTGGAAAAAATGATAATTAAATATGATTTTATTATTTGTTAAGGTATCCTATAAAAAAATTAATTTGTTATAATTTGCGGTATTTCAGTTATTAGCAATTAAATTTTGACATTTCGCATTTTATAAGCTTTTAATGAAAAAAAACCTGCATTTATCTTGATAGATGTAGCTTTGAAATCTTCCTTCAATTTATTATTTATAAGTATTACGAGAAAAAAATGAAATTTTAGCTTAAAAACTTTTGGGGCTTAAATATATTCTGGTATTTATAAAGATTTTGTTGCTTTTTATTATCATTTGGCTACTTTGCTTTAAATAAATTTTTTTAATTGTATAAATTTCATTTTTTATTTTTTGTTTTTATTATTTTCAACCTTGGTGAGGATTATCTATATCTTGTATATCTGCGGAGGCTAATTCTTCAATCATTGTGTGTCAAAATTTCAACACTATAATAATAAGCAAAATGGAAAGGCCAGATTTTTGACCAATATACGAGAATCAAAAATTCAAAATTCGTGATTTTTAATGATTTCTTCAGAAAAAAAAATAAAATTAAGTTTAAAAATGGCGGACGTAAAGTCGGGCGCGGACGACTTTAGGATACCCTGTACCACTGGCTTGTAATAAAGTCCGATTTCTTCACAAAAACCAAAAACAGAAGAATTTTTAGCAAAAATTTTTTTTTGACCGATCGTTCCTATGGGAGCTATATGATATAGTCAACCGATTTCAATAAAATTTGACACAGTGCTTAAATACCTTAAAAAAGATATGAATGCCAAATTTATTTCAAATATCTTTACAAACAAACAAAACACATCGAATTTTGTATAAAAAACGTGTTTTTGGACCGATTGGTCCTATGGGAGCTATATGATCTAGTCAAACGATTTGGATTAAATTTGGTACAGTGCTTAGGAACTATAAAATACTCACGAGTGTCAAATTTGGTCCCAATATCTTAAAAAACAAACGAAACACAACAAATTTTGTTAAAAAATCGATTTTTTGGAAGATCGGACCTATGGGAGCTATATGATATAGTCAACCGATTTTGTTCAAATTTGGCACATTGCTTAAGTGGTCTAAAAAATTTCCAAACGCCAAATCTGGTTACGATATCTTTATTAAAAAACGAAATATAGCGAATTTTTCGTTAAAAAAGTTATTTTGGCCGATCTGTCCTATGGGAGCTATATGATATAGTCAACCGATTTCGATCAAATTTGGTACAGTGATTCGGAACTATAAAAAACTTTTGAATACCAAATTTCGTTACGATATCTTCATAAACAAACGAATTATTCATCTAAAACGCTTTTTTTTTGTCGAGGTCGTCTCAAACACCCCCATGGGAGCTATATAATTTATCCCCGATATCAAAAAAATAAAATAAACTTGCCTCCTATGGAATAATATGGGATCTAATGTGAAAGTTTGGTAACTCTAGCTCTTACCATCTCTGAGATCTAGGCGTTCACACGGACGGACAGACGGACAGACGGACAGACGGACATGGGTATATCGACTTCTCTATTCACCCTGATCATAGTTTAGGTAACTTTGGGGTGTCTCCGACGTCTCCTTCTATATGTTACATACATTTTCGGCTTGCACAAACTTAATATACCCTTAGTACCATACGGTACAGGGTATAAAAACTTTGTGGCGAAAATATGAGAATCTGGGCCCAAAGTGAATTGTGTCAAAATTTCAGATTAATACGCAGATATTAAGATTAATCTCCGAGCAAAAAATTCGAAATTCGTGTTTTTCGTTTTTTTTTTGGGTGAACCCGGAAGTGTCCCAAAATGATAAAAACTGCCTTAAGATATCAGGGCAAATATTATATTTTTTATTTTTGAGAAAAAAAGTTGAGTAAAAAAATTACTTGTTGTCTAGTGAAATGGCACGAAAAATGTTCTTATTTTTTTAATAGGAAAATCGTCTAAGAATACGTCAGATTTTCACACTTTTCATCTCTATCATCCTTTTTTCTTAGATTTTTTGGAGTGACAAAAAAATAGATTTTTTTAAAAGCCGTGGCATTCAGGACATTGAATCACCTCAAAAATTTGGATCGAATAGTAGTTTTTTTTTTCAGGTAAATTCAGGTAAAAATAAATAACCTTCGACAAAAAAATTCAAAATTCGTGATTTTAGTTTTTTTGGTATGAAACCGGAAATGTAAAATATAATAAAAAAACGACATATTTTTTTATTTTTGGTTGAAAAGAAGATTGAATATTATATTATACAATAAAATGAATGGTTAAAAATGACTTGAAAAATATGTTTTAATGAAATAAGAGGAGAAGTTGTCTAAAAATCCGATTTTCACGCATTTCACTTCTTTCAGCTAACAGTTTTTGGACTTGGCTCAGTTTCGTCCATATTTGGAATCTATTCACATTTGAAATTCGGTTCAAAATAGTTATTTAGCTTTTATGAACTACTGTGGCGACGAAAAAATGCGAATTAAGGTTGAATTTGTGACTTTGGTTTCACCCCAAATCGATCTTCTGGATTCACCGAAAATCGACTTTTTCGAAGCGGTTCGAAACGTCATTCTGGTGGTAAAAATTAAAGGAACCCTTTAGAACTTTTAAATATAGAGTTTAAATTAACTTGGGACAGACCAAGTAAGATGGGTATTATTATTATTAATTATTAGGCATTTATCAGCCACGAAAAAATGTGAAATGGGTTGCAAGTGTGATTCCGGATTCACCTTAAATCGACCTTCCGGAGTCACCTCAAATAGACTTTTTTGAAACGGTTCGAATTTTCATTCTGGTGGTAAAAAATTAAACGAACCCTTTAGTACTTTTGAAGTATAGAGTCCTAAATTAACTTGGGACAGACCAAGTAAGATAGGTATACTAAAATATGATTTTACCCGAGAACTTTCAAGGTGGCAATTTTGTTTGGAAAACTTGTTCAGAAAAACACGTGTACTCGAGTTGGAGTATGCTCAAAAACTCTATATATTCAATACCAATAGCACAGGTCAACATGTTTTAGTTACTGGAAAGCTGAGGATTATTTCTGAAGTAATATTAATTTGAAGGTCAGATTCGGCCTATCATGTCAAGTTTTTGCGATATTTGTCCGAAAAACTATTTTTTTTCCTACTTTTGAGGTTATGTACAGGGTGCAAAAAATTACTCCCACCTTTCCAACAACTGACATGACCCCTGTATTTGCAAGAGAATAAAAATATCTTTTTTTTGCAATTTTTATTTTGTAATTTTTTTCATTTATTTGTTATCTCTTTGAAGATAAATATTTGATCTGAAGTAACTCTACAACTTTTCCATGTTTTTGCAACTTTTTCCTCTCGCCTACAAACCTTTCTCTTCACATCCCCACCAATACTTATAAATTTCTCCGGAACTAACTAAAAGCTCATAGCTGTTACCCACAGTTTGTATTTTTTAAGTCGTTCCTCCTAAAAATTCCATATACTTTCTAAATAAACCACTGGAGACTTATTTCAATTACTTTCCAAGCTTTTATTTCAGTTTAGTTCTTGTTTCTTGTTGTTTATTTATAGCCCGGTCATGTCTATTTCAATTCTCAGAACATTAAATATGATGTCCATAATACCCAACTGTTAGTCAGTGTCACAAGTAAAAGAATCACTCGGAACTATTATTTAGTGCTCTCGATGGCAGCAGCCAAGTCATCAAAAGTAAACACCCCAAGTGGACTGCATGGGACACTTTACTGATTTATTATGTCTGGCAAGGCTTCTCGGACTGGCTGACTGCCTGACTGGGACTGGCTTTTTATAGCATTTTATGTTATAATTGAAGGCTTTGCGAAAAGTTGCTGTTATCGTGGAAAACCCCTGGAAACCCATTCCCATGCCCAGTGCCACGTTCAAGATTTATGACGCCTTTTTGCTGCTTGTCATTGTTGTTAGCCAAGCCAACTAACGCGGCTTAAATCGCTTGGCTTGTTTGCTCACGACGCGTCTTGACTCATTTCTAGTGCAAATTATGTGATTAGCTGTGAAAATGTAATTATAATTGCCACATTATATAAATATTTGCTGGTGTGTGTGCGTGTGACAGTCTGGCAACGCTTTGATATGGCTTTTTGACTGATTTTCCTTGAGATTTATTTCTTAAGCCTTTCGCAGTGACGTTTATTTTTGCCTTGGGCGCATTTCTGCTTAGCCTGTTGTTTGTCTTGGCTTAAACGGTGTTAAATTATATTAATTATTGTAATTAATTGAACTGATTTTAAGGCAAAAATTTTGGACATTTGGATAGGGGGGTAGGCACTGCCTATGGCTTATTAGGGGATTATTTTAAACGCAGTTTGGAATGCTTTATGTTTTGAGTATTTTTTATGTTATATTTGTTTTGGCATGATTTAATGAGTTTATTGTCAATTATTCTAATGGGTATTATGGGGTATTAAAATTTAATTGAAGTTTGGAGTACTCAAGCCAACCAGCTTTAAAAGGAAATACAGTTCTACGACCAGGAGTTTTAGAGTAAAAGATAAAATCGAATTTGAGCTGCAGTTAGAAAATTTTAGTTTTGGGATTCGTATTACGTTTTATAGTCGGGATATGAGATTAATAAAGCTCTACGTAAAAAATCCTAGCAAGGTAGAGACAGACCAATGAAATCTCTTAAAACGAATCTGAAATCCAATTAACTATGCCACCTGGAAGGGCTTTAAATAAAAATAATTATTATAAAAGAGATGAACTTTCTTCTTAGAAATATCTCAATATTCTGGTTTGCAATAAAAAGCTGATACTCAGACTGGGGGAAGTTGTATTTCCAAAAAACAAATTTTTGTAAATAAATTCAGCTAAATAAATTTAGAGATCTCTTAAACCGAATCGGAATCCTATTATCAAGACATTGAGGGGCTTTCAATACAAAACCAATTATTGTAAATATTGTATTTCCTCGTAGAAAGGTCCATATATTCTGGTTTATAGCAAAGCTAACACTAGCAGTGGGGAACGTGTATTTCCAAAAATAAATAATTCATTTTAGGTATATCCGCGTAATTCTTCGCAAATAAATTCGTCTTAATTCTTCTGAATATGACATTATACCTTCAAAAAAGCTATCTTGCTAAATTGTATGATTATAGCAGATGTGAGATGGTGAGTTTTGGCAGTTCTGTGAAA
The DNA here is from genome assembly GCA_037043745.1 of Chymomyza amoena. Taxonomy (NCBI): domain Eukaryota; kingdom Metazoa; phylum Arthropoda; class Insecta; order Diptera; family Drosophilidae; genus Chymomyza; species Chymomyza amoena. The sequence goes on from JBAMAX010000345.1 coordinate 15,324, forward strand.
TATTTTCTAAGTCAATTACTTCATGAGACAGCCAGTATGGCTTTAAAAATTAGCATAATGATTAAATATTATGGAAAACTGGAGGTGTTGTGTTGAAATAGATGAAAAGAACAAGTTTCATCATCATATCCTTTATCACTCATTGGGGCGTAGGGACAAACAAAAAGCTATTTTCTACAGAAACTTTGAAATATATCTTATTGTTTCAGTTACAAAACTGGAGGTGTTGTGTTGAAAAAGATGAGAAGAACAAGTTTCATCATCATATTCTTTATCACCCATTGGGGCGTAAGGACAAACAAAAACATATTTTATACAGAAACTTTGAAATTATCTTATTTTACTTGAAGCTTTTGAACTACAGATGTTCTAAAGGTTCCAACCGCTTTATCCATACTAAGAAACCGTACGTCAAGGGGAGGTAAGCATTTGAATCTCTTACCTCTCTCTCACCATCTTCAAAGTGCAAACTTTCTCTCTGACATCTGCGAGACGATTTAATGCTTAGAATTGCATAATTCGTACGTCGTAAAGACGTATCGTTATCTTTCGTGTAAGTTTTAAATACAATGTTCCTCAGGTTTAAGAGAAAACATTATCCTTCCAAGTTTCTATAAAATTTAAAGCTAAAAATGTTCGAAAACGTTTAATAGAATCATGGGAGAACTAAGGAAAATAGTCGAAAGAATTGAAGAACCTCAGTCTAAGTCAAAACATCTGATAGTATTCTATCTCACTTGCTCATTTAGTTTTTAGAAAGAGGCCCATTCTAAAGGCATACAGTCTTAGATAAAAAAATATGTATAGCTTGGTTTATCCTTTCGGACAATCAAAGATAAAAAATCTATTATTATGGTATATGATATAACGAATATATTTTTGTTAAAGTTTTAAAAACCCGACTTCGCAAAAAAAGATAAGAATGATTTTAAGAAATACCCTTAAAAGGAACATTATTTATTCTGAACGATGAGGTTATGTTTAATTTCAGGAAAATGGAGAGCGAAAATCCCTTATAAAGAGTAGAGTGACAGCACCTTAATTAAGGTAAGTAAAACTTAGATTAACCCTTTCAGGCCCACTGTTGCCTATAGGCAACATTTCAGTGGGGCCAAAACAGGATACTCAGGACCTTGCAATTTTTTTCTGTGACTATTTGAGATAAGATAATTCTAGGTATAATTCAAGTATTTTTTAAGTACTCCCATTTTAATTCGGGCCTGAAAGGGTTAAGATTGGCTTTTTTCTGAGTGTGTATTTTGATTTACTACCACTAGTTATATATATATGGTCTTTAAGGGCCTGGTAGCGAAAATACAGTAAATGGGATGTACTTTGATAAAATAAGCTAAATGAAATTATATTATTATCAAATCGCTCTGAATAATTTTGTACACCTTCCATTTTAAAGCATTAAAATAATCAACTGTCATTCCCAGCACTTTGATCAAAGCACCAAAACGATTTCACAAAAAGAAAAAGTTACAAAATGGTGTCCACCAACACAAAAACAAATACAAATATTATCATTTGTCAGGTTTTATATAGGTTTTATGTATAGCACATGCTATACATATCTTCTTTGTACACAATGTAACTCCCTCACTTTATTTTTTATTTGGCAGAGCTGCCAAAAAACACAACAATTTGGCAATTGCGTGTAACATTTTAGGCAAATTATTTTTAATCATGCCTCTGTTGGCACCTAAATAAACAAACAAGCTCAACCGGGCCAAAACAAGCAAACCGCATAGAAACAAATAAAAATGTATTCTCTGGATAGAACCAAAAGTATCTACTAGATACGTGGGAGGTAAAGGGTCAGTTATTTGTAATGTGTCTGCAGCTATGGGGCGGGCGACTATTTCATTTAGAAACAACAACAAGAAGCGCGGAACAAAAATGCTATCAAAACATAAACACAACCATTTGAAAAAACACACACACACGCAGAGACACACACAGATACACAAACAAACAGTCATCAACTAAAAACAAAGCGAACGAAGATGACAATAACAAAAGGATCAAGAAGCAAAATGTTGCTACTGCACAGTGGGAGAAACTTAAATCTTTATGAACAAAATTAACATTTTATTAAATGACAAAATTTTACTATGCAGGATAGAAAGTTTTCAATTGATTTTTAAAGATCTAATTCAGTTTAAATGTGGGAAGAAGATTTTTTTTATCTTATTTTCACAAAATTCGAGTTGCCTTCCTGCTATTAATAATTTTAAGAAAATTTGTGTTTTAAAGTTATATTTAAAACTATGTAACGAGAAGAAGCGATATGTTTTTTTAAGGTAAATAGTTTGGTTTGATTGTAATTTTGAATCTAGCTAATAATTTGAGTATACAGACCTATTTTGGGCTTTCGCGCCGTTTTAGTTAAAGTAATAATTTATTAATTAAATGATAATTTCATTGATTTTGATACAACTTTAATGTGCCAATAGGAAGTAGAAAAATCTCTAAAAATTATACCTTAATTATTATTAGAGAATAGCTATTTAGTTATTATATAAATTCTTGCTGTAATTTCTTTTTAGCATTTAAGAACAAAATTTGAAAATTTTAATTGATCAATTATTATTGAAATAATTTTGCGAAAATTTTATTAGCATCACTGGATCAATTAAACAAAAAGAAAAATTTTATTATTTTTAATTATCATTTATTCACAAATTTAATTGATTAGTAGTTTCTTAAAAGCAAATCCTCGGATTTAAAAAATATATATTTTATTTTATTAAATAAGCAAAATTTAAGAATTGTACATATTTTATTTTATAAATTTTTTTTTTTTTTATATTTATGATTTTTAAAAACAGCTTTTTGAAAATGAAATAGTTTATAATTTTAAGGAATTTTATACTCCTTGGCTGTGCAGGTGTTTTGCAACTATCAATTTTTCTTTTAAATTAATCTAATATATTTAAAATAAACTCCAAAATTTTATATTGCATAATACTTAATAAAAAATAGAAAATAAATGAACGAATAAAGGCAATTTTACCACAATGGCCAAAAGCAAAAATTAATTTATAAGAAGCAGTTTTTTGTACAAAAGTCCATTAAAGACTTGAGTTTATATTTAATCAATATACTATGCATTTCGAACCCATTTCTGGAATCAACTTTTAAAGCAGCAATGAAACATTGGGCTTTTAAAATATTAAAAAAATATTTTATATACCAGGAGGTAAAAATTTTAGGCTGCTTTGGTTCCAATAAGGCAAAAATTAACTTTTGGCTAAGTTTGTTATTTTATTTTTTTAGAATATTGCTTTACGAACTTTAAATATAATTTTTAATGAAATAAAAATGATCCACGCTTTAGATTATGATTGCTTTATTTTTCATTAAATCAAGTCAAATGAATAACAAAAATATTATTGTAATTTTTAATAAGCTAAAAAATATTTATGAGAAAATTTATTAATAAATTTATAAATATCGGACCAAAATTACTTTTTCTTTACGAATCACCCAAAAACGATTTTTCAGAGGTCCATTATTCAATTCTCTGTACACAAAAATTTTGAAACATAGCGTAATTAATTAATATAGATCCTATACAATTTTTTTGTCTTCATATTTCATTTAAAATTTTTTTATTAGACAATAACTAAATTTACTAAATGATAATAAAAAAAATAGTTTTTGAACAAATTATCAAAATTTAAAAAAAAATTAACATATAGCAATTGATCTAGTATTTATCTAGTATTTAGAATTAGCAATAGGTGACCAGAACTAAGAATATTTTAACATTCTGTCTGTGAATCACCTACAAAAGATTTTTTCTAAGTCGATTATTCAGTTTATTCTTGGGCTCTCTAGCCAATAATTTTAAAATTGGCGTGATTTCTATAAAAAAAATTGCAAATTTCGTTCAGATCAAAATTGTCAATCAATGTGCCAATTGGGCACTGGGTTCTTGAACCCTTAGATACTCATTTGTAGAGCAAACGCTCACAACAAGTTATCTTACTAAATAAGTTTATATTAAAATAAATAATTTATATAAGTCACTTAAGGACAATTTTATTTTCATTTTCAGAATTTAATATTTTATCTTTTAGCCTGCTACTTGAAAATAGTAAAAGTTTAATTTTCTTTCATTAGCCAATATTTCGAAAGAAAAAATGTCAGGAAAAAAATGTTTCGTTAAACTACAATCAGCGCCGAAAGAAAAATATTAAGAACCAGGGGAGCTGGAGGGAGCAAGTAGCGGAGCCCCCTACTTAAAATTGAAAAAAATTGGCAGTTTTAAGATGAAAAATGAATAGTACAGATACTACATATACGACTTCAGACTAAATTTTTATATTTCAGCTTTAAGCTAATGCCACCAAAATTACACTTTCGCCCACTGTGCAATGACGACCCTTCATTTTAATTGTTTGGTATTTTCATTTCATTTGCCATTCGATGTTGACGTCAACGTCGGCGTTCTAACGCCCCTTACTACCCTCCCCCTTAACAATGTTAGCCAAAATGAACATATCAAAAAGCACAATACTTCCTAAAAACAAGAAGAGGAAGAAGACCAAAGAGAGCTTTGGCGGCGACTTTTGTCATGCCCGTCTAGGCCATTTTGATTTGTTTGTTTGCAATCAAGCCGCAGGGTCTGCTGCTGCTGCGTAGCGCTCGATGAGAGGCGTTCTATCACTTTTAGCTCTAGGGGGAACTTGCTCTATATATACCGACAAGATAGAGCTCGAGCTCCAGAGAAGCGGAGAATGTCAGAGCGTCTTGTTTGTTACCCAAATCTAATTTAAATGAGTCGTCGTCGCGTTTGGAGCTTTGTTCTTGGCCCCAACAACAGCTTGTTGACCAACAATATTTTATGAGAATTTTTTTTTCTTCTGTGTGCACTTTAAAAATATTTGCCCTGCTTTTATTTTTACATGTTTGTTGTGCTCTTTTTTTCTCCTCTCTCTCTCCCTCTCTCGGTTGTTTACTTTGCTTTTATGGTTATTATATTTTATTATAATTTGTTTGGTGTATTGGCACGTTGTCGCCATTTCTAGTTATTGCTTTGGGTTTGGCATCGTAAAATGACGAACAAAAAAAAAAATTCATAAATATTTATGAGTTATGTACAAAGTACATAGAACGTATTACATGGAACGTAGCTTGACCCAGGTTTATTTTAGCTGGCAGCTGCTTTACCCACAAAACCTGTTTTAATTGATAGGGGAACATTAAAATTAGGTACAACATGGCATGGCTAAAGAAACAAACAAAGTAGCTTATATTATCTCTCTAATATTAAAATAAACAGACTGAAATTTTTGTGATTTATAATATGCTGTGTTTGTATGTACTGAGGGTAATGTGTTTTGAAAATACTTTGAAGAAGACGAAAGCATCATGAGTTGTATTTGTTATAAAAATATGTTTTCTTAAAGCTGTGATAAAAATATTTTTGTTAAGTAGCTTTTCTGCTATTTTTCCGGCTTTAAGTTTCCCTGAAATTCAAGAAAATTAATCTTGTTCACTAATAACAAAATAAACTAAAATTTTATAATTTTATAAAAGGAAAAGATAGATCTTTTAATCTTCTATAATCAGAAAAAAATATTTCTTATATGTGTTTATACATCTGAGTGACAATCCTGAAGATGAGAAAACTGAAGTAAGTGAGTCCAAAAACGAAAAAAAGCAGAAGCGTGTATTTAATTGATTACACCGTTCAACATGGTTTAGTTTTTGGAAAGCTAAAGGTAATTTCCGAAGTAATTTACTGCTTGGAATCCGAATCCAGGCCAGAATTGGCGTTCAAGGAATATATTTCGTTTCCTCAAATAGCAATAACTTTTTGAAAAAAAAAATTCGAGTCATCTTAAACTTTTAAATTCAAGGGTACGAGTTATACTAAATGATGCAACTAGAAAGACAGACCACACACTTTTTTTGCACCCTGTTTTTATTTATTTTTTATTTCCATTTAGTACTCCTCCAGGGAGCTTAGGGCTTCAACAAGAACTTTCCACTTTCCACTTTGCTGTGTCCCATCTGATGTTGTGTGGGGACAATTCGTTTAGTATTGTACGTCGCCAGATTGCCTTTGGCCTTCCCACTCGTCTGCTTTCTACTTGGGTTCCATTTCAAAGACAACCTGACGATGCTGTTTCGGTCTTTCTAATATCATGGCCGATCCAACTCCACTTGCGTGTTCTTATCTGAGTGCAGATAGGAACTTCACTGATTGTAGTTTTGATATTATTCTCTGCGCGGCCAGCCAAGAAGATCCTCAGTTTTGTTCGTCTGCTTATTTGCTGGTTTCTCCATATGCGGAATAAGCCTCCAAAACGCTGATCGCGATTTGCTTAGACGATTCTATATATTCTCATCCACCCCATCACTGGTGGAAATTGTGGTGCCAAGGTATGAGAAACTATCGACATAGTCAATAAAGTTCCCGCAGATTGTTATGCTACATTGGCTGGTGTGTTTGAGACTCATCGCTTTCGTTTTGGATGCGTTTATCGAGAGTCCAAATATGCTGGCAAATATCTCGAGATCATTCACTTTGGCTTGGCTATCACTTAATTTATGAGAGATGAGACAAATATTAAATGTCGTCCGCGTAATCCAGGTCTTCCAAATTACGGGTGAGACTCTATGTAATCCCACGCCTACACCTGCATACATCTCTCATAACCTCGTCAACTGTTATATTGAATAGTAATGGTGATAAAGGACATCCTTGCCTGACACCGGTGTTTGTTTGGAAAGGTGTACTAATTTCCCGTTGTGTAGTACCGCCAAGTCCGCATCATCGTATATCGCTTTTGCTATCGATACGATGTTGACTGTCACTCCTTTCCTCGCCAATACCCCCTATATCGCTGCTCTGTCTACTGAGTCGAAGGCCTTTTTGTAGTCGATAAACAGGAGGTGCACCCTGTACATAACATAAAAACTTGAATAAATCGCCGTTTTTAGAGTACATAACCTCAAATATCTCAAAATCCTGATGTGATTGGTCGATTGTGACCCAGAATGAACCCGGAATGTGTAGACCTATGTTATAGACCTATACCGCGAATTCCAAATGGAAAAACGCTAGCATTTTCATTCTGAGACTTCAGATTATACTATAGTACAATTTTCTTTATATGTACACTAAGAAAAAAAAAATTTATAGTTTCATATTAAAAAGCGAGCGTTCCACCCTGAAAAATCAATCAAATTGTAGAGTAAAAGTATTTTGTTTCGAGCAAATCGAACTATTATTAATATCCATATTTTTACCAAGTATCTTCTTATTGTATCGGCATAGGGTTGCTCTTATGACTTTATTATTGATCTATTTCTAATGAAAAATAAGATTTAAGATTCTCATATCTTCGATAAATTTCCCACCCAACCTACAACCTCCTCTTACACTACATTTCTCTAATTTTTGTCTATTTTTCCAAACATAACTCTTTCGTGCAGTGTATAAACACAACCTTAAAACTTTCAACACACTATTACCAACACTATCACACACTCTATAACATACACACACACAATGACACTTTTGCGCTTATCAGCGAACATTTACACGCAGTGGCAACACTATTACCAGTTATATTACACACATTTCCTTAACTGTAACACACTATGTAATGGCCAACACATACTCTCACACATACATACGTGAAAAGCACTCGAACTCGACAAAAAAATATTTATACACACACACACATGCACATAGGCGGAAGTCAAAGCAACCGGCCACACATATGTTTATAATGGCTTTTTGTAACTGCCAACTACGCACGAGTTGCCAACTGAGAAGGTCCCGGTTATGGCCATAGTCGCTGTAGTCGACGCCATTTTTGCTGTTGGCAGCGCCGCCATTGTTGCTGCTATTTGTTTTTTTTTTTGTTTCTTACTACATATTATTATCATTTGTGATGCTGTTGTTCTATGAATGAACCAAAAAGTATAGCATAACTTTGAGGTATTATTTTGTAACACTTTGTTGGGCATAAGTAGCACGGACGGAAACAAAGTTTGCAGGGTGTCAAAAAGTATTATTTACAATTGAGGGACATTTGGTTTTTTTTTAGAATTTTTTGCAGAGAACACGATTTTGTTTAGTTTTTTAACCTAAAATAGACTCGGTTGTTATATATTTGTGTGTTTATCTATTTCAGTTATAATAGCATAATTTTTAATTAATTAATTAATCTGAGCAATACGCTCCAAGATAGAGACTTAAAACTTAATATTTACTTAGGATAGAGAGAAAAAGGAAAAGATAAAGAGATTTGAATACCGATTCTCTCGTAAAAATTAGCTATTTTTGGAATTCTGACAGGAATTCGTTATACCGAGATCGTATAGTTCTTGTAAAAACAATTTCGAATATTAAATGCATTAGTAAAGAACTTGCATAGCTATAAAACATAAAAAAAAAATTAAAACAAATCTAATCAAATTATCTTTTTATTGCCTTGATCAATGCTTATGTTTTTCAGCTAGAATTGATCTAACTTATTTTCCTTTTTTCCCTTTTTTTGTTTTTTAAATCTAAAAAAAAAATATTCTTGCTATTGCAAAGATAAAAAAAAAAATAAAAAGGCTTAAACGAAAAATCGTATATAAAAATAAAAATCATAAATAAAATAACAATTTTTAAATAAAAAAAAAATGTTAAACGAAAGAAAATTTTGCATTAAAATATTTTGTAAATATTATTTTAAATTACAAATATGTTTTTTGGCTTAAAAATTAGTAAATTGTTTTGTTAAAAAATTATATGAAAAATAAAAATTAAATAATTAAAATCAAAAAATTTTTAAACTAATTTTTATATAAAAACGCTAAAACAAAAATGTTATTTAAAAATAAAAATAATAAATAAAATAACAATTTTTAATAAAAAAAATTTTTAAACCATAGAAAATTATGCATTAAAATATTTTTAAATATTATTTTAAATTAAAAATATGTTTTTTGACTTAAAATTTGGTTAAAAATTATTAAGTTCTTTTGTTAAAAAATTATATGAAAAATATAAATTAAATAAATTAAGTAATTAAAATAAAATAATTAAATTAAAATTAATTCATTTTTGAACTAATTTTTATATATAAACGCTAAAACAAAAATGTTATTTAAAAATAAAAATTTTAAATGAAAAGACAATTTATAATTAAAAAAATTTTATATTAAAAATTTATATTATATAAAATATGTTCAAAAATGATTTTAAATTACAAAAATGTTTTTGTGTTAAAAGTTGGTTAAAAATTAGTTAACAAAATTTTCATTTATTGAAAATATTTTTTTTATATACAATGTTTGTTATTTAAAATTTTTTTTGAACATATTTTAATAAAAAATTTTATTTAATATTAATTTTTAATATACAATTTGTTTAATTATAAATTTTTTTTTCATTTAATATTTGTATTCTTATCTGGAAAATTTTAATTTAGAATATTGCTTCACGAACTTAAAAGAATAATATTTAATTTTTTTTAAATTTAAAATCAAGCCATTGAAATAGTAATATCTGACCAGAACTAAGATTATTTTACAATTTTCTATAAGAATGTCCGAAAATAGAATTTTCCTAAGTTTATTGTTTAGATATTCTTCGAATCTCTAGAGAAAAATTTTGAAACTTAGCGTGATTGAAAAATTGAAAAATAAAAAATTGGGAATTTCTTCCTGATCAAAATTGTTAAGCAAAATCAACATTTATAGAAGTCACTTAAAAATTTGATTTAATTTTAATTTTCAAAATTTAATAATTTTTCTTTAAGCTGGCTACAAAAAATTAGGCAAAGATCGATTTTATTTTATTTGAACAAATATTTATTTTTTAACGGCCTTGCCCGTTTTTTTTTCATAATAATAAGAGAAATTTGTTCAGTTTTGTTTAATTTTGCATGAAAGAAAATTTAAAAAAATTTTTTTTGCTAATAAGATATTTTTTATTGTTATGAAGTCTTCAAAATATGTTATCGATAATTGTAAAAAAATCTTAAATTGGCTTAAGCCATTTATCACGTTCTTAATATCCAAATATATTAATTTATAACGCGTTTTTTTATAAATTTTTAATTTTATAAGCATTACTAGAATTTTTTTCTACTGATAAAATTTTTTTTATAACTACTATTTTATGGTTACATGTTTTTTTTTAAATAGCTTTAAAAATATTATAATTTTTTTGCCTTAAAGCTGCATTAAAAAATATTATCGTGCGGCAATAGGACTTCCGTTTAGAACAAATTTCCTTATGTTTTTTCTTTTTCAATGCAATTAATCTAAGTTATCGTTAATCTTTTTAGACATTTATTTATTGAAAGTAATTTATAAAAGAATAACCAAAAAAATTGATATAGTAATTAGTAAATTATACACTTATTACATAAAATATTAGCATATATTCAAAGTATTTTTTAAAAATTTTATTTGAAACTAAAATTTTTTTTAAAAGAAATAATATTTTTAATGATTTTGTTTTTATGATTATGGTATAGAAAACATTTTTTTTATATAAAAACTAGCTGACCCGACAAATGTTGTTTTGTCATATAAATTATTTCTAGGTAATTTCACACAAAGTTTCATGACAATCGGTATAACCGTTTCGGAGGAGCATGGTAAATATTAAAGAAAATATTAGGGGTGGACAACCCTTATCAATTAGGGGTATAAAAACAGATGTTGGCCGATTCTCAAACCTACCCAATAGGCACAGAAAATTTCGAATCGGTCGAACCGTTTCGAAGGAGTATGATAACTAACATTGTGACACGAGAATTTCATATATAAGATTTAAATATTTTTTTATATTAATTATGTGTACATTGTTTTATTTAAATGAATTTATTTTTTTTTATTTTGAAAAATTATTTAAATATTTATTAAAAAAAATTATTGCAAATAAATTTTTCTAAATGAATCTAAACTGGAAACTCGTGAAAAGTTCAATAACACTCTGCCTTAATTTCTCAATATTCTCCCGCACAAGCACAGAACGTTTCTTATTTCGTTACGTGACGATTTCTCTCGCATTTACTTTGAGCTCCGAAAAGGAACTTGTTGCCAAAAACTATTTCTTGATTTGCACAAAGGGTTAAAACTACTCATATAGGTATGTTCTAGAATAATAAAACTTTAAATCTCAAACGTTGACCACCAAAAGAAGCAAGTAAAATAAGTCCCAATCATAAAATTCAAAATTCCACTACTTCGTTTACAGGGCATGCCATAGTCGCTTCGAACCTTTTGCTTTTAGCCAACTCTTATTTTTTTTTCGTTGCCATGTTTGTACAATATGTAGTTTAATTGCGCCTTTTGCTGCAAATGTTATTACCACACAATGTTCTAGATCTTCCTGTTGTTGTTGTTGTTGCTGTTGACGTTCACATGGTAGATGCTCATTGGACTTGGTCTGGTGCTTTGAGCGACTGGGTTGGCTATAAATGGAGTAGTTAGTAGTGCTAGGATACTACGATACTAGGATACTCGTTACAGAGTGTTACATTATGACTGTAGTTGCTGTTGTAGTTGTTATTGTGTTAATTATGCGAATTTTGCCACTTTGCTGCAGCATGGCAACCCTGGCATTAAGTCATTTAGTTTTATTAGTTGCGCCATGGAGACTTGTTGTTTTCATTTTGGCTGCCATGGGGTTAAAGGCATATAAAGGGTTAATTGTTTAAATGAAAATGCCATTGGGGATTCAGTGGGTTGGGTGTTCTCGAGGGGGGTTTTGGGGCCAGTTTTTAACTTGAAATATTGCAGCTACGTGGCGCAGACACAACAAGCATAAATCATTGTTGGCATTTTTAAATTGGCTTTTGTAGCCAAACACGGACACGCCCCCCACTGCACACACTTTTTTGGTCCACTTGGGCGCAGTATGTCAATATGCCCGCTTAAGGTATGCAAGTAATACGTTAAGCAAACAGAAGCTACAGAAGCTCACAGCCAGACAACGAATGGCCCAATGGCTTATGTACCACTGTGCACAGTCTATGTGTGTGTAAGCGTCTGTGTGTGTTGAGTGCATGGCAGCGGAAATTTAACAAAAATTGAGTCAATTTGAATAAGCTATGGCCAACAGACGATGAAAATAATAACAATGAAAGCAACAACTTGTATAACACCAACAAACACATAAACCAACACTTAAGGGGCAGTGGCGGGCATAGTGGGGATTAAAAAGGTCAATAACCCCACCACCCTACAAAAGTGCTTGAACCTTGTAAAGAAAAACAAGAAGAAGATTTGAAAAGCGAATGAATTTTTTGTAAGAAAATTAAATCTGTATAATATAAATTTTTTAAACTCTTTTTATATTATTTAACTAGGAGCTATCATATTATAAAAGGTATCTATGAGAGCTACGATTTATGCCTATATAATAATATATTTCAAGTTGGCAACAATAGCGACTACTGTTCGCGTGAACAAGAAAATTTTAGAGACTTAAAGGGCAGGAGTGTCAAAATTTTTACAAAATAGGCGAATTTTTAGTCGGCAGATCTAGTATGTTGGTTCCTATTAGTGTCTGGCTTGGGTTCCCCATAAGAAAATTGCTTCCACTTTATAAAAACCATCAAGACGAGATTGAACTTTGCCGTATAATTTGAGTCGGATGAAAGTCTCAAGAGATAAATGTCAAAACATATCTTTTTCGACCCTATGCAGTATTTTTTTATTTTGAAAATACTCAAGATATATAAATGAATACAAATATAAATATTTTTCCCAGCTGGATTCATCATTGGACATTAGCTGCCATAAGGTCAAATTAGGCTCTTATTGTATTAAATTAATTCATTATGAAATTAAATCTTTAAGTTATTATCTTTTTAACCTCTGGAGTGGATCGTCTCCATTATAAAGTGCATCAAAAAATGCTATTTACAAAACTGCCCTACAGGGCCGTAGAGAAAAAATTCGGGTCTAGGCGAGGAACACGTACCGTCTTGAATCACGACAGTACGAAAATAACAACAGCCCCTTGACAAAACTTCGGGCCCGGAGGGAATCCCTTCCTTTTCTCCTCTCGTTACTACGACTTCTACTACTACGAATTCTAGACTCCTAGGAGTCGTTATAACGTGAAGTTACCACCTCCAAACCCTCTGTGCTGGCTGTCGTAGCAGGGGGATTGACCAATATTTGTTGGGTACCGCTTGGAGACATATTTCCATTAATGTTTTGTTCCATGTTATTCTGACATCTTTTATGAGAACCAATGAGTGATGGGTTCAAAGATTCTTTACTTAGAAGCCGCCTCTGATGAACAGACGCTTACCTGATGGCAATTTGGCTGCCAAAAAGGCATCAGGGTTTGTAGTGGATTGCTCTTAGCTTCAGGACTCTTCCTCGACCTAACTGCCATGAGTGGCTCTACCGATAGCTTGCTACCGCCGACCGTCGGCATCGCTCTTGGATTCATCGCCCCTAATAAGCCCTCTCACCACGACAAGGTAGCAATCACCGAGAGGGCTCTCCTCTCGTGAATTGCATAGAGCAATATAACCAATTTTAACTTGATTAAAGATAATTTTTAGAAGTGTAAAAAAAAATTTCCATATTTTAAAAAATTTAAAATTTTGTAAGAATATTATTGCTCTGTGACAGGTTTTTAAGAAATAATTACTCTACTGATGGTTCAGATTTACTTTCCCATGAACTGGAAGGGAATTGAAATTTTGCCATATGACCCCTTTGCAAAAATCTAACTACGCCTCTGTTACAGGCTCACATAAGCAAGCCAAGCTGAGCTAAAGTGAAAAAGAAATTTACTGTTGCAACACCTGGGCATTGTCCTTGCGCTCTCTCTCTCACTCTCTTTTCCTTTGTAAGTGAGTTATTGTATGTGTGTGCAAATTTGTGTGCATGTGAGTATGAGTTTATGTTTGTATTTGTGGAAGTTGGCTTAGTTCCCAGAAATTAAAGAGAAAAAATAAATAAATATGCCTGACAGCCTAAAATTTTAACTTAAGAAAAAATGCCAAAGTCAAAGCATTGTGCTTGATGTAGGTATGAAAAGGATATAAGCAGTTTATGTCAGAAGTTGGGGTTTTTTTTTAAAGAATATCAAGCAAGGACTTAACAGTTGCATTAAAAACCTTAACTGGTCTTTCCTGGTCAGCAAATGCCAACTTATAGATATTTTGATGGATTTACTGCTGTTTGGTTTTTAGACTTTGTAGCCATCAAGCTCAATGTGTGCAATGAAGTTCCAGTTCCTAGAAATAACATCAATATAAACTGAGTTAGCATAGTCCTTTGTTTGAGTAGTTCCGTTTTTGAAAGAATTTCTAAGAAGTCCAAAGCAATATCACAAAGAATGACTTCATTAGAAGATTGCAGTGCTAAATTTTGAAATGCCCAAAAATTTGATTGAAAATTGGCCATCTTGAAGTTGCATTAAAAACCTCAACTGGTCTTCCATGGTTAGCAAATGCCAACTTATAGATATTTTGATGGATTAAATGCTGTTTGATTTTTAGACTTTGTAGCCATCAACGTCATTGTGTGCAATGAAGCTCCAGTTCCAAGAACTGAGTTAGCATAGTCCTTTGTTTGAGTAGTTCCGTTTTTGAAAAGAATTTCTTAGAAATCCAAAGCAATATCACAAAGTATGACTTCATTAGAAGATTGCAGTGCCAAATTTTAAAATGCCCAAAAAATTGTTTGAAAATCGGCCATCTTGAAAGTATCTTTTTAAAACTCAAAGTAGTAGATTTCTAAACTTTATGCTTAATTTATGGAAGACTCTGAGAAAGTAGCAGCTAGAACTCTTTAGTTGAGCTTAGCTGGTATTTGCAGTCTAGGCAGCTTTAATCTAAACAATTTATATTCCCCAAAACCCATTTTTATTTACACAAAACTGCAACAGCTGTTCCAGAAATTAATCAAATTAAGCCCAAAGTTCGAAATTTGCGCAACTATTTGATGGCCCTTTTTATTAGCTGTCATTCAAAGTGAGTGAGAGCTTTGAAGCCGCATAAATGCATTTGAAAATCGAGTTGAAACTCAATCAAATGTTGGTTGAACACGCACTCATACAAATACACAATTTTGCCATGTTTCGACAACTTTTCACAAACACAAATGCAAATATGCCACGCACACACACTCACAAACACACACACACATGTACTTGTACTAAATGCAATTGCTGTCAATTGTAGCTTTGAAATTTTCGTGCGCAGCAAAGTATGCAACATAAAATTATGAGCACATTTTTGCCTCAAGCAAAGGGAAAAGTTTTATTTGTACGTCGCCGTACAGTTGCAACAAAACAACAACATGGCGGACCGGATGCCAGCCAGTTTGAGCTGAACGTCTTGGCCAAAGTTTTTGACTGAATTGCTTTTTAGCTGTCATTGGACCAACTCCTACAGCAACGCCTTTGTCCATGATCACGCCCACGCCCATAATACTCGAACTTGTACCGTGTTGAGAGTTGTCTAATACATTGATTGATGAGCATGTCATGAACTTATGACATTGATAGTTATAAATTATTATTCTTTTGACATTGGGTTCGCATTCTACGCATTTCTTTGAATGTTGTTTTTTTGTTCATGTTAGTTATGTACTTTTCTCGAGTGAAATAAATGTGGGTTGTACATATGTAGGGTTTTGAGGTTATGCACGAGTTGCAAGTGGGCGATGTCATTAAATAGTTGAAGATGGGCTTCAATGGAAGCCCTTATGAATACTAGTAGTGTATTAAACTCTTGTAAATTATATTTATTTAATAAAATTTAATAGTAAATAAATTTGAACTAGTTGGGAGCAACCGATAGTGGGTCACCCAATTGAAGTTAAATCTGTACCTTTATTGACACTTGGTCATAGTCAGTGGCAAATTTTTATAAAACAATTGTTGTTCCATATTAAGTTTTTACCTTTTTTCTAATTGAAAACCTAGAGAAATGGTTGAGTTGTATGAGATTTGGGTCTGAAATAGTTTTTTGAAAGCCTTAATAAGTAACATTTCTCTTTTGCTTCCAAGATTTTATTTTTTTTTGGCTTTTTCTTTATTATTTTCAACTAATAAGTGATAATTTCCATTTAATAAAAAAAAGTTACACAAAAGATAACGATACGTCGCTGTGACGTATAAGTAACTAGTTAATATTATTTATCTCATCTCTTTCTAATTAAAACAACTATTTTATCTGTGCTTCAATTTTCTATTAAGACATTAGAGTATATAAAATAAACAATATTTTTTGTTAGTATTTTCACATAAGCCCTCATGAAATCCATACCTAACAAATTGACGTATGACAGTGACTCCTTTTTGAGGCTTTTCATTAGCATTGTCTTGTACTCTACTCCATTGTTGTAGTCACTTTTGTTGTTGTTGTTATCGCTGTCATTGAGCATTTTATGCCCATAGTTGTTAGCCTAATGAGTTGTCTATTGTATGTATAAGGAAGTTTCCAAGTAACTAACAAACATATATGTATAAGCATATGCCACTATGTACTAAAGAAAGTGAGTTATTGATAACAATAAAGAGCACACAGAGCCATTCTCAGGATTTTATGCCTGCTTCTCATTGAATGTCCTTATTGTTAGATTCTTAGACAGCTAGACAAGAAAGTCGGCAGCAGACATGATATGAGTTTTTGGTAAATAGATGGCATGAAATTAAAGAAAAGTTTGGTAAATATGGCAATATGGCAGCCCAATTATGTAAGCTAATATTTTCAGACTTTAATGGAATGCGTCTTAGCAAGTAATGGTTGTAAGGTATCAAAGAGTGGCATGAGAAGGATATCGATATCATTATTGAGTAGCTGTATATCGATATCATAATTGTAGAAGAGAAAGCTAAGTATTGGGTGATTCATTAGGACCTTTTTTTAATGATTTGGCAAATGCAAATTTCAAAGGAATGATGGGATTTTTATTTATGATTTCGAAAGGATAGTTTTTGGCATTTATTTTTTAAAAATAATCTCGATCAAATGTTGCGTTTTAAATGGTCCATCCTGAATGTCCAATTTTCCATGACTCGTTCAAGCCTTTCCACTGGTATTTGGCCAATAACACGAGTAATGTTGGCTTCCAAGGCATTATTCGTTGCTGGTTTGCCCACGTAAACTTTTGACTTTACGTAACCCCAAAGAAAAAAGTCGACGATCTTGGCGTCCAAGGTACGGGTCCCGTACGTGAAATTAATCGCTCACCAAATTGACCTCACAATAGAGCCATTGTTTAATTGGCAATGTGGACCGGAGCGCCATCCTGTTAGAACCAAATGTCGTCGAGATCACGGGCAACAATTTCAGGCAGCAAAAAGGCCGTTAACATGGTCCGATAGCGTGCGCCATTGATGGTAACCCTCGCACCTTGCTCATTTTTAAAAAAATACGGACCAATGATTCCACCAGCCCACAGACCGCACCAAACCGTTGTTTTTCTTGGATGATGTGGCAGCTGGTGAACCTCTTCGGGTTGATCTTCTCCCCAAATACGGCAATTTCGCTTATTCACGAAGCCGTGGAGCCAAAACTGGGCCTCATCACTGAACAAAATTTTGGTCGAAAACAACGGATCTTCATCGATCTTATCAAGAGCCCATTCACTAAAACGGCGACGTGCAGGAAGGTCATTCGGCTTCAATTCTTGCCTGAGTTGAATTTTGTATGCTTTCAAGCCGAAATCCAAATGTAAAATGCGCCAGGTGGTTGAATACGACCGGCCAAGTTGTTTCGATCGGCGCCGAATCTATTCGTCGCGGTCATCGTGAACACTGTCAGCTACCGCCGCTATATTCTCTTCACTACGTGCTGGATGTGGTCGATTTGGTCGTGTATCATCAAACAATGAAAACTGTGTTTCAAATTTGGTGATGGTGTTACGAATTGTGGGTTCGGTGGGTCGATTATGTTGACCATAAGTCGATCTCAGCGCCAGAAAAACATTCTTTGCAGAACGCTGATTTTCGTAGTACAATTGTACTATTTGTAAAAGTTGTTCGGGTGTAAGTCTTTGCATGATGATTTGCCAATGAATACTGAACAACTTTGCCTTTGACAGCTGTCATGGATCACGCGTGATCCACACGAAAATCCCTATTGAAAAAAAAGGTCTCAGTGAATCACCTTTTAAAAGGGCAAGGTTTAACCCACAGTTAACATAATATGAGACTTACAGCGATACATGACAGCGGATGTGTGAGCGCTGGCTTAACATACATCTTATAAACTTAACATTGCTGTTATAAAGTTAACAGCAGGTGCTGATGTACTGACCAAACACCCACTGATAGCAGTCAAGCTAATGATCGATCAGGACAGCAGCTGTCGGGAACTTACTAGTTCATCAAAAAAATTGTGAAAATCAGCTTAAACCTGCTTCCTTACTTAAATTCATCCCAAGTCTCCAAAAATGCGCACAAAAATTCCACGAAAAAATAAACCTAATCAATAAATATCTTTCCAAGCTCTACATAGTATATTTATGTTGCTACTTTAAATTTCTCTCGAGTTTTATTTACTCACCTCACAACCAAAGTTTTCCATTTTATGCCCAATGGCCGCCATGCAAACACCAAGTGACCCAGAACCCACACACACACACAAACGTAAACATACATATACCGTACATTTCTTTTCCTTTTTTTCTTTACATTCTCTATGGTTTGCCTTTCGTCTTTCGCCCATTGCCTTTTCTTGTTGTTTATCATTTTGGCATCTTCATTGCTGTCATTAAGCGCGCATTATGTTCCATGCCCACCTGCCGTTTTATAAATGTTTTAAAAGCATTACACCAATACCAACATAGCCAGCACACACACAGATACTCACACATACGCACATTACCACTACATTGCCATAGAAAGCTTGGCGGGTAATATTTATATAGAGAAATTTGATAAATGCTTCTTGGGGGTTTATTTAATGTGCGCCAAGTGCGTTCATTGTAGGGAATCAAATAAAAAAATGTGTGTACAGTGTATCAAAAAAGTCTTAACACGGGCTACTTTACTGAAGGCAAAAGTGCTTGATAATGTGATAATAATTTTTTTGATAGACTTTTTGTTTTATTCATGGCTTTACTTCAATCAAAATAGTAATGGCGTCTTCTGGGTTGGGAAAACTTGTTTTTTTTAAATATTTAACAAAATAATTAGCGTAAAAAAAATTGTATTTCTTGACTGGCTCAGATTTTTTTGCATTATTTTTTTGCGATTAACACATATGTGAATATATATCCAATAATTTTTTTTTTAATTTAGTGCAGAAAGAGGCATTTCCGCCCACTGTCCATTGCAATAATCTCTCTTATAAAGCAAGATTTTAGAGTGAAATTATTGGATAAGTATCTTCTTTCTAGATTTCATTCATATTTCTATGACCGATTTTAATAAGCCATGACTTTTCTTACTCGGAATTAATATTTCTTTAAGATCAAATGTAAAAAAGTAAAGGTGTTTTAACAAAATGTTATATAAAAATGACTTCAAAGTGTGAAAAACGAAAAAAAAGTGAAAATCTTTGATAACTTTTAAAAATCTCGTAGTTGCTTTGTATAAAGTATAAACAAGTGTATATCATCTTAAAGCTTAAATCTTATTCTTTCCAAAACCGTAAAGCAATCGAAAATCGGTTGAAAAATGGCGACGTTGTGATTGTGGGAGTGATCGCAGTACCCGAAAAACGGTTTTTAAGCAATAACTTGCGATTTTGGGGGTGTTAGACAATTTTGAAATACACTATCGTGATCTACTCGTCAAGACCTACAACGTACACTAGGTCACTTGAAAAGTTCTTTTATTTTTTTTGATTTTGTAGAACAGTGTTATTCTATTGAAATTGAAAAAGAGACCCAAAATCCTCAAAGGATAAAACCTGTTTAATAATTGCTTAATATTTGCTTTTCTGTTTTTTCCATAAACATACATGCGAACCAAATTTTTCTTATATTTATACCATGTTATATTTTTTAAATTAAGTAAAAAAAAGAAAACTAAATAAATTTAAAATTTCAAAATTTGTTTTGAATATTTTTAAAATATTTTGTGATGATCGCTAAAACTTATAAAAAATTATATTTTTTGTTAGAAATACTTTTAATAATTTGATTTAAATTGACAATTTTAAATTCCCGAATTTTTTCGAAAACTGTTTTTTTTTTATAATATTACTTATATTATTAATGTTGTTCTTCATACCTTTAAAGAAAAATGTTTTTGATAGAAAAAAAAGAAAAGTAATTAATTTTAAACTTAAAAATTTGTTTTGTAAATTTTGAAAATATTTTTGATGATCACTAAAATTTAGAGAAAACTATTTTTTGTTAGAAATACTTTAATTAAATTTAAATAGCTTGTTTAAAATTGACAATTTTAAGTTCCGACTTTTTTTTTTTAAATTCTATGTTTATTATATTTATATAGCCGGCCTCCGGCACGCTCGCTTCGCTCGCTCGTCTAGAAACACATTGACTATTTTCTAGATGAACTGCCAAATGGACAACGGTTGGGTGTCGTTCGTGAATTTGGAATGAGAAAATTCGCCATATTGTCTCGTTACTGCTAATGCAACGTCCTATTTGATATTCTGAAATTTTGTCATTCACATTATCGGCACTCACACCAAAAATTACTATATCGCTTCCCTTATTATATTTGCAGATATATTTTATTGATTTTACTGAGTTGCAATACTCGACGTTAATGTGGGCTTTATACGTTTTTGATAATAATGGCGAAAATGGAACAACCCAACGATTGTCAATTTCAATTTCTTGATTTTGCACTTTGATTGTGGTTGATCTGCCATTGTCTTCTGTTGATCTACGGCGATATAATGGGTATCCATCGTAGCCCGTAACAGTGTCCAAAGTCAATGCCCTTGGATATCTTTTGGAGCATTGGCCGTCGATCATGCATGTTGAAGTTGGGTTGAGCACACCATATGGTCCGTGGATCATATTCTTTGTGATAACCTCGAACAATTCTGGATCATTTGTTTGAACTGGGATTTCCGCCGATATCACATCATCAATTTCATGCGGTAGTATTTTCTGAACCAACCAAATCAAAATGTGCGCATAAGGTAATCCTCTCTTCTGCCATTCTACCGAATACATCCAGTAGCGAACCTCTCCGAATACACTGCTTTTGATAATAAGCAGGCCTGCTGTTTCATTGGGAAATTTCAGTGCTTGGCACTGATCACATACCTTGTTCATTGTTCCAATTACAACAGATTGACGCGAGCTATAATCGGTCGTATTGTTATGTAGCTCTGTGCAGATTGGATGCATTGCGCATTTGCCTGAATGTTCTTTGGATTAAATTCTGTTCTGAATGGATTTCATCTGATTGATTCTGATAATCCCGATTTCGTCTCATTCTCATTCGAGCATTCATATTGTATTCATCTCGTTCTTCTGTTGTATGAGCAGAACGTGATCTTGCTTCTTTTAATCGACACAACTCACTCCTTTGCGAACGTTGTTCCTCAGCTTCAGCTGTTCTTCGGGATGATTGCAATTGAGTTCTACGCGAACGTCTGCCAATGTTACGTCTTTTTGGCGGCATTATGTGCAAATATTGATCTGATCATATGTATTTTACACAGAAATCAAAACATGAATGGTTAATTATTTTTTTGTTTTCTTTCGATAAAAACTATTAACTAAAAATATTAGTTAATCTGACAATGTACACAATGCCAACCTAAATTAAAAAAAAAAATTGTATTGGAAAATCAAATTGCCCTTTTTAGTATTTTCGTCGCAATTTTGTTATATTTTCTCAAACTTAAACAATCCTTGGACTTCCACGAACATTTCAAGACCGAGTTCCACAGGGACCATGTATCATGTTTTTGATAACTACCTCATGCAATCCAGGATCTACTTGTACATTAGGGATTTCAGCTGATATCACTGCATCAACTTCATTTGGCCTTATCTTTTCAACCAACCAAATCAAAATGTGTGCATGTGGCAATCCTCGTTTCTGCCACTCCACAGAATACATCCAGCAGCGTGTCTCACCAAACACATTATGTTTTACGATGAAATCCATTAAAGATTTCAACTTTTGTCTAAAGACTCTGGCTGTAATATCATGACGATCAATGGGTGATTGCCCAGGGAATAACTCCTGCTTGATTTCTATCCATTGCGGATTGCATGTAAATGTGATGAACAAATCTGCTGTACCATAATGACGAACATACGACATGGCATCTTGAGCATATTCGTGCATATGCCGAGGGCTTCCGATGTATGTTGCTGGAAGAATAGTCATCCGACCGACATTCTGTGCATTTCCATCAGTATTAATCGCATCTCGAAGGTGAATATACTCTTCAGATCGGAGTTTGGTTTGATTCAACCTGATGAATGTTAATCTCTCCGTTTCAATTTTAACATACATGTCTACAACGTATTTGTGATATAATCGCCGACATTTCAATATGTGATTTTCTTCATTTTCCCGAATCATTAGGCGGTATGAATAATAGTTCATTGAACTGACTTTTTTGTTGGTTTCAGAACCTGTAAATATATTTTGTTTTAATAACATTCAAATATAAAATTAAAATACATAATATAATGACTGAGATATTATCGCCATAGCTAAACTAATATTTTAGTTACCTGTAATGGGATTTATCATTTTTATTGAGAAATCGTAGCCATCTTCACCTTGCCAAAATATAATGGGATATTGCAGTGCATCATATGAGCGGTGTGTTTCCTTTATACGTTGTAATTGATCATTCCGACGATGTAAAACAATATCACGGGATTCCAAGTTTTCTCCAACTACAACGATAGCAACTTCATCAATAGTTGGTGCATTAAAACGTCTTGTATGTTGACCTGCAGGTGTTTTATCAGCTCTGATTACAATTTTGTGATTATCGGATGGCATCAGATCCAGGGCAGTTTTAAACAATATAATCAATTGATTGTGTTGATGAAATAAAGTTTGTAATTGTTCTACAATAGACCTCTTTACTAAATTGTTATGTGCACAACGCAGATCAATTTCTTGTGCTGAATTGCCCATAAAATAAATTTGCAGGAATTTGTTGTCGCTATCTGACACTGGTAACAGTGAACCTGCTCTGTGATATATTTGCCCTTGTATCTGTAAATAATATGAGTAATAAAATGTTCGCTTAAATAATTATGAGTAACTGCTATAATACATACCTTGAAAGTTGGCATAAAATTTTCCCGAACTACATTTGTTGCCCCAAATGAAGTCATTTGAAAGCAATTGTTATATTGTTGGATATGTGTCAAAAAGTGTATAGAATCTGTTCCTATTCCTGAAACCAATGAGTACAATGGTTCTGGTGGTGGATCCAATGGTATCAATTTTACTTTACCATTTGCGCAACACAATCCATTGGCTTCGTTTTTGTATTTTAATGCCTTACAGTGTGAGCAAACCGAGTTCATAGAACCAATAACAACACATTGGTAGTTACTGTAGTCAATTGACACATCGTAACTGAAAGCAGCTCGATTCAAACTTGCGCGATTATTAGTAGAATGTCGCGCTCGCGCTTCACGCGTTTGTGATATCCGAATTGTTTCACGTTCATTTCTGTCGTCACGTTCTTGTGCAGTACGATTTGATTGGTAATTAGCTTGGTTTGTAGCATTTCTGGTTCTTCTACCTAAATTGCTTCGTCTTATAGGAGGCATATCAAATATTAATTATTTTTTCACTAATCACGAACTAAACAAACACTAACTAAGTAAACACTCTGCACAAAACACGATATACGAATTTGTTTCGTGTATCAGTTGACAAAAGCAAACTCAAATTAGGTCACAGACAACTTTTTTTTTTAAATTTGACATGACTTGAAGTCAAAGTCGTAGTTGACTACGTTTTAGTTACAAATCATTTGTATGGGAAAAGAAAAGGGCTATTTTTAGGGTTTTTCCAGCAATAATTCTAATTAAAAAAAAAAAAAAACGTAAAAACCATCCTTGAACTTCAACGAACATTTTAAAAAAAGATTTGGCCAAATTGGTCGAGGCGTTGTTGAGTTATGCGCTTAGCAACACATTTTGCGATTCATTTTTATATTATAAGATGTTGTTCATCATTCCTTAAAAGATCAATATTTTTTTTATAGAAAAAATAATTTGTTTCTTATTGGCAATTCTAATTTTATAAAGAGATAGTTAGATATATGGTAAAAAAATATTTATTGTTTAAGTAATTTTTTAAATTTCGTTTAAGCCGATCTGTATAATCTATATCTATCTATAATCTATATCTAACGAAATCCGTACCGCCTCCAACTTAATAGAGATAAAATTCATTCTATCTAGAGCATGTATACAAAATTTATTCTTCATAAATTATTATCATGGAAATGTCAGAATTTTTCTACCAAAATATGAAAATCTGGCCCACTGTTCATTGTCAAGATGGACTTAAATTGCAAACTATTAGGAAAGGCGTATTCTGATTGAATTACCGGATATGAGCACAATAAGTATATTACAGGGAATAAAATGGTGACGTCATATAAGCTCAAAGACTTTTGCAAATACAGAATATAAAAATAAAAAGAATATAAAAAAGTAAAACAAAAATAAACAATGTAGTGCTTGACTTTAAATATATTTAATATATATTTGATTCGACGGATAAAGGCGGCACTTACTCCAATGTAATAGTAAAGAGTGAAAATATCGATAACAAAATATAATTTTGCAACTAAACCTTAAAATTCAATATATGAGTATCTTTTTTATCTAAATAATAAAAATTTCCAAAATGCTGACTGCTAATTTTGCTAGTAATATATCGTATATAACTAAAAACTCTTATTTTTTGAGGCGCCGAGACTATTTGTATGCACTGTGTTTAAAAAAGTAACAAGTAAGGAACCAAAGAGCTGAGAAAAGTTCTCACGCATACACACAGAGAAACACCGAGTCAGCCATTTTTTATTGTTGGACGCCTTTTTGTGAGTTTGTTGCTGTAAAATGGCGTCGATTTTTTAAGTGATTTTAATGTGGTAAAGCTTTTTCTCTACTTTTTTTCTTCCACGTTTTGTTTTTATTTCTGTATAAATTTTTGTGGTTTTGAATTATTGAAAAAGTTTAAGGGGGGATTTTCATATTTAATTCTTTAGTTATGTCCTGGAATATTCGGAATTTTTTTATCATTTGTGAAGACCTTAGGGTACTTAAGTATGCAAAATTTTTCAAATGCATAAATCGAAATAGAATTAGGTTAACATACTTATTTAGGGTTGACATTGAAATTTTAATAAGAAATAAAAAAAGTGGCTTAGAATTTGAGCTAACTCAAAATTCTTTATGAAGTGATCAATATCGACAAAATTGTGCTCAGTTTATTTGAAAAAATTTCGGGATAGGTAAAAATTCGAAGTTTGTTATAGGAAAGATTGATAACTCTAGAACCTTTTGTTAAGAAAAATATATCACTTAAATTAAGGCATCGGCATGGGACTTTGTACA
>JBAMAX010000346.1:0-137585 GCA_037043745.1 Chymomyza amoena
TTTCAATTGTCTATTTTAAAGTTATATACTTGTCCGATTTATACCAAATTTCGCAAAGATGTGCATACGTATGTTTTCAACATATTTAAAGAATAAATTTTATTAAATTTGTTGGAAAAAGTTCTTAGATTCGGGCAAAACTGACCATATATCGAGTAAAGCAGTTTTATACAGAAATTAAAAAACAAAAAAAAAAATAATAATATTACAAAAAATTAATTTTATATTAATTTTGATTTGGACCAATTTATCTACCAAATAAAATTATCCGTACAAAAATAGCTACATTTTTTCAGAAGTTATTAATTAATCGGAGCTAGATTGGCCATTTCTCCCACTGTGCGATTGAGACTTTTCCGGACAGACGTCCGTTCGTCTGCATGAACATCTTAATTTCGGAGACTATAAGAGCTACAGATACGAAATTTTGCCAGCTGGTGCGCATATTTCCTCATGATGAGATGAAGATATAATGACAATGATTGTAATATCTTCCCCTGCTCCCACGCAATTGCTTATCACGGCTTTTAGCCACATCGTTTAATATTTATACCCTGTACCGTATGGTACCAAGGGTATATTAAATTTGTGCAAGCCGAAAATGTATGTAACATATAGAAGGAGACGTCGGAGACACCCAAAGTTACCTAAAATATGATCAGGGTGAATAGAGAAGTCGATATACCCATGTCCGTCTGTCCGTCTGTCCGTGTGAACGCCTAGATCTCAGAGATGGTAAGATCTAGAGTTACCAAACTTTCACATTAGATCCCATATTATTCCATAGGAGGCAAGTTTATTTTATTTTTTTGATATCGGGGATAAATTATATAGCTCCCATGGGGGTGTTTGAGACGACCTCGACAAAAAAAAGCGTTTTCGATGAATAATTCGTTTGTTTATGAAGATATCGTAACCAAATTTGGTATTCGAAAGTTTTTTATAGTTCCCAATCACTGTACCAAATTTGATCGAAATCGGTTGACTATATCATATAGCTCTCATAGGACCGATCGGCCAAAATAACTTTTTAAAGAAAAGTTCGCTATATTTCGTTTTTTAACAAAGATATCGTAACCAGATTTGGCGTTTGGATATTTTTTAGACCACTTAAGCAATGTGCCAAATTTGAACAAAATAGGTTGACTATATCATATAGCTCCCATAGATCCGATCTTCCAAAAAATCGATTTTTAACAAAATTTGTTGTGTTTCGTTTGTTTGTTAAGATATTGGGACCAAATTTGACATTAGTAAGTATTTTATAGTTCCTAAGCACTGTACTAAATTTAATCCAAATCGTTTGACTAGATCGTATAGCTCCCATAGGACCAATCGGTCCAAAAACACGTTTTTTATACAAAATTCGATGTGTTTTGTTTGTTTGTAAAGATATTTGAAATAAATTTGGCATTCAGATCTTTTTAAGATATTTAAGCACTGTGTCAAGTTTTATTGAAATCGGTTGACTATATCATATAGCTCCCATAGGAACGATCGGTCAAAAAAAAAATTTTGCCTAAAAATTCTTGTTTTTGGTTTTTTGTGAAGAAATCGGACTTTATTACAAGCTAGTGGTACAGGATATCCTAAAGTCGTCCGCGCCCGACTTTACGTCCGCCATTTTTTATTAAAAGAACTTTAACAGAAAGATGTGTTGTATGCAACTATTTGTTAAGAATGAACTGGTTTGGATAAATTCATCAAAAGTTATAGCCACAAATACCCACAAATGTACAAATTCCAAATCCCCTTGTCAATAAACTGTGAACAAATGCGATTTTCCAAATTGAAAGTTTTTACTTATACCATAATGCAAAACCTACATTGCAAAGACCACAAGAGCTTGAGAATTTTATCACTGCACTTTTAAGCCTAAATAATATAGTTTTTTGGATCAGAGTCCTGGCGTGCTAAGGAGTTTTGGGGCCTCAAAAAACGTACTTTCCTTGAGTTGACATAAGACGCTATATTTAAAAGATAGATTTTTTTTTAACTAAGATTCAATAATTTAATTTTTTATATTAAATTCGTTGAGTTTAGGTAGTAAACATTTAGCTGTTCCATCTTAATTAAAACAAAAAACAATTTCGTAAGGATGTTTTAAATATTACAAAACATAGGCCAAAAATAAAAGGAGTAAAGCAGAGTTAGTAGTGTACGTGCGCTTCGAATGGTGCCTGTCCAAGGGGTATCCGCCTGTGGTACTGTCCAACTCCCAATGCAGCTCCCAGGTGTTGTATATTTTATGACTATAAGGGTTTCTTGACCATGGCATATTGTGCAGTCCACTGGCGTGCCTGTTCATCATGCTGTGTGCGATCATCTCTGTAGCAAATGGCAGCTGCGTAATTCAAAGGATCATCCGGGTTGGGGCTTGAAAGTAATACTTGCAATGATAAGAGTATTTTTGGTACAGTCAAAGTAGGTGACCATTTATCACTCAAAATATCCATGTCGGCATAACCACATGGAGAAATATTACAATGAAATATTTTAGTTTCGAAATCAACTTGTGGTGGCTGTGTTGGATAATCTAATGGAAATTCAATTTTTATATGGAAAACGCCGTTTTCATACGGTGTCCCACCAGGACCCGGAAATGAGCACTTCCAGTTAAATAGATTGTAATTGTCAAGTTCAGCTGTGCACTTTTCAAGTGGTTCCGATGCAAAATTTTGTAATTCATGTCGCAATCGCTTGGTAGCATTGCGTATTAACTCACTGTCTACTATTCCCATAAACTTGAAGCTGTAGTGGCTTCCTATATTAACAGTAATATTCTCATCACCATTGCCATCAGCATTTTGAGCTGGAGCTGTTTCGCTTAAAGTGTTAAGCTCGGCTAGCGATGTTGTGGAGCTCGGGTTGCCAACCACATCTTCCACTTCAAGTAATTCATTTATTTCTCCATGATCTAGTTCCGCTTCGCGTAAAGTATCTTGTTGCTCGCCAGCTGCAACGTCTGGAGCTTGAGAGTTAGCTTCCAGGCTTACTGCGTTTGGGTTATGCTCAGAAGCACTAGTGTCATTATGGTCGCTGGGACGTTTTTGATCCCGAGTTTCTACAGGCATATTTGTTTTGCTTTTTATAAAAATTTACTAATTTAATTTTTGGAAATATATGTTTACTCCTTGAATATGGTTCTAATAATAATAATACAATGACAGATTTTACTTCAAGGCAAAATAAAGTGACAGTTTGTTTCAAGCTTGCTAAGTCTTGGATAAATAAGTAAAGATTTCTGTTATGCTGATTAACGTGGCCCTAATGAACAAATGCGATTTTCAAAATGGAAAGTTCTTAGAAGTAATATGCAGGAATAACGTTTATTTCGAGAAAAAAAAGGGACATGCTAATACCTTGTCGGGCTGAAGTATTTGCCGCAATGAAGGCGGCTGAGCTGGTGCATGCACCAACACTTCAACTGTAACAAAGATTAACCTCTTTATAGACAGTCAAGCCGCTATCAAGGCTATTGTATCGCACTGTACATCCTCCTTCCACGTCCTTGAATGCCAGGCAGTCATCCAGAGATTAGCTGCGGTTCGTAAACTGCATATCTACTGGGCGCCTGGACACAAAGGCATAATGGGGAATGAAATGGTGGATGCAATTGCCAAAAGCGGTGTTGAGCTTCCGGAGGGACAAATACACGACGTACGCCGACCGATCAAACATCTCTACGTTATGCTGGAGTGCAACATAAAGCGCAGAGCTGAAGCTAGATGGAAAAATCTAGACAGCTGTCACACAGCGAAAGTCATGCTGTGTGCTAACAGGACACTGCCTCTTAGCGAAGCATGCGCATAGGATGGGACTAACGGCAAGCGAATCATGCAGGATCTGCAGGGATCCGGAAGTCCCTGAGACCCTAGCACACGTACTCTGCGACAGCCCAGCCATCTCTAGACATCGTTTGACCACCCTAGGAGAACCAGCGTTTGTCGGTCTAGAAGAGGTGGCCAGGCTGCAAGTTGGGCGGCTACTTAATTTCGCTAAAAAAATAAAGTTTTTAACCGACCATCACTTTGCGTAATAACCTCAAATCTGGCACAGCTAAGGACCAAAAGGTCTATGCTAGGCTGCACTCTGTTGTCGCCGGCCAGTGTAACCTAACCTAACCTAATAACTTGTCGGGCACCGCCTCACCTGTATTAAATTTGTTCTTTCATATTTAAACTTTCATTAAACTTACCTCTTATAATAGGATAAATAATTATTCAAACACATTATATATATTTTTTTTAAATTTCACATTTTATTTTGTTTTGTTCATTTCAAAAGGATTTCGTAATTTATTCATTTTTATGTAATTCACATATTTTCACATTCCTTATTTTTTTTTTTTTTTTATTTGAGTGTGTGTGTGTGTTAATTTGCATTTGCAATTGTATAATTTTTTGCATTTTTGTTTTTATTTTCATTTATTTGTTTTGGAATTTTATTTTTAATACTTTGTGTATTTATGCTGGTGTAGATTTTTATTTTTGGTTGTTTTCAAAAAGTATCAACATCTTTTGCATATATTTGTTGTTGTTGTTCACTTGTTGCTAATTATTTAATAATAAAAATTGCATTTTTAATATTTATTCATTATTTGTTTAGAACTAGAATTGTTTTGTTGTGTTTCATTTCAACTTGTTGCATTTGCTGTTACAATTGTTTCGTTTCATTTCGTTTTCATTTCATTTCAATCAATTTCGTAAATCAGCTGTTGTGTAGACATTTTTTATTTGGGTTTGTTTGTAGACTTATAACTGTAACATATTTGCTATTTTTCGTCGCATACTTTTTGCTCACGCCAAAAGTATTTAAATATATATGATAAATGAATTAACAATTGTTTAAACAAATAAAATATCGCATAACAATTTGTTAAAAGTATTCTACGTTCGCGCTTTGGGAACCGTGCTGAACTCAAGTTTTAATATAATATTAATATCAATGGTATTTGTTATACCATATATTATTATATTTAAAATGTATGCATGTATTAAAAATTAATCTAAGGCGTACAAAAAGTTCATACTATTTTGAATGATTTCATTTTCATTTCATTTCAACTTTAAACAGCATCAACTGAGTTTAAAAATTCAACTATTTTTTTCATTGACTAAAGTTTCCGGCCATCTACTGCTGACTGCTCTGCTTTTTTTTTAGTTTGTTTTACTTTTATTATATATATATTTTTTTTTTTATTTCAACTTATGTAAACTGTAAAAATAATGTTAAAATGCTGTGAATTGGTATATTCTCATTGCGGGTGTATTTGATTAACATTCATTCATTTATCGATTAAACTGTTTTATGCATTTTAGAATTTTTTATGTTTATTCAATAATTATTTTTTATTATAATTTTTGGTTTAGTCTGTCTGTGGTCTAACTCCATTAAGTTTTGTATATTTAATTCAATTGTATTGGAAACCTAAAGATGTTTTTTTTTTTTTTTTTGATTATGTTTCGATTTTTGACATGTTCAATGCGTATCAAAATGAATGCCGTGCTAAGTGATACGTACACTGAAAGAAATATCTAAACGGTTATCAAAGTGCGTATGTGAAGTGAGACAAGTTTTACTTCTTTCAGCAATTGGTGTGTTTTTTACGATTGATTCAAATAACTCTCATGCTGCTTTCACAACCAATATAATTTATTTTTAGTAAAATTTGCTTGTATAAAAAAATCTTTTTACTTTTCGTTTTAAAAAAATTTCAAACTGAAAACTAGGCAAAATGATGCTCAATTTTAGTTCTTTTTTATGATGTAACTTTTTGCATTTTCTTGGGCCTTGTAAATTTTGACTGTTCAAGATCTTAAACATATATTATAGTTTTTTTTTGTTTTTAGCATGTTTAGTTCTGTCCTTTCGGTGTTTAAGTTTAATAAACATTTGTTTATTTTAAAATTGTTTTTATTTTTCACTTGCTTAAATATATTAAATTTGCTTTTCTGGGATTTTGTTTTGTATGCCGCAAATAACGCCTTGCTTTTTATTATAACTGGGTTTGTGTTCTTATTTAAAGATTTTTACTTTTTCAAGTGTGTGATTTTTTTTTATTATTTTTACCATTTAACATTTTGACTAAATTTTCGCTATTTTTTTGTTGTTTGTTATGTTGATTTTTTTTAAGTGTATTCCTATAAACTAAACATTTGCATTGCCGGTTTAAATTTTACCGAGTGTATTGATTTGCTTTTGTGTTGCTTAAATACTAAAATTTTATTTTTTATATATTTGTTTGAACGTTTTTTTTAAGTTTGTTCTTCTTTTTTTATTTGTTTTTACTTTGCAATGTTTTGTTTTTATTTTTTAATTTAAATTTACTAATCCTAAATACAATGTTGCAATTTCTCTACGAACTTCTCTGCTCAATTAATGTATTTAAATCGAAATTTACTTTCAAGTCTTTTTCAGCGACAAATGCTTATGAATTTGTTGTCATTTGTTTATTCCTTTTATTATAAATTTTTTTAATTATATTCTCTCAAAATCCTGTGCTTGTATTTAAATTTATTTATATATTTATTATATGTGTTGCACATTTGAATACAATCAATATAAATCAAAGTCTTCTTTCAAGATTTTTACTCATTTCTGGGTTTTAGCATAAAAAATGTAAGCAAGAGTAAAAGAGGGTAAATTTTTTCGATGTTTTGAAAAGAATTTTAGTTTTTAAACAAAAATAGCTTTTTTTGAAAATCACTTGAAATTTGCTCTCTTTTGAACTATTTTGGCTGTTATGCTTGTTTTTACACTTGATAAGTTAAAAACTAAACAAAAGAAATTATTTTTTAGTTTATTTAGTTAAGAGTTCTTATTTCACGTTAAATTTGTTTTGCTTTTTCTGATTTAATTTTTCACATCGTCTTTGCGGGTTGTTGACTGTGGATCTGTGCCTAAATTTATCATGTCTCGTGGTTTCCACACCGGGGACCCTACAATTAAATGAAAGAAAAGAAAAGATACAATGGAAACCATATATGAAAAAATATGAAATTAGCTTCTTTTTTTTTTTTTTTTTGTTCAATTTATATTCAAATTAATTATGAACAAAATTTGTAGTTTAATTCAGAGTGAAAGACAGAGAAAAAAATGATGTCTCAATGCTTATATACAATTTAGTGTTATACAGTACCAAAGTATGTCCAAGTCGTATATAAGTATTGTATATCGTTCTATGCCAATTAAAGATTTTTACATTTAGCAATTTTCTAAAGTAACAATCTATAAAATTTTTTTTTTTTAGTATTTAAGGCATGCAAGGCAAGCAAAGTTATTACTAATTGTTAATACTTTGCTTGTATATGATTTTTTAATATTTTTTTTTAAATAAAAATAAATTTTTGTTTAATGTAATGAGCATTACTAAAAAGTTCTCTAACACTACTTAGACAGATTGACGGGGTTTAGGGAAATGTGAGTTTTAGCTAAATCGTAGTTAAGGGTTTTTATATTTTTTCTTTTTAGCTAGTTTTGGGATAAATTTAAATTTGGCGTATGTTTTGGGATATCAATTTGGTTAAGAGTACAGAAGTGTTGGCTAAAATGTTGACATCGCTTGTTATTTTAGAGTTTTCATTTCGTTTTATTTTAGACATTTATTTAAATGGTTAGTTGGTATTTATTTATTTTAATATGTTTAAGATCAATTTAGTATTTTATGCCAACATTTTTAATGTTTAGTGTGAATTGCCAAAGTTTAAGACAAAGTTTGTACAAATCGAAATTTAAAAATAAAAAAAATTAATAATATTTTAAATTAAACTTGCTTAAAAAATTATTAAAAAAAAAAACAAAATAAGTAGACTTATATAAAAAAAAGTATTTTATTATTATTTGAAAGTATTTTGAAAGAACAAGCAGTAGAGAGAAAGCTGGAAAGAAGTTTCGATTTAAAATTTTGTAAGTAGCAATATAAGAGGGTGGATTGATAAGTTTTCGGCCTGACCAAGAGATGGCGCCACTAGGCCTACCTTGAGGTGGCGTTCTATAGTACCATCCTTAGATAGCTTGTAGCTATAGTTTCAGCCCGATCGCCATGTTAGTTTAGATTTGAGAGCACACTGAACAAGACGCCTCTGTGTTTTTCTTGAAAATGGAAAAAAAATTGATTCGAAAAAACATTTCTACCGCCAATTTGATGTTGTATAAGCGTAATCCAAGCGAATTTTTGCGTCGATTCATAACCGTTGACGAAACTTGGGTCCACCACTACACTCCTGAAACCAAAGAACAGTCTAAACAGTGGATTGGACCAGGGGAACCAACTCCAAAGAAGGCAAAAACAATTTTTTCAGCGAACAAGGTTATGGCTACTGTTTTTTGGGATGCAAGAGGTATTATATACATTGATTACCTTGAAAAGGGTAAAACTATCAATGGTCAATACTACGCAGACTTATTGCAACGTTTGAGCCACGAGGTGAAAATTAAACGACCTCATCTGGCGAAGAAAAGAATCTTGTTTCATCACGATAACGCACCAGCGCACAAGTCAATCGTTGCGATGGCTAAAATCAACGATCTGAAGTTTGAATTGATGCCGCACCCTCCCTACTCTCCAGACCTAGCCCCGAGTGACTATTATCTGTTTCCTAACCTCAAAAAATGGCTTGGCGGTAAGAAATTTGCGGACAATGAAGAAGTAATCGAAGCTGTAAATGGGTATTTTGAGGAGCTTGACGAATCAGTCTACAGAGATGGCATTACTAGACTAGAACACCGCTATGAGAAATATATCAGCCTTGGAGGAGATTATGTTGAGAAATAAAAAAAAAATTCTTAAAAACGTTGTTTTTCTTGGTCAGCCGGAAACTTATCAATCCACCCTCGTAATCCATATAAAGTCTTTTGCGAAACAAATTTAAGTAAGTTCACTTAAAACGGAACATTTCAATTATTTTAATTGTTGAAATTGGGCAGTACCCTTAGAGTAGGGAACTGCTTAATTATTTTATTTAATTTTTTTAAGATTTTTTAAATAATATTTAAGCAATTTTAAGCACATTCGCGTCACATTCCCAAGTTCAGGCAATGCGACTAAAAATGAACTGGTCACACTGTAAAAACAGCTGTTGGCTGCTCGAAAACAAGGTTGACCTAAATTTTAAAAATCATTAAGTTTTTTTAAGTTTTCAAATTAAAATATTAAGATAAAAAAAGTTTGATTATAGAAACAAATAGCATAAAAATGTTTTCCATACGAAAAATAGTTTAGAAATCAATACTAAAGTAATTTTGCAAATTGTTATACAAATAAGTACTACAGTTAATTCGCAAATTGTTATAAATATTATATACAAATTTAAAGATGTTACTTGGATGGTTGTGGGGCAGGTGTGTAACCATTAGACATAAGATATATTTAGAAACTGTCTTTTTTAAATGCTGATATTTTTAAGTTTCAACTAATTATTTTTAGCATTACAAATTTACGTTAGCGGCACACTTTTATTTTTGTTTTTATTATTTTTATGTGTTTGAGAAAATGCAAAACGGATTTTTGAATTGACAAAAATATGAAAGAAAACTTGCAGAATCCAATTGATTTGGTATTTTTTTTTTTTGATATCAAGCGATGCCAACTTATATATTTAATAATATATGTGTTTTAATTTTTTATTTAAGCTATCAAGTGTGTATAACAACTTCTGTGGCACATATATTGGAACATAACCTACAAACTGTTGCTTAGCTAAAATTTTCAATTAGACAACTTTATGCGAATTTGTTACGACAACTAAATATAAATCATTTTAACTATTTTTAATTTTAATAAAAGTAAATATCACCCGTTTAATTTTTTTTTTTTTTTTTAATTTTATAAACTAATTCAATTGCGCCCAAGTTGGAAATATTTATATTGCACTTACCTGCTACTCATGTATATAATACATAAACAAATGTTATTTAATTTAAAAACTATTAATATGTATAAAACTCTTGTGGCTACAATTAAAGTGTAATTTAATATTAATAAACTAATTTTTTGGGGGCTAGGGAATCGCATAGTTCGAGTTCTGTTAGCTGTCATTTTGTCGCTGTCCAAACACTGTTTTTAACGTCGTTTTTCGTTTTGGTATTTATTTGGTATTTAGTTAGCATTTAATTTAGCTTATTTTTAGTAATATTTTACTTGTGAAGTGTTGCTTATTTTAAATTTGCAATTTGATTTAATTTTTGATTTTTAAGTTTTGTTATATTAGTTTTTTGAATTGTTTTTATTTTAGGACATTTGTGGCATTTATGTTTAACACACATTAATATGGCTTAAGTATTTTGTTTTTTTATTTTAATATGCTTTAAAATTGTCTTTGATTTTATGTTTAGTTATACAACAATTTTGTATACTGTATTGATTTTATATTGTTATTACATTAAAGTTTTGATTTTGAGTTTTTTTTTGTTTTTGTTGATTTTTGATTTTCTTGCTATGAAGCCCAGTGTAAACTGTAAACATTTATATGTACTACTATTTTCATTACAATATTTGAACAACCTGACATTTGATCTTTAAGTCATCTTTGTGTTTGTTTTTTATGCACCCAAACTTAGGTCTAGGTTTAAGCAAGTGTGAAAATATTAGGCAATAAATCTTGAGACTACAATTTAGAGAACAAATAAAATTTTTTTCAATATATTGAAAAAGTACATTTGAAATTAAAAAAAAATGATTCGAAAATAATATACAAAATACTGCGTATAATACTAATTGTAAGATCTTAATTTTGTACAGGGTGCGCCATTTGAATGTTATTGAATAACTTTGACAGATTTCAACCGATTGACGTCGTCGAACACATTTTGGAAAGGTTATTGCATTAAAATTTTAACCATGAATCGATTCACGCCCAAAGAACGCGCGGAAATAGTGACAATGTTCATTAAATGTAATCGTTCAGTTGTTGCAACACAGCGTGCGTATCGTCAAAAGTATCGCGATCGTTCTGCGCCTAAAAGTGACACTATTCGTCGCTTAGCTTTAAATTTCGAGAATCACGGGTCTGTAGCGGACCGTCCACATTCAAATCAACCACGTCCTCGACGATCATATAAAAATATTGAAGCTGTTCAACGGAGTGTTGCAGAGAATCCTTCTGTCTCGTACCGCCGCCGGTCTCAGCAACTAAACATCAGTGGAACTACTTTAAGGAAGATTCTGAAAGATGATCTGGATATGTTTCCATATAAAGTGCAGTTAACCCAAAGATTATTGGAAGCAGACAATCCGCGACGCGTGGTTACGCCAATAACGTTATTCGAGTGAGTGAATCGGAGCCCGATTTTTGGGAGCGAATTTTAATGACTGATGAGGCCCATTTCACGCTATCTGGCACTGTAAATAAACAAAACTGTCGCATTTGGGGGAAAGAAAATCCTCATACTATCCATCAAACTCCACTGCATGATCAGAAAGTGACTGTTTGGGCCGGTGTCTGCTCAAAAACCATCATCGGTCCGTTCTTCTTCAGAGTTGGGGAAACTGTTAATGGGGATCGGTATCGATGGATGTTGGCACACTCTGTTTTACCAGAAATGCGTGAAAAAGGTCTTAAAGGCTTTTGGTTTCAACAAGACGGCGCGACATGTCACACCGCGAAATCAACGATGAACTTCTTGCGTCAAAAGTTCCCAGACGTGTGGTATCGAAAGGAGGGGATATTGACTGGCCACCGAGATCGCCCGATTTAACGGCACTGGACTTTTTTTTTGGGGATTTTTAAAAAGCAAAGTGTATGCCAACAATCCGAAGACTTTAGACGAGCTTAAGGACAAAATTCGAGCCGAAATCACTGCGATATCACCCGAGATGCTGGCAAATGTCATGGAAAATGCCAGAAAAAGAGCTGAATTTTGTATCCGCAATAAAGGAGGTCATTTGATTGACGTTGTTTTTGGCAACTAAATGGAAAAAATTGTAAAGCTTCTAATTTTATAAAAATAAATAGTTTTTCAAAATCGATTGAGAATTGTTCAAGTTATTCAATATTTCCATCGACCACATTCAAATGGCGCACCTGTATAATAAAAATATTCGAAAATAATTTAAAAAAATACTTATTGATTGTAAGATCTTAATTTTGTGTTTTTTGCTGCTATAAATCATCTCATTATAATGTTTTCAGTTAAATAAATTTTAAGTTTAGTAAAAAATACTATATTTAATTTTTTTAAATAGCAATTTTTCATTGCTAATGCCTTCACACTTGCTAACACTTTGTATATAATATGCGTATATACTATAGCCATAAAAGTTTATTATAACTTTTTTTTTTTTTAATTTAAGAATTATTGTGTATACATATTTAGTAAATCTAAACATTGAGGTACAACTTACGATTATCATTCATTAATACATTTATTTGCATTTGTTTTATTGTTTTGTTTTTATGAATTTATCAATTTTAATTAATATTTAGCTAGTTTTACCAAAAAAAAAAAATTAATATGTAAACTATTGTAGTAATGCATGTATAATTCCCATACATATATAGGAATATATATCATGCATTTGGTATACACGTGTACTGTAAAAACATATAAAACAATATAAAAATTCATACATATAATATTTAAATTATTTGTCACAACATTATCAGTAGTACAATACATAATTTGAAAATTTTTCTAACTAACTTATGCATATAAATACTTGAGTCTTTTTTTTTAATATTTCTTTTTTTTTTTGGTATATTTTTATTTATATATAGATTTATGCATTTCTGTAAATAATTTCTCTTTTTTGTATTTTTTTATTGTTAACCTATGAAATTACGCCAACCCGCATATTTACTTAAGTTTATAGTAAATTGAAAATTTTGTTAGTTAGAATTTGATTTTTTATTTTTGTTTTAGGCTCATAAGTAGTTTTCACTTTTAGTATTTAGTATTTTTGTGTACATGAGCTTTGAAGTTACTAAAAAAAATGTTAAATTAATTTAAGTATCTAGTATATAACAGGCTGAAAACTCGTTAATTAACAGCTGTTGAGGGGTGAATTTCGAAAGTCTAACTAGTTTAAGTTTTAGCTACAGACAGAAAATAATACTTTAGTTTGGCTAAAAACTTGTTGAATCATTTCGATACGTTTATACTTTTGGTTTAATTTTTTTTATATTTTTTATGCACATATCATAAAGTTTTTCAGTTTTCCTGTCAGCTCTTGTGTCTTTATTTGTATGATAAACTTTAATTTTGCCATAATGAACTTCCTAGCCTTTGGCGTTGCAATACAGTGCGTATGCGTCATATACATATGCAAGTTTGTATATATGTAAAAGCTGTACGTCTCTGCATTGGTAGCTAAAGTTGTAGAAGAACTTTCGCCACTTTGTGTAAATTATATGTTCAACTACGTGAAATGTTGCAAACAGTGTAACTAAAATAAATTACTTCAAATTTTGTACAAATTAAGCGCCAACCTGACCAAGTTTTTCACATTTAGTTGTAGTTGTTGTATTTGCAGCTGTGCTAGTTTTTTGTGCAGAAGCCTTCATTTTTTTTTCTATTTTTTATAGCTGACGCTGAATCCCATTCAAGTGCAACTTTTATGGTTAAACAGATGATGAGTTCATTATTTTTATGGTTACCTTGGCTATATTCCTTTTGTATCCTAACGATTTGTGATAACTTTGTTGTATTAACTAAGAGCTAGGAGTAGTCTCTATCTATGCCACGCTTCTGTGGTCTTTATGACTTATTTTCTAAGCACTAACTTTGGTTGGTTTTTTTCTTGTTTTTTTTTTATGTAGGATGCAGCTGTGTTTATCTTTCAAGTTTGTTTTCTGAATTTTATTTGGTTGCATGAATTCAATCCCTTGTTCATATTCTTTTAGTTTGCATATTGTTGGTTGACATTTTATGTCAGCTATAAGTACCTATATATACTATATCTAGCATGAGTTTACGTATATCTGAGCTGAGTTTAGTTTGAGTTTAAAATTACTATATTGACTTTATGCATATATAGTTTGTATATAGTTTTTGAGGCATTTTGGGTAAGTTTTCTTGTTTTTGCTATTGTTTTTGCTCTTTATCATAAAATGTTAGCTTTTGTTATTTTTGAGTACCGAAAAAGAGCGCACTCTTTAATCAGCTTCTGTTAACAATCTGCTTTAGGGTTTGCTACACGAAGCAATTGTTGCGTGCAAGATATTATTTCTAGTAATTTTTTTCTTTTAGCCAAAAAGGCTACATTAGCTACGGCTTACTTATTCAGATGAATTCTTGATACATAGACACTTATGTTTATCTTTTAAATATAATTTATACAGAGTTGAGAGTTTCTAGCCATCGGAACTAGTTCACTGAACAGATGAAATAATTATTTGCTATCTAGGGTATTCACGATTGCTGTTGAGTTGACAATTTGAGAGTTTGTAGCTTTTGCAACAGCACAATGTATTGGTATTTTTTAGCTTTTCGATTTTTTAAAAAGCAATAAAAAAAGGAAAACTTGAAAAAAAATTGATTTTTAAAACATTTTGACTGCTTTTGGAATAGCTTGCCAATGCGCCAAAAACTCAACAGCTCAACTCATGAACTACGCTTTAGGCATTAAAGTTATTGTGCAACTTTGCATCTTCTCAATTCGATTCGTTTCGATAGCTAATAATCGACGATATATCGACTATGAAAACATCATTTGTCAATAAACAATTACAAACATTCGTGATTTGGTTAGGTATTTTTAAACATTTCGTGTATCTTATGTAGTTGCATTTAATGTGTGCACTTTATCTGTAGCTCTATTATTGGGTATTCACACCATTTAAATGTATAATTCGTTAAAATTCTATGATCTTGCACGTAACAATTGCCTCTTGAGCATCCAACCCAAAGTTGTATATACATACGAGCGTACTTTAAACTTAAAAAAAAAGTACATTTAAAATATTACAAGTTGTCTAAATGCTCTATACAAAAACTGTAAACGGTCATTTAAAATCCCTGTTTTTTTTTTGTCTTTGCTGTTATTCCAAGGAGTTTGTGGCTTAAACATGTATCTCGAAATAGTCGTGACAGTCAACGCAACCGCCAATTTCGTTGCCAGCATCCGTAATAAATCCCATTGTACCACTAGCTGAGGGTTGTGCTGTAACGACCATGCCTCGTTGTGCCTTCTTCCGCGTGCGACTTTGCCGCACGCGGGGCTTATGCTAGGAGGGTCGTTTCTGATAAAGACAATCAATGCATGTGGTGTACTCGGGTGCGGAGGAGCTCAGCTGATAGGCATGTTGTTGTTCGTGTGCGCAGGGTGCATAACCAACGGGCGCAGCAGTAGGCAAGTAGCCCACATCGGCGGCATAGGCGGCTAGCGGCATAGCTGTATAATGTTGTCTGGGCAATGCATCATAGATGGGCTGCGAGAACGTGTTCTCGGCCGATTGCGAGCGTATAGGACCCGAGCTATAGACAACATAGTTTCGTTCTGGAGAGGCGCCATAGCGATAGGAGCTACTTGTCGTAGTGCTGTCACGTGATGTGGAACGCTCCAGCGATTTGCTAAGTCTGCGCGCGCTTTCAGCACTTGCACCATTGCTAGCCTGGCTATACTTATGCTGCGTAGTAGGCGCGGCAGCCACATAGTGATCGCTGCAGGTTTGATTGTCATACACTGGATAGTATTGATATGTCTCCTGCGTGCGCGCCTTATGACCCGTCTCGAAGCTGCCATGTGCTGACATGCTGCGCTTGCGCCCAGTACCACTGTAACCGTCCTGGCATTGGCGCATGGGCCGCACGGACATAGCATAGGGTACATCCAGATTATGATCGCTGCTGCCGTGACTATCAAAGCTACTACGTGGTGAATGGCGCAGACACATGTTGCCCCTGTCTGGCGAGAGATGATCTATGCTGGTTCTAGGTGAAACATGCGGCGAGAGCGTTTCCACGCTGCACACATGCGAGGGACCGCCCTTTTTAAGGCAGCTGCGATCCGGACTCTTGGACTTTGAAGGACTGGAGGGCGGTTTGAGTATCCCTGTTGATGCTGTTGTATGCTTAAGTATACCGCCGCCTTCAGAGGTACGTCTGGGACTGGGAGTGCGACGGCCCGCAGACAGACGATCCTGAGAGTTATCCCTACTAGAGCACACGCTCAATCGTTTACCTTGATCGCTGACGCTAGTGCGTGGGGACTTGATTTTGATTATACGCACAGGAGAGCTACCCTGAGATTTGGAGCGATCAGGCGAGATATATATGCTCTGACGCTTGCTAGTCTTGGGCTTGGTGCCAGAGCTTGAGCTGCCGCTGCTTGTAGAACGTTCCGGTGACTTTGATTTAAATATTTTGTCCACCTTTTTGTCTATGATCACAGTGCGTGAAGCATGGGATGTGGATTCCGATTCGTCCTCTGAACGTTCCGATGGACCGGTAGTGGTACCCGTGCTATCTGACTCCGTAGCTGGGCGAGATGGTGACTCAATATCCACAATCACCGTTTGTTGTGTATTTTCAACGACGGTTTGCGGCTCTGGCGATAAGCTGGAGTCATTTTGCTGCTGATCTGCTGTCTCTGCGTTTTCGTCCAGCGGCTCGAAAGCATTTTCACGTAAACTGGCCATATAGGCGACTATATCGCAGGTACCCTGGGCTAGGTTTTCTAGTTCCAGTTCGCTAAGATGCTTGTCCATATAGCCGGAGCTAGTCTCTGTCTCAGTCATGTCATGTTGTTCAATGTCAGTGTCTGAGTAAGGTTCTTTATCACGCCGCTTTTGCGATTCCCTACCACCCACCTGATGCACTACGGACACCTGCTGTGAGGCTGCCAGGCGCTCCGACTCGCTTTGGAATATCTCTATAACCTCGATCTCCTGCTTGGGCGATTGACGCGGAGATTGACGCGGTGTTTGACGCGGTGTGTGTCGCGGCGACTGACGTTTGGGGGACAGGTGTTGTGTACTAGTCTGGTCGCTACTACCGGATGCAAACAAGCTACCACTACTGCCAAAGCTTAAATTAAAAGCCGCTGCTACTTGGGCGGCATGCACGTCCGACTCGAGCAAGGAACCATCCGCTACATCGGATTGAGTATTTTCGGGTGCGTTAGAGCTAGTCTTACCTAGATCCTTCATAAGCACTGGCTGATAGTTGGATGGTGGGTGCGATGATTGTATCAAGCGCGCCTGGCTGCCAGTACTTCCCACCGATAGCGTGGATGTTGTGCTGCAAGAGCATTACCAGAGTATTTCCAATAGAGTCGCAAGGAAGAGACAATAAGTAAGGAAGCAAGGAATGAGCGTTAATACTACCAAATGGTAAAGCTAACAAAAGTAAGACAATCCATTTCTCAACTTCGCTCTAAAATTGGTTATTAAGTGAGATTCTAATGGAACAACAGCTTTAGGATCAGTTGAGGATAGGACAAGTTGCGTATGCACACTATTTAAAACATTACCTCAGTGTCAAATGATTTGGTGTGCGGCCCAGCGTCGCTTTGGGTCTGATTGTGCCTTGCTGTGAGTCCTCTTCACCCTCCGACTTCGTACCCGGATCAATGCGTTCGATTTCGCTATGATGATGTAAGTGTGGTTGACGTATCGGTGGCGGCGGCGGCTGCTGTGGATGTGGTTGCGGATCTATGGAGGAGTAAGTGATTTCTTTATGATATGAGCATGATTGAAATGTGCGCATAAATAAAATGAATAGGTTTAAGCGTAGGGTCAGTTAATTAGCAATACGTTTGGCCCGGAATGCAAAACTTACCAGTAACATCCCCAACTGTTTTGCTGCGACTACGAAAGCCACCCTGTTGTAGCTGCTGTGTATGAGTGTGGGGTGCATAGTGCACTGTGGGTGGCAAATCGTCAGCCTCCTGGCTGCCAGATAGATTGTCATAGTCAATGTTGCCGGCCGAATGTCGCTGAGAACCTGCCTTTTTCTTGGGTTTGCCCAAGGTGTGTGAGCCGTGCACAATGGTTATCTGTGTAAGTATTTTTATGAATTAGTTTCGGTTTCTATAAAGTCCTTGGAAATTTATGTATATTTAAGTAAAAGGGAATTCAAATACGCTATCAAAATTGACCCAATGGGCGTTCTTCTTCTTCTAACTTTGCCCCCAGATCAAGACAATCTTGTAGCTTACCTGT
Organism: Chymomyza amoena; assembly: GCA_037043745.1. Taxonomy (NCBI): domain Eukaryota; kingdom Metazoa; phylum Arthropoda; class Insecta; order Diptera; family Drosophilidae; genus Chymomyza; species Chymomyza amoena. Next base: position 18,102 of record JBAMAX010000346.1, read on the forward strand.
TGTTTGGGTCGCTCCAGGGTCTGTGAGTTGCCCGCATAGCCGCCCTGCGAAGATAGGCCCGACACGGAACCCGAACTACCACCAAAGTTTTTCATGGGAATTGACATATTGCGTACGCTTTCGCGTATGATTTGTCTTATGGTCTTGAGGAATGCATTACGGAAGTCGGCAGTGCTGTTAGACAGCACATAAACCTTCTCCGAGCGACGCTGTAGCTGTGAACGCAGATGTATAAGCTCCCACAAAAAGTGAGAGTCCATGTCCTTGGCCGAGGAGGCACGAACTTGCACCTCGGTGACGGGTATTAGCACCTGGTAACGTATGATTTCTACCTCATTGGGCGTGTTTTTGCTCGATACGCCCTGGAAACCAAATCAGTAAAGTTAAGTAATTTCATTAAGCATATACGAGCTAAGAAAACTTACCATAAGCTTCTTCTTTTGACGCAAGCGCTCTTTACAGAGGAACACAACCGCAGATTTAAAGACAAAGCACATGGCATGCAGCTCCAGACCCTTCTTAATTTTGCCCAGAAAGTCCGAAATGTTTAACCACTCCACGCCGCCATAATAAAGCAAGTCACCTGCTTAGCATAGCAATGGATTAGCACCAAAAGTCGTCGTTTTAAAAAATTCGATTTGTTTCTGCTTACCTGGACTCAAATCAATGGGCTGTTTGCAGGATTTCTGATGCTGTCTGAACAAATGATCAAAAATAGCGCCATATTCCTCATGTATGCGCTGCATTTCATTAATATGCTCGGCTACCTTCTCCATGCCCTTGAGTGCCTCTGCATGAATACAAACCGTACCAAAAACAATATCCTTTATTCTGCTATTGAGCTATTTAGTTACTATTACACTTACCGCACAGATGCACATGTTCGTCCGCCCGTGTATCGGTCAGATTACGCATTTGCTGCAGCAACAACGGATACTTGAGTATACGCTGTATGGGCTTGATAAGATAGGATTCCAATGTGCTGCTGTGTTGTTGTTTGGGATTGCGTGCGGCCAGGAATTCCTGCAATGCATGATTGCCTTCATCTGTAAGTAATATGGAATGCGTGAGAGATGCGTTGCTGTTATGTTAGAAGCTTGTTTCGATATCTGGTTTTTGACATTCGATTCCGTGTAACTCTGACATTTCATAGTAGGCAGTATCAATCCAAGGATTCAATGGAAAATCATTTTGATGTAATTAATTTCCACGTTGGCCTCATTATAATCACACAAATACAACCAGTTACTGTGTGCTACTTGTTGTCATGCTCGTCCTTGTTGACAAGAAAATATCATTAACTAGTTCTTATTGTCAGTTGAGCAGCTTTGATAAAGGCGCAGTCAAAGCTTTAGTGGCAACCATTGGGCCGCATTATCCAAGTGCAAGTGGGCGTTGGCTTCTGACAGCCTGCTCCTGTCTTTACTCTTCCGCTCTCTCTCTCTCTGTCTGTTGCAGCAAAGATTTGCGTCTAATGGCGCCTGTCGCCTGCACAAGCTATCTAACACGCAATGGTCTCTGGCCCCGGCTTTAACGCCCATACAGGAGCGCAGTAAAGGGCAAAGGTAAGGTAAAGGTTTTGGGGCGGCACGCCGATTCGAGCGCATGTAACGAAGGCACTTAAGTGCACTTCCTGCTATAATTAATTATCCTTTCAACTTTTTGCATAAAATTTCATGCAACAAGCAGACACATCCTGCACCAGCTGCCACTATGGTTAAGTGCCATGCCAAGCAGGGAACGGCAGAAGTAGCAAACTGAAGAAAGCGAAGTGGCGGGGGTAAGCAAAGAGTACCAACTTATCGCAGCTTAGACCATTGATTACAAATATATATGTATACACTACTTGATGGCACTTCCGTCGACATGGTCAAAGGTGTACGAGTAGCAGGCTACAGGCTACAATATATTTATCGATACTTTTATGCAATAGCTTTTTAGTTATATAAAAGAACGTAAAGCAAAATAGGCAAAACAATATGTTTATGGTCTGTACGCAGCAGTCTGAAACGCTGCCGAACAAATATTGTAACTTAAAGCTTCGATTTTTGGTATTTTTTTGCTGCTTGTGGTATTCAGTCAAATTTAATTTTTTGGTACCCCGCTGTCATCAGCATCAGTTTTCTCATTTTCATGTTGCGTGTATGTCAACTATCTTACTACAATGTCCTTGTTATGCTCATTGTAGTTGTCAATAGTTTTTTGAGCTTCTAAGCATCCTTAAATGCAACCAACTGCCATGGCATAACACACAATATACTCGTAAAATTTCTCAGGTTGCATCACTGCTCCTTGGATCCTCTCATATTACACAAGAGTTTTTAAGCTGGAGCTAAGTCTAATTTAATTATGATATGTTGTCGCCCCTGCGCCTGTCGACATTCAAAGAAAATGATTCCCGACCATGTTAGAGACGTTACTATCTGCTTTTTGGTTCTCGGTTTTCTTTACGTCTTTTACCATTTTCAGCTGTGTCATAATGCCACAAGTTTAATTAACAAAAGATACTTGACAGTTGCTGAGCACGAATATGAATATGCTTGCTGTGGGCTTCTTGGCTGAGGGTGAGCACAAAGGGTCTGACAACTTGCTAGATGGAAAATTTTGCGGCTATAATTGTTCATTTAACTTGCAAATTATATAAGGACGCGCTTTTCACTCGAATAGTTTTTCAATTGTTGTCAGTTGCCTTTGTCTGCTGCCATCTGTTTGACTTTTACAAGTTCCCTGCAACTTAAATAGACTTTGACGCTTGATGTTGATTGCAATAGTTAACACGCCCACAAAAAGTCTCTACTACAATAAATGTTTCTATAGTTTGATTCGCAACAAAACGTTGTGTCAGTTTGAAGTCGAAACGAACATAAAGGTTTTTGGGTTTGCTATGTAAATTGCTTGATTTGCGGTCACAACTGTATAAAATATTTAAATATTGTTGGACATATTTACAGAAGCAGCCTTAAAGCTGGCAACTTAATTGTTTAATTTGTTTTATCAACATTGAGTCTGACAACATGTCGTATGCGTTATTGACATAAATTATAAAATATATCATTTGTGGTTTTTTGGTTTCGTATTTATAGAAATCCAAATTAGTGTCATCCGTGTAATAAAGTCCTTGTATTTATTTAACATTTATTGTTGGTGCTTTAAAAATCTATATTTAATAATTTAATAATAAAGAGCTGGCAATAAGTTTGAACTTTTGCAGCGTCCTTATTAATTAGTAGCTTGGCTAATCGAGTATTCAAAGATAAATTTAATAGGAGCTGATAAAATGTTTTTAGGAGTATCTTGACTTAATTATCAGAAAAGCTGTGTGAAGACTCCCGTGCTCCACTGGGCCATTTCCAAAACACTGCACTTCGAAGTGTGCAGGAATGGATTAGTTGAGATAAGGATACGAGTTGCACAATATATATTTTTCTTGAAATATAAATAATATCAATAATACATAGTTCTACAAATATTTTGCGCCGCTGACCACTGGTGTTTCCTAAATTAAGCCTAGGATGCCATTCGATGGCAATGGCAAGGACTCTACATTTTAAATTTATTCTGCAGCAGATTAAAAATAATTTTTGTATAAGCTTTTATTTTAAATCTTCATCTGTTGAACATCTTATAAAGGGGACCCTGATTTGTCTGCCTTAGGTTAGGTTAGGTTAAGGCGGCAGTTGGGACCGACATCCCAACTCACTTAGGCCAAGGATAGGCCTTTTGGGGTACCGCTAGTGAGCCAATTCACCACATTTCCCCACTTGATGGGTCCCCTACGAAAGTTGAGGAAGCCATCCAGCTGTCTGAATGAACATTAAAAGGCATTTTGGACTCTGTTCAGAGAGCTGAGATAGATCGTTTAGAAAATATGACTGTAGGAACCGAAATCTTTTTCTGCCCAGTCCTGGGCAGTGACAGAAAAGTGTTCCACCGTCTCTAGCTCCTGGTCGTGGTGGGGAGCATTCAAACGGGATGCGTGGTTTCCTACCAACCAGTGTCCCGTAATGGCACGAATGACAGCTGAGCACTGGGCTCTATTTAGACAGCAAAGTTTTTGGTTCTCTTACTGCAGTATGTCGGCCAGGTTTGCCGCGAGATTCTACACGTGTTCGATGTCCGATTCCACGTTTTATTTGCACAGAGAGCGAAAAAGTTTGGTATTCTCAGTTTACAGCTGGCCATGAGTATACGCAGGCCCTCCTTATCTTGAAGGAGGATGCTGGTAGTTCCTTTCCTAGCCAGTTCATCCGCAATGCAGTTTCCCTCAAAGTCCCTGTGTCCTGGAACCCATATCAGGTGAATTGAAAGCTGCTCAGCCATCTCCCTAGAGACAAGCGGCAGTCATTCACTGACTTCATACACGAAGTCATCGAGACTAGAGACTTAATAGCCGCTTGGCTGTCCGAATATATACAGATATTCTTATCTTGGACTTGTAGGTTTTTTATTGTTGTTAAAGCCTCCCGGATTGCTGTGACCTCTGCCTGAAAGACACTGCAGTGGTCCGGGAGCCTAAAAGCAATTCTAATGTCGAAATCCTCGACGTAGACCTCTCCCCTACACGGTCGTCTAGCTTGGAATCGTCCGTGTATACCTTTATCGAGCCTGCTGGGCCTGGTACCCCAGTATTCCACTCCTTTCTGGTTGGAATATAGGCTCTGAACTTGGGTGTGACATGTTCCTGCGGTATGCAGTAGTCTGTACTTTCGGGAATAAGTGGGTTCCCTTTAAGAATCTTTACATGACCAAAATCTTGATCATTCCATTTTTTCGCCTCTCTCATGCGTAAAGCTGATAAAATGGCTTGTTGTTTCCCTACCTTGTTCAGTGGTAGGAGGTTTAAAATAGCATCTAAGGCTTCATTTGGTGTAGAGCGTAGAGCACCACTAATTGTAAGTTCGGCTGTTCGCTGAACCTTACTTAACTTTTTAAGGTTAGTCCCCTTATCTAAAGTAGGCCACCAGATCGAGAGTCTGCCTTTCTTTCCTAAAAATGATTTGCTAACTTCAACTGAACCCTAGATTTGAGCAATAAACACAGTTTTAAATGGTATGTATATAAGTAGAGTCTTTAGTATAAAAATGCAATATAGATTTTCTTTTATTATGTTTGAACGTTTTATGTCCCCTATTAGTTCTTCTATTTTAAGTCATCTTGACTTGCCTCTTCGAGCACTCTTAACCAATCCTAAGTTTTATGTCTTCCATTTGACCGAAGATGTTTGGTTGTTATTTACGCTTCCTTTTTTTAACTTTTTATTGTAAATCCTATGCTCTGGACAATTATTGATGTGTCTCGATGCATATTGTTAGAAAGCTCATTCACCGGACTAAAACGTAGTTTACTTTAAAGAAATTTTTGCATCGTTTTAGCAGGTGGGTCAAAAAGTATTTGGCCTGACATGGAGATGGCGACTCCAATTGATTATCCTTATGATTTTTCGATACTACCAACCTTCAAATGCATCCTGTCAAAATTTTAAGTCAATCTGTTTACCCAAGTTACAGACGTTCAAGTGAAGCTACTTTTGTGTTTACAAAAATCACAAAGATCATTTATCATTGTTTTTTGATGGAAAAAAGTACCGTCACAGCCCACCAATGGCTTGAAACGTGTTGTAAGGATCTGCACCATCAAAATCAAGTGTTAAATACTGGTTCGCTGAGCATAGACGCGGTCGTACAGACACCGATGATGCTGAACGCTCTGGTTCCAACCGCAAAGTGAAGTTGCAAGAGGTAGCTGATGCCATAAAGTTATCAAAAGGTACCATTTTCACCATAATACACGAACATTTGGGCATGAAAAAGCTGTTTTCAAAGTGGGTGCCGCGCTTCCTCAAACCAGAAAAAAAACAACACCGAATGAAAACTTCCCAGAGAGGACAAAATCAGCGAATTGGGCTTCGAATTGCTTCCCCACCCACATAGTCCAGATCTGGCCCTCAGTGATCACCACCTTTTCTCCCAGCTTAAAAAGGTGGTCTGTGGCAGGAGATTTCGCTCTAATGAGGAAGTGATCGCCGAAACTGAAGCGTATTTTGGGGCCTCGAAACTTCGGCCTACAAGACCGTTATTGAAAAGTTAGAGAAGTGGGTTAATGCTTGTATCTCTGCCAAAGGGAACTACTTTGATGGATAAATATGAATTACTGTAGAAAGTTTTGTTTTTATTAGTTAGGCCAAAGACTAAAGTAAATTATTTTCGAACGTTCGAAGCTTAATTATTCTCCTTACAAAAGTCCAAGAAGTCAGGGTTTTTTGTTGATACATATATTGCCTAGGTAGGTTGCAATGCATATAAAAGGCTCATCCCTTAGGGTAAATCTTAACGTGCTTAAGATATTAATTTTTTTGCGCTCTCTCGTTTTGTTTGTAGCATATATAATACTTTTTGCTAAGTATATAAACTTAATTAAATATGAACCATATGAACCCTCATAATGAAGCCCTTCATTGCAATCATAACATAAATAAATTGAATATATATCCATTTAACTTACTTGGATGCAAAACCTTCTGTGCCTTGCTATGACTGGCACAGAACGAGGAGTAGAGCTTGAAGTGATTTACATAATACAGAAATGCGGAGCCAATGGCAAAGAGTACATTCTGCAAAAGAGATTTGGACACAATAGGAATATGAAATTAATGTTTTTTAGGCCTTTTGGTAAGGCCAGTCACGCGCCAACTTTGTGTTGGTTAACTTACCCTAAACTGTCCGCAATGCTCAAATTTATTGAATTCCGGTTCGAGGTCGAGTGCCTCTTCTAGGTTTTGCAAAAACTGTCGTTGGAATGTAACAATCTCGTGTATGTTGCCAAAGAGAGCATTGATTTCAGCATTGGAGAGGAATGTCTCGCGTTTCATCGGCTCCAGATAGTGTTCGAGTAGACTGTTCAAGTGCTGCATGTTCATAAAAGTTAATTGCATAAGTTTAGCAGACAGCCAAATGCTATATAATATATATTTACAAAAAAATATGTCCAAATGACCTACAAGCAGGCACACGCTTAATCAAAAATATAAAAAAAAATAAAATAAAAAAAGTGCATAAATTAAATTAAAAAAATCAGCCGCCAACGCAAGTCAACTCCCACAACAGTGAATGGAAACTTTTAGTTTGCAACTAGCGCAACGAGCAAAAAAAAAAATGGAAAATAAAAAAAATAAAAATGAAAAAAACTGTAGCATAGCCACAGGCGCGCTCTTTCATTTGGAACAATACTTCCGGGCAGCGGGAGGCACAAACAACGTGCAGAAGAAACAGCAGCAGCAATGGCGACAACCGCTGCGAGATAAGTTCCCCGCCAGGCCCGCGCAGCACCCGCAAGACTCGCCAGTTGCCATTGCCGCAACGGCGCTTTACATAATTTCTAAATTATAATAATTATTTGTATGCTTCCGTCTGCCCGCGACACACAGCCAAACGTCTGCTGTTGGACTTTGGACTGGCTTAAAACAAAATGTGGCAAGCTTTAAGCGGAAAGTGTGAGCTGGGGGTGTTGCACGTTGGGCTCAATGCGGCATAGTTAAAGGATTAAAATTTGCATTCATAATTGCAAGTCGTATCGACCCGTGCCACAAGCCTCGCCGCTGCCGCCTTCAAGACAAATAACTAATGAATATTTCGTTATATTTTGGTTTTTACTGTTTTCCTTGGCAGCCATTTTGCATTTTGCTGTTGAAATTTTTAAGCAGAGCTGAGCTAAGGTCAGACAGGTAAATTGTTCGAATGCTTATAAGTATAAAAAAAAATGTGTATAGGTTTAGGTATTTTATAAAAATGATTAAATAAAATGCTCAAATAACATAAATTATAAATTAAAATAGTTTAAAAAATCTTGCAATCTTTTTTTAAAAAATGCCTTAAGCTAAGGTCTGACATTTAAATTATTTGACTAATGTGCAAAATTTAACTCTGCGATATATTTATTTTTGGACAGATTTATCTAAGTTACGATCAGACAAGTAAATTGTTTGACTGATTTTTATGTAATCTTAAACAAATTAAAGGATGTATGGCCAATTTTAAAATTTACGGATTTTGAATTCTATACAGCAAAATTTCAATACAAAGTATTTTTAAGCTGTTGCTTTTACAAAATCATTAACATAATATTTATACAACGTTTAAAGCAATTTTTCGGTAGTGATTTTCCACATCCTTATTTCAATGCTTATTTGATTGTAATACATATTGGCTATCGGGTATTATAGAGGTTTAGCTCAATAATAGCTCTTTTATAAACAAAAAGTTTTATTGACTTCAGGAGTTCGTATATGACAGTATTTCTATAAATTTATTTAGCTGTAAGATTAGCACCTTTTGGTTACTGGCATATTTTAAGTACTTAGCTATTATCTGTCCATTTAACAGTGTGCCCTTTTTATAAGCCATTATGTGTGAAATAATTTAACAGTCTGACCGTAGCTGAAATTAGTTTGCCACGATTTGGAGCTGACTGCTACTTTACTTACCTTTACATAGGTTCGCTCTGTGTCCACCAGTTCCATAATGACTTTGCGCAGCTTCTCGGCATCGGTGAGCTGTCGAGATGGAGTTAGCGCTGTAGTAGAGACCGATGATGTGACTGAACCCGTGGGGCTCGATTTGCGCGTTTCCTGAGGTGAACGACAAAATCCGGTAACCTTAACAGGTCAGGTTGATTTGTGTTTTGTTGTTGTTGTTGTAGGTATATTGTTGGTTGTTGTAGTTGTGCGTGTTTATATATAGTTTTTTTTTTTTATATAAAATTTTGATTGCAGTTTTTAGCATGATGAGGATCGTGGAACGAACGAAACAAAACGAGCGAAATGACAATAAACAAAAATGAAGTTAGCATGATAGAGATAGCTAGAGAGTGATAGTTATATTTATGGAACGGGTGTGGCACGCCTCACGGCGTTTGGTAGATGTCTTAGTGGCGGGGTCGGGTTTAGGGGTATGGCGGTACCTAGTGAGCTTCATAGGGTGTCAAGGGGCAATGGCAGGGTATAATGCGATAGTGAAGAAATTTTGTTTGCGTTTTTTTTTTGTTTATAGCCTCGTTAAATGTCTGTGGTAGTACGGGGAGTACGGAATTGGGGTGGCTGGCTTAGCTAAGCGTTGAACTCGCGGCCACTTTAAGCAGACAAAACGTATACGTAACGTAACGACAATGTGAGACGACTACGAAAACGCCGCCCAATGCTCTGACGATGTTTGCTATGGTTCTAAATGACTGTCACGTCCTTGTCGTAAGTCCAAGTTGGGGGTGCTCGTTGAACCAATGTTTTTGTTTTTGCTGTTGCTGTTGTTGTTGCTCGTCTTGTTGTGGTTCTTGCCTCTGCGGCTAAAGTGTTTGAGTGTGTCGCCATTCTCCAAGCGTCTCCTACACTTTGGATATGTGTTTTAGTTTGTGTTTGAGTGGTGTGTGTGTGGTTACAAGCACATTTGGCACTGACAGTTGACGCTTGACGGTTGACATAGAGTTTGTGTGTGTGTGTCTGTGTGTGTACACCACTTACACGCATACAAACACGTTTACCTCACACACAGATACGCAGTCATACACACACACTCGTCAGGCATTTTGCATAATCTTTAGAGGTGCGCATTCCTTTAGCCTTCTTAAGCTGCACCTTGGTTAAACACAAGTTTGTTTTTAAGAAATGTCATTTGACAACAATTTGTTAATTTTGGAGACAACTGAAAAATAATTGCGGCAACAAATATGCGTGGATTCTGCCAAGCTACAAAATTGTCCCCAACAGGAAGCAAGTAGCAAGCTCAAATTTTTTTTTTATTTATATATTAATCAATCTTATTACCAATCAGCTAATTTTGTAAAACAATCTCTAAGCCTTAAGTATCGCTTAGTGTAATTTTCCAAAGCAAGGCTAATCAAAGTCCCTACGATTGTAACTGTATGATTGTGCTGCCTGCTTTTTTTCGAAGTCCTGTTCAATGACAGGTCAAAGATACGTAATTGAACCCCATTCAGAGTGAAGATATTTTAATTGATACATAGTATAGATGATTTGTAGTTGCAATTAAATTTCCCAAAACCTTTGCAAATCGTTTGTAGTTGTGACTCTTTATATATTTCAATAAAAAAAGTCGTCTATGTTTCGTCAGTGAAAAGGACAATTAATTCGGGTACTTTTTATTGAGATAGTTAAACCAAAATTAAATTAAAGTTTAATTGAATTTTGCAGTTAATGTCGTTTAGTATCCTACAAAAGCTGAGTATATACTTTTTTTCTAAAACTAATATTGTATATTCAAATAGATACGGGATATTTGCTTAACACATCGCGTTATTTATGATTATATATTTATTATAATCTGATTAGCGCTATCGCAACCGAAGTTTGAGATCCAGTTGAACAGTTGTTTTATTGTTGGTTGTTGATTTTTACCCTGTTCCCTAAATACAAGGGTATAAAAAATTGATTTGACATAATTTAGATATTTGCTTTGTAGAGCATAAATTAAGTGCACTTTTTATAGTGATTAGTCGGGCATTTTTACCTTTTTGCACCGTAAGACTTGCTCACTCATAGCACAAAAATATATAAGAAGTTTTTCGTTTTAATTTTGTCCTGGTGCAGCAATAATAACCTAATTAAAGGTTTAAGTTTAAAGAAAAGCATGATAAAGTGTTGTCTCATATAAGTTACACAGTTTCCTATAATAAACACACCATTGAAGAATTTGGTTACGTTATGAATGTATGTATTGAAAATAAAGTGTTGCTGTTTTTTGGTTTTAATAGAAGAACATAAAGAAGGTCCTTCGCCTAGAGTACACTACAGTGCTCTGAAAGCCTAAAAAGCTCCCCTATGCTGCGATGTTCGAAAAAAAATAGAAACTTCAACGCAGCTAACTAGCTTTCAGCCGTCCAGCCGTTGATAGATGACGTCTTTGGGTCCTGGCTTCAAGGAAATACTCATTGAAGTACATATATACTGGCGTAGTATGCTGATACATATAAGTTTCCTTTTTTCTGAGAAAACAAAAGCATTGCTCGCTTAAATGGAAGCGTAACCATTGTTGTACAGAATCTCTCTAGCGTTGTGTTGACAACAAGGCGCATTCCTCTCCTGTTTGGTTCAGGGGTGGAACTTTATGAATAACTTCCATGGCAGCGCTTGTATTGATGTAAAACGCCATGGTGATGTATCTCGCGGTGACCCACTGTGTGACACGTCATAATAATATAATCCGTTTTTATTAGTAGCAAAAATTTTTGTTTAAAACAATTTTGAAATTGTTTGTTGTTTTGAAGTATGTATAAATGATAACTTCAGATAGATGTGCAATGTTTGTTGTTATAAAGTAGGTATAAATGATAGCTTCAGATGGGTGTGCGATGGCTCACATATAAACACTTTATATCAGTCTTAAGGGATGCTCCACCGCGAACCGAAGGAAATATTTATTCTCCTATATCCAAGTAATGGAGCTCATCGAGTGTATATGCATCAATGAAAGGCCAAGGTGGTTTATTTTGGCTGTTGGGTAAAGTTTTTTGGGATGTGCAAAAAAAGGTGGCACTGTCGAGATGGTCCTCAACAGTTTACTTTACTTTAATATGAGTTTTTAAGTTTGAACTGCTTGTATGTAATATGAAATTAATGAAGCAATCAAACTCTAAAAGTCTTTAAAATCAATGACGAAAAAGTGAATATTGTTCAATCGCTACCACAAGATCTGACAAGTATTCCTAAATAATGGTCTGCATGTTCTAGGATAGCGAAATGGAAAAAGAATATGGTTCCGGCTGCACTTACTTACTGCATCCTTGAGTGTACAAATGAATAAAGTTCACAAAAAACGTACAACAAACTTGGACTTAGACTTATCAAACTCCCCTCGTACAATTCAGTTAGAAACAATAGTATGAGTGCAATTTGCAAACCCCTATTTAATTGAATACGCCCCTGGCGGCAGGCTATTAAAATGTTCATTTTTAGACTATTATTTCGCTTCCAAACCACTGCGCGTATCTTTGGCTGTATGTTTGTCTGTGTGTGTGGCTTGTCTGTGTGTTTGTGTGTGTCTGGCGTTGACGACATCGCGGCAACTTTTATAGCATGATTGTTGTATGTACGACAATCTCATGAAATTGCAGTTGTCATTGTTTGGCTTTCAGGCGCATTGTCGCTGCCATTGTTGTTGTTGGTGTTGTGGCCATTGTTGTTGTTGTTGTTGGCATTGTGGAGACATTTCACTTTTATGCAGTTGCACTTTGTGTATTATTATTTTCCTTTTTTTTCTCCATTCTCTTAGCTTTTTTTTCCACTTTTTTATTGTTCTGCAGTTTTGTATACTCTTTATTTATAGTTTACTTAGGGCAGTGAAGATTTTTCCAATATATATAATATAAAGTCAAAAAAGTCGTGCTTGTCAGTTTGTTGATAATAACAACTTGATCCGCACTGAGTCGGAAAGTGATCGAGTATAAAGCCGTTTTTCTGGATAACTAAATTTGCTCAAGTTCCCATGACAGATGCATTTTTAATCTATCCTCTAGTCGAACAATATGAATCTCTAGATCGGCTTAAGGATGTATTTCTATAACAGCTACACAAGGTTACGACTACAAAGGACACCAAATTCAATCAATGGGTGTACTCGTTATACTCTAAATAAGGTTTAGTCAATGAAATTGATATTTGCTTTTCTTTGCCATAGTCGAATTTTTGTCATCCAACAAAAACATAAAATTTGCCATCAAAATACTTTTGCAGAGAAAGCCTTGAATTTTCTGTCTCTTAAAGAAAGAGCTCAAAAAAAAAATATTATAGATTCCAAATTTGTACAGAGCATGCTGCCGTCGTCTCTTTGATTGAACAACATTTTTTTTGTCCTACAATTTTTCACTGCAGCCCTGCTGATTTGCATAAGCGCCGACTGCGGTCGAAAACAGACAGACAGACAAACGGACAGATCCAAGAACGGATGGTCGGAAGGTGCACGAGCAGGCTTATAGGTAGATGGGTTTAGTGCTGAGTGCCAACATTGTTGCAATGGCGTCAACGTTGACTTTGACGTCAGCGGTGGCGTCAACGTTGCCGCTTTGCCCCAATGATAAAAAAAAAAATTTGAAAATGTCTTGAATTTCTTGCGCTTTGGTGTGTGCGAAATGTCAACTTGAATTAAAAGGATTCTTATGTAATGCTCTGACTCTCTGTCTATCTGCATGTGCAAGTGTGTGTGTGTGTGTGTATCTGTGTGTGTGTGTTTGGCTCAGTCTCAGACTCAGGCTCAGTGTGTTTGTGTGTCACAGTGTTCAAGTATCATTAAATGAAGTGGGTTTCTGCCAGTTTCGAGCACACTTGGGAAAGCATCCAGAAACAAAGTGCATTCTATGGTGTCTTTGCTTTTTTCAGCTAACCCATCTCCTCCCTTAAGCCAAAGCCCGCTTCTTCAAATTGTCTACGTCCTCGTCACATATTTTGTACATATCCTTGATATTTTTATGCTCTTACATTCTACTATTTGCTTGGCGTCATTGTTTAGTGTGGCATTTCACTTGTTTGTATTGTTTTAGCCTGCTCCCAAACCGACCCAATAGGCCAAATTTATCTTGCCTGCCCTGACATCTACAAAAACAATAGAACATCCATATATGTATGGACATGGACTTGTGTATCTTTTGAAATTTCAATTTGTACACATTTCAATCACAAGCTTAAGGCTCTGTGAGTTCCATATCCCAGAGGTGCCCAATGCGTGTTTGTCGCTGCTATTGCAACTTCCGGTTTGCTATTTCAAAGAAATTTGATTTGCTATATTTCATGCTCATATCTGCATATGACATAAAGCAACATTCAATACAATTTATGCTCCATGCGACATCTTGATATGGGTTTTATTTGGGGGAGGGTTACGGGAAAGAAGTGTAAGACAGGGGGTCAGTGCTGGCTTGTCTGTGTTGTAGTTTTTGTCATGTAGATTTTATCTATTTGATTTAAGCTTATTATACTCTTTACGTAGCTTGGTAGTTAAAGTAAATTAAAATGATATGCTTAAAATTGCCATAAATCTAAAAGAAATTTCTTTGAATAGGGCAGACAAAAGCTAATTGCAGTGGAAATGGATATTGATGGATAATTTTACAAAATTCGAGCAGCAATTAGTATTCATTTGATATGCGCAAAACTAAAACATTTCTTTAGCAGATTAATTTTATTTTAATATTTCAAATTACACTAAATAAAATAACTTTGCCATGGCTTTCAATTACGTAAAGATTTTCGTTTAATTAGTTGCCTAAAAATATTGTATATTATTCCAAATTTTCTTAGCATGTTCATAGCCAGCTAGTTTCAAGTAACAAACAAATAAAAATCTTTAGGAAGAACCATTTATCAATCTTTCGGTTTAATTACAAATTTTTTTAAAAGTGGCTTGACAATGGAGTCGAACCTTGAACATTTTCGCTTACTGAATTCAGTTTCTCCTGGCAACCGTCTAAAGTCGACCGCAATCGCAGAAAGTATTAATAAAACGGAATCTCTATGAAACTTATTGCCAGATTAAGGAATCCCTCGGCATAACTGTCACCAGTTTTGCAGAATTCAGTAGCGGGCTATTATCGCTTACCGATGAATTGCGTGATAACCGTTCAATATCGGTCATAATCGCCAAAAAACATCGTAAGGTATCATATGGTAGTGATAGGCGGCGAAACTTGCATTAATGCTTATAAACAACAATCTACATTAAGAATCTGTTTCTACAGAAAAATAATTTTATCCCCACTCCATCACTTAACCAAACGTGGGATGCTCAATGCTTATACAATCAATTATTTTCAGAAGTACAAAGCAAAACTAACCGAAGGCGAATCATTATTTCTCACGATTGCGCGTGCTCTCAGAAATCAATTCAATTTTGATTATGATTTTATTTTGTTTCCGCACATCAGTTTTTTTACCCCCGAAGAAGCGTTAAAACTGTATTTTTTTCACATAACTCAGAGTGAAAAACGTATTTCGAATATTGGTTTTTTTATCCAAAAAGCAAATATTTTGAAAATATTAAAGCTATTTCTCGCGTTGAAAAACTAGGTTTTCATTGTTAGGCGAAAAGCATAAATAATAAAACTCTTTTCAATTAAAGAGCTTAATAGTTTGGGACACTCACACGCCATCTAAGAACGAAAATGAGTACTGCAGTAAAAAAATTATTGTTGTAAAGAACTTGAACAGTCTCCTTGTTTAGGTAGCTTTTGGATGCGGCTGTTATTAAAAAATGCTACTTGGGTCTCTACCATAGCTAATGAAATGTGCCACATTTAAATATTTATTACCAAAAATTAATTTAGTTTCATTAAAAATTAACCAATTAAAAAATAAAACCATAAATACGTTTAGTTGATTCAAGATGATGCTTTTAGTACCATGCTAAGTACCTCATAAAGTAAGCTTATGAAATATGCAAATCTTAAAGTTTATAGATGTTTTATGATAAAGTATAACCACGTAAAGAGCATAGACGCCTCGGTAAAACCGAAGTTGTTGATTTTTATTCATTTTTTTTTTCTTTTTGTAGGGTAATGCTACTTAATTTTCGTGCACTTACTTGTTCTGCGGTCTTGAGCAGATTCTCAATCTCGAAGCTGCTGGTGCGCGAGGTTGGCTTGACGACGCCTCCAATGACTGTCAGCTGTGCGGTATTTGGATCCACAAAAGAGGGCGCTGGGGAGCTCTCTGCTTCGGGCGAATACAAATCTTTGCCGGTGCCATCTGTTTGTGTGTGTGGGGGTGTGTGTAGACAGCAAACAAGTAAAAGATAAAAAAGTTTTGTTATAATATTATTTTTATTAGTTTTTCGTGTGTTCATAATTAGCAATGGCCGCAGACGTAGCAGTTTTGGTTGGCAACGCGTTCAAATTTCAAAGTAACCGACGAAAAGAAAAAATAATGTGCAAAATTGTTGGCAACAAAATGTTGCCAGTGGCTTTGTTGTTTGTTTACTTTGTTGTTTTTAGCTGTGTTTATTATTGTTGGGTAGTTTAAAGTTCGATTAACTTTTTTATTTATGTTTACAGCTTCTCTTTTTTTTGTTAATTTTAAATTCCATGTTCTGGCATAAAAAAAAATATATGCAAACACTGCGTGAAAAGGAGTGTGCAAAGTGGGCAGCTGGGCGGGGCGTCTGACTTTATGTATCTATGTGGCACAAGAATTTAATACTTGCGGCAACGTTGGCAACGCGGCAAAAGTCAGCACAAAGCTAAAAGTAATAAAAACAAAAACAACTCAAACAACAACAACAACAATAGAAGAAAAAAATACTACAGCAGCAGCGACAACAATAACAACAAGGCATAATGATTATTGCTCTCTCAGTATTTTCTGCATGAGATAGAGACAGACAGCAACATAGACATGTGTACGTGCCTTACAAAAAAAGAAACTCTTATATGCGAGGGCAGGCAGAAAAGATTGTTAATTTCATTCGCTTAATCTATGAGATTTAAGCTTGTGGGTAACATTTTGGTAGCAGTTGAAAGACAATAACTTAGCATTAACGCGAAAATGGAAAAGAAAAGTTTAATAAGCCAACTAAAAATATAACAAATGTTGAGTTCGTGGAAAAAAATGCACAATATTAATATTAATTGTGGCATATTATTTATATTTTATTTAAGCGCATACTAACAATTATTATACCCTGTACCGTATGGTACCAAGGGTATATTAAGTTTGTGCAAGACGAAAATGTATGTAACATATAGAAGGAGTCGTCGGAGACACCCCAAAGTTACCTAAAATATGATCAGGGTGAAAAGAGAAGTCGATATACCCATGTCCGTCTGTCCGTCCGTCCGTTTGAACGCCTAGATTTCAGAGATGGTAAGAGCTAGAGTAACCAAACTTTCACATTAGATCCCATATTATTCCATAGGATAAAAGTTTATTTAATTTTTTTGATATCGGGGTTAAATTATATATGTAACTCCCATAGGGGTGTTAGAGACGACCTCGATAAAAAAAAAGTTTTAGATGAATAATTCGTTTGTTTATGAAGATATCGTAACCAAATTTGGTATTCGAAAGTTTTTTATAGTTCCCAATCAATGTACCAAATTTGATCGAAATCGGTTGACTATATCATATAGCTCCCATAGGAACGATCGGCCAAAATAACTTTTTTAAAGAAAAATTCGCTATATTTCGTTTTTTAATAAAGATATCGTAACCAGATTTGGCGTTTGGAAATTTTTTAGAGCACTTAAGCAATGTGCCAAATTTGAATAAAATCGGTTGACTATACCATATAGCTCCCATAGGTCCGATCTTCCAAAAAATCGATTTTTGAACAAAATTTGTTGTGTTTCGTTTGTTTGTTAAGATATTGGGACCAAATTTGACATTCGTGAGTCACTGTACTGAATTTAATCTAAATCTGTTGACTAGATCATATAGCTCCCATAGGACCAATCGGTCCAAAAACACGTTTTTTATACAAAATTCGATGTGTTTCGTTTGTTTGTAAAGATATTTGAACTTAATTCGGCATTCTGATCTTTTTTAAGGTATTTAAGAACTGTGTCAAATTTTATTGAAATCGGTTGACTATATCATATTGCTCCCATAGGAACGATTGGTCAAAAAAAAATGTTTGCTTAAAAATTCGTATGTTTTTGGTTTTTTGTGAAGGAACCGGATTTTATTGCAAGCTAGTGGTACAGGGTATCCTAAAGTCGTGCGCGCCCGACTTTACGTACGCCATTTTTTTTAATTATAAGCAAGTAAAATTGCGCCAAGCTGCTGAGCCCTTGAACTTTTCGCTTGAAAATTATATCGCACCAATATTTAAATTTACTTTTATAAGAAGATGTAAGGAGAAACTCTTGCGCCGTTTTGTAATAAAATTTATGCCAGTTAATTTAATGTATAAGTTAAACTTTTAATTTTAAGAAATCTATGCTTAAAATCCAGCAGTTCAAAAACTATGAAAATCATGAGCTTAGATCCCGCCAACTCAACAGCGGCCCCTAACTACACTTCGAGTATTGTTGGAAACTATTGAATACTCATGGAGAAATTCATATGAACTTTTACGAATTACTTTGAAAAAGGCAGTAAACTAGTTTCATATGGAAGTGGCAAAACAAAACAACTTTTAGCCTTAATAGAATGCTTCAGCACCCAGGGGCTCAATCACCAGGAGAATAATTACGCATTCCCCAGATATTGTACTTTAATGATTTGGTACTCTATCACTTTGAAAGTAGTCCCTTTTTTGGCAAGCCAATTATTTATTTGTCTACCCTCGTGTATATACATCACAACTACATATGCCTGAATGTATGTACTAACGGGGCAGCAGTTTATTGTAGTTGAACAAGTTGGATACGCCAACAGTCAGTAGAACAGGAAACGTTTAAAAATGACGTCCTTGAATGTGGCTTGCATGCAAATTTTTTTACCACTGCCAAAACAATTTTATGAACATTTTCCTTAAATTGGATACCACGCACACCACATGCATGTGTCTTTGTGTGTGTGTAAATATTTGTGTTTGTTTTTGCAGCACATTTGTTTGTTGAAGATATTGAAATACTTCTTCTTTATATACTATATAGTTTTGGCACGTATTAGCTTACCTTGAGGTAAGGATTATAATTATGAGAAATACTTCCAAGAAATTAAAATTTTTTGATATGCTCAGACTTTGGCAACTTAATAACCTGAATAGAAGCAATTATGCGTATGGGATTTCATTCAAGGTATATAATGGCAAAATATAACAGAAAGAAGTAATAGTTAAAAGTTTTGGGTTTTCCTTTGACACACATTATCTTAATTTTTTGTTATAAGTCTTAATATAAAATAAAATAAAACCAATGGCCGGGACTATTGTTACACAGCCACAGTAAAAAAAGGACTTTCGGATTCAGACGCCAGACAAAATCAATTTTTCTTTTACATCTTTTCAGGTTCGCCGAATTCGAAAATTTCCAAAAATTATCAGCATGTCATCTAACATAAATTTCGATGTCAGCGACCTTAAAAAAATTGAGATTTTTTAAGGTTATGATAAAACTTAGACCCATTGAGCCATAAAACACTTGCTTCTTCACCAGACCATGGAAATTGTTTTGTGTATTATTTTCATTATTAAAGCGTGATGATAGTTTTTCGGTATATTAAAATGACACTGTATTAGGGAATAAGTTGGCAGGATTTTGGCTTTGTATCTTAAACAGCCAACTTCTTAACCCAAGCTCAAATACCAGAAGAACTCAATTTTTTTTGGTTTTTTTTTTATTTCAAGGGCTATTTTTAACCAACTGTGCGTTGCTTCGTAGCTTTAATTATACACCCACAGACTATGAGAAATATAAGGTTAAGTTCAATTGTACAGGGTGGTCCATCTAGTGTTTGGAATTTGAACTACCGATTATTTGACTTTTAAGACGTCAAATATCATTCATATATTGGTAACTATTTAGTAAAAACATTGACACCTACGATGGGACGCTATACGCTTGATGAAAGTTGTGAAATATTAAAACTTATTTCCAAAGTGGTGAGTCTTGAGTTTGACCGAAGATGGCGAATTTTATCGAAAAATCACCTTTTCGGACGAAGCTCATTTCCACATCGGTGGTTATGTTAATAAGCAAAATTGTCGCAGTCAGCCAATGCATTCACATCGAGTGACTGTTTGGTGCGGAATTTGGTCTGGCGGCGTCATCGGAACATTTTTCTTCAAAAATGAAGAAGGAGCCGCCGAAAACATCAATGGCGTGGGTTAACGCGCAATGTTGACCGACTGGTTCTTCGAACAAATGAAAGATGAAGCTTTGGACGATATTTGGATTCAACAAGACGGCTCCCCGAGCCACACAGCGAACGCCACAATCGATCTTCTGCGCACGATCTTCAGAAATCGCATAATCAGCCGAAATGGCGTTGCGAATTGGCCACCAAGAAGCTGCGATCTGACGCGTTTGGACTATTATCTTTGGGGTGCGGTGAAAGATATTTGCTATGCCAACAATCCTCAAACATTAGATGAGCTGAAGGACGAGATTGGAGCCGCTATTGCCAGGATAAGGCCCGAAATAATCGAAAATGTTCTCAAAAATTGGACCGATCGAGTGGCATACTGCCAAGCCAGCCGTGGTGGTCATTTGACCAAAATTATTTTTGATAAATAAATAAAACTTTGAACATTGAAAAATATTCAGCCGTTTTGTTTTATAGCAAAATAAATTCCAATTTTTATATGGACCACCCTGTATACTAAACTGATGAGCTAGAGATACTATCAGTGTGAATTGTCAGTTTTTTATAATATTATGACAAAAATAAATTATTTTGGGTATTCCAATGAAAATTGCTATGAATAATAGATTAATTCATTTCCATCTATATTTCATAGCTAAAGTGGATGAAAATTGTATATACTCGTATGTCTAAAAGATAGATTATAATTGGTTTGACCCCACTGTAAACGGAAAACTTGTTTCGATTTCTCCCTGATTGCCAAATCACATTTCCTTTTTATTTTGAGTATATTTTTCATTATGTATATGTATGTACCTAGTATCTACATTGTGACATATGATGTGTTTTTGTGGGGCGCCAAAAAAAAAAATAATTTTTTATGTACAATAGTTTACAAACGCACACACACACAAATACAAAAACCGCGGCCTACTAGGAACCGTTTATTTTTTGCCACATTTTTTTTTTGTGTTTTATTTTTATTTTTTTTTGTTTCAGTTTTTGTGCCTTTTATTGTAGCCGTTGCCACACAAAGAAAGAAAAAAAATAGCTATATAGTATATATGTGTAAATACATAGTATAGTATGTTATATATGTACATATAGTTGTTTTTGTTGTTTAACAAACCGCTTTTTTATTGCAACAACTGTATGTGGGTGTGCGTGTGTTTGTTAGTTTTAATTGTTTTGTGTTCTTAGCCACTTCGGCTTTTCGAGTGCAGCAGGCATTTGCGAGGGTAGTCTGAAAAGTAACTGGCCTAGTCAAGAAAGCGCATAGAGTATGGTAAAATACTCTTTAAAAAAATCACTTATTTTCGCTTCGAATATAAAAACTTGCATTATTTATAGGAATTTTTTTCAATGTCTCGATAAGTGAGTGCTCTATTGTAGTGGGAAAATTTGCGTGGTTTCAACAGGCACTTAGAGGACATCGAAACTTTTAGAGCTTCGAATACAGGATTCTCAAAGTTTTGGATATGTAGTAAAGTGCAGCGGATATTGTATTCCAAAAGTCTCTTAGAATAGCATAGTTATCACGCACAGCACGCAGGTAGCGGTGCCCGCTAGTTTGTTACTTTCTTCTATGCTCTCATGTATTTATCAGCCAGCCCTCTTATGTGTGTGTGCATGTAGCTTACACGTGTGTGAGTGCAGTTTGTAATCCTGTAATTATATAGCTGCGAAACGAAAGCACCCTTCCAAAACACCCGCACACACGCAAACACACACACATTCATATATAAACGCTGAAGCACACACATACTTATGCACTAACTGCCACGCTACTTATTGATGTAATTGTTGCAGTTGTTATTATTGTTGTTGTTGTTGCGTTTCATGTTCTTATTGTTGTTGTTCATGTTGTTTCATGCTTGCTGCCATTGCCAACATGTATACAACATGCATTAAACGAAAAATATAAATTACTTTAATGAACTTTACAAATTCGTATGCGCGCCCGGAAATACGCTTTTTCGTTTCCGTTCAGGCGTACCCCAAAACACACACCGCATTTGAGCTGTGTATATCTGTTTGTGTGTGTGTGTGTGTGTGTGAGTATAAGTGTATGCGTGTGTGTATGCCACGTTAAGGCGCATTGCCGTGTGCAACTTGCCACTGAGTGGAGAATGCCAACAACTGGCTCCCACTATGATTAGTATGCTTTTGTTGTAGTACTATTGTTGTTGTTGTTGTTGTATCTCTAGCACCCACAGTCCGCCAACCATTGGTAGCAGACTCGCAACATTCGAATCCGCAACAGAAACGGTTAAACCAGCATGAGATTGATGTTGCATGCGGTTTTTAAAAATGTTGAAAATGAAAATTCCACAATTTAGTTTTCGAGAACTTTACGGGAAATTTTTGCGTTTTTGTGTTCCTGTGTATGTATGTGTTTTGTATGTAAATATAACCACCAACCGACCCATTAGAACACGCGGAGTTTCCGCAATAACTTGCATCATTTATAGTTTTGAATTATGTGAATAATGAATTTGTTTGCCCAACTGATTAACCAAATTCAGAAAATTTAACTTTTGTAAATAAACGTTGCACCAAAAAACAAAAAAAACTGTTGTTGCCCGCTCAATATTTGTTGAGGATTGCTGGAAGGTTCTAGTGGGGCAGGTGCTATTGTCTCAAGATGTACAAAAAACTTGATCGGCAATGAAAAAATTAATTGGTCGACTTTTTACTCCTATTTTTTAGACAAATTAAGGTTTTATTAATACATTCGCGTTGAACCATAAAATTATAGAATAGGAGGGTAATATCAAACAGAAACATATGTGAGTCGAAAAGTGGGTTCCAAATTGCCATTTTAAGAAAATGCCGTCAACCCCCCGACTTGAACCCGATTGAATAGTTTTGTAAAGAACTCAATCGAGATGTCAGAAATTGACCAACAAATCAATCCCATCTATGGAACCGTCTTCAATCAGGGGGAACAAAGAAAAAAAGAGAAGAAAAAAGAAGAAATAGAATGCCGACTGACATAAATGGAAAGGGCGACAACTTGAATGAAAGATGCGTTTTGAGTTCATAAGCTTCAGTTATGTATATTTTTTCGGAAGAAGTAAAAAGCCGGTCGTTTTTTTTTATTGGCAGTGTTCTTGAGTTCTTTATTAGGCAGATTGTTTATTAGTTTGACGTGAAATTACATAAAGTCCTAGGAGGAATTCGAATATGGATAGTCACAACGAATCTCACTGGCTAGTCAATAGATTAGATTAGAGTCTATGAAAAAGAGCCCATAGATAGGGAGTACCTTATTTTAAGAAGAGGATGCATTGCAGTATGCACGAATAGTCTGACTACACTGGGATCAGGAATAAATCAGAATAATTCGTTCATTAAAATCGACAGATTGGCTCAGAGAGGATACAGTGGAGTAAGGACTAGCTCAAGTGGCATTACAACGCGCCCTTTGCAAGCCTAGGTATGTATGTCGGAAAACAATCACTTCTATCACCGACCTAACGTACCTAGATATGTTTTAAGGATATGTTTTTATACCCTGTACCGTATGGTACCAAGGGTATATTAAGTTTGTGCAAGCCGAAAATGTATGCAACATATAGAAGGAGACGTCGGAGACACCCCAAAGTTACCTAAAATATGATCAGGGTGAATAGAGAAGTCGATATATCCATGTCCGTCTGTCCGTCTGTCTATGTGAACGCATAGATCTCAGAGATGGTAAGAGCTAGAGCTACCAAACTTTCACATTATATCCCATATTATTCCATAGGAGGCAAGTTTATTTTATTTTTTTGATATCGGGGTTAAATTATATAGCTCCCATAGGGGTGTTTGAGACGACCTCGACAAAAAAAAGCGTTTTAGATGAATAATTCATTTGTTTATGAAGATATCGTAACCAAATTTGGTATTCGAAAGTTTTTTATAGTTCCCAAACACTGTACCAAATTTGATCGAAATCGGTTGACTATCCCATAGGACCGATCGGCCAAAATAACTTTTTTAAAGAAAAAATCGCTATATTTCTTTTTTAATAAAGATATCGTAACCAGATTTGGCGTTTGGAAATTTTTTAGACCACTTAAGCAATGTGCCAAATTTGAACAAAATCGGTTGACTATATCATATAGCTCCCATAGGTCCGATCTTCAAAAAAATCGATTTTTTAACCAAATTTGTTGTGTTTCCTTTGTTTGTTAAGATATTGGGACCAAATTTGACATTCGTGAGTATTTTATAGTTCCTAAGCACTGTACTAAATTTAATCCAAATCGTTTGACTAGATCATATAGCTCCCATAGGACCAATCGGTCCAAAAACACGTTTTTTATACAAAATTCGATGTGTTTTATTTGTTTGTAAAGATATTTGAAATAAATTTGGCATTTATAGCTTTTTTAAGGTATTTAAGCACTGTGTCAAATTGTATTGAAATCGGTTGACTATATCATATAGCTCCCATAGGAACGATCGGTCAAAAAAATTGTTGCTTAAAAATTCTTCTGTTTTTGGTTTTTTGTGAAGAAATCGGACTTTTTTACAAGCTAGTGGTACAGGGTATCCTAAAGTCGTCCGTGCCCGTCTTTACGTCCGCCATTTTTTTTATTGCGACTGGATTAAAAATAAGTTTTGCGACAAAACCCATTAAATGCATTATTTTCGACTGCCAAAAAAAAATAACAAAATTTTTACGTAAAGTACGAAAATATTCGTTAAATCATATATCACGTTAATAATACACGCCTATAAAAAAAGGCGAATCACGAAAGTTTTTGCTGAACTGAGATACTCTCCAAGAATCCCACGCCTTTACTTTTCAGATTTTTATTTTTAATATTTTTAATGCCACTGAATTTGAATCTGCGGCTTGAAAACACATAGCACGTCAGGGTTGTGAGATAACCTGCGAAATAATAGTTCTTGACCAGAGCTTTCATTCAGAGTTTCAAAGCCAAAAAAAGGAGTAGAGCCTATAACTTTAAAACACAATTCAAAATTTCAAGAAACAATTTCCTATATCGTCACGCCCATTGACGCGCTTTCAAGTTATAGGAAACGCACAGATCAGCTTTAAATAACTTTAGGAATATGAGCATATATCTATACAGTTTTCTTAGATGATTTTCAGTCAAACAAAGACTCTTTAAATAACTTTAAGGATATCTTCCAATCGGAGTTACGCATGAAACACTTTCGGCTTAGAAAACACATGAGCAAGATGGATAAAAAGCTTGAACCTTTCTCTTGGCCCCTATGGAATTTCTTCGCAATATAATAAAAGCAACCCTAATAATAAATTTTGTGTGTTTGAAAATTCGATTAGCTGAGTAGATTTTTTGTTGCTTGCCAAAAATACTGCGTCTAATTGAAATTTATGTATATATTTTGCACAGTGTACTCACTCCAACCAGGCGCTGGCACAATCAAACCGGATATCATCTCCTCGCTCATCACTGGCGGATCTGTGGGCGGTGGCGGACATACCAGCGAGTCAATCATATCATCGGTGACACGCATGATGCCAACTAGATCCGGCGGCTCAGTGCGCGATGAGCTGAAAAAAGTAAACAAGACAAAAAAGCATGATTTAAGATAGATATGCATGAAAAGTCATAAGTAAAGAGCGGAAGCGCCCAGCTTTAAAGTCAATCAACTTTTGAAATATTTTGACGTTCAAGAACAAAAAAAAAAAAAAAAAGAAAAAGAAAATTAACATAAAACATTTGTTGGGTAAGCTTGTATAATATTTCATTTTTTTTTTCTCTCATAGTATTTATAGCATTTCCATATTCCATATATTTTATGCTCAACTCAAACAATTCAGTTGGGTTAGGTTGGGGCGTGGCTGGGTGGATTTGACTCGGTCGGCTCGTGTTGTTTGAGCCAGTAGGCAGCACGACCTTTTTCTATGTCAGTGGGGAAATTAGTGAAAGATGCGGAAAATGTTCCAACGTGCATAATTTGAATTGCGAATGCGAATGGGTTTTAGTCACAGACTCCCAATTCCTACTCCCGCCAAAATACTACCTACCCCTACCCTATGCTGCTCAGCATGACGAACGCTTAGCACAAAAGCGCTTCGTTTGGTTTCTATAAAGAACCTAATTAGGCTATCAAAATGCTGTTCGGCATGGAGTTTCGCTTCTGGTCTTGGTCTGAGTCTGGGTCCGCTCTTGGTTCGGTTCGGTTGGGTTTCATGCTCGTAGAGCACCGAAACGTAACGAAACGGAACAAGTGCCAAAACTGCATGGGAATAAAAATGTGTTTGTATTTTCTGTTGGCTTGTTTGTTGATTTTTGCCCAAAAATGCCTGAATTTTGTATGTATATGGCAAAATTTACGCTACTTTTGTGTGTAAACTTCAAATTGTCGTTGTAAAACTTGGTATGCCAACGTGTTTGAGCCAGGTTGCAGCTTTTTGCATACCAAATTTTTCGACATTTGATTTGAAATTTGTGCAAATTTAATGTTGCCTTCCTGGCATCAATCATTGCTCTTGGGGGCAAAACAATTTTGAGTGTTTTAATTTGGACAGCAATTTGTTAAGCTAATCAGTGGCGTTGAATCGAAAGTTAATTGGCTTGTTGTATTTAGAAAATTTTTGCCGGCAAAGAGTTAAGTCTAAAGGCTGTAAATAAAAGAGCATAGCCTAAGGTATCTAAATACTTGGGAATTCACAAATTGTTTTGGAATTTTTTTCTCTCATTTTATTATTATTGTTTTTTGTAACCCGTGTATTTGGATGGCAACCGTAACAGACGTGGACGCGAAATTGATTAAGGGTAATGGTAAAGGTAAGATATCAAATAAGAGAATAAAGTGAGAGAAATTAAACGTTGTTCATTATTACAAATATATGTGTTGAAGCGTCGCGAACTCTCCTACTCTCCATGTACAGCGGCATTTTTTTTAGAGGTTCACTACTAAGAGTTGACAGCACTGCTTTATCTGACTAGCCATTTAACAGCTGATAGTTGCATTTAGTTGAGTTTGATTTGACATTTTATTAGACTTACGCCAGAGCAACGCTTGCAAATTGTTGAAATTTTTTATCCAAATATTGGTTCCGTTTGTCAAACTTATTAAAAATTTTGGTTCACCGATGATGCCCATTTTTAGTTGAAAGGGTATTTTAATTAATATCACTTGTCTACGTCAATGAACCAGAAACAATTGAACATCTGAACGCAGATTGCGTCTTGTACGTGCCAGCCGTGACAGCAACATGGCCAAAATCATATTTAAACGTTAACGTCATAAAATTTTGTATCCAATAATGGCCATTTTATTGTTCATAAAAATAAATTTCATTGTTTTAAAATAATTTATACTTGTATAACTCTAAAAAGACACCCTTTACTTTAAACCGAGCGAGCTTCGCGTCACTACTGCAATATTTGCTGGCCCTATGTTTGGGCTTCGGCCGCCAGACCACAAAACTCCCCTAATCGCGTCTAGAAACAGTGAAGGGGTGCCTTGTCCATTGACATAGTCACTGGAGCACACAGTATTAAATATTATTTTCAGACACAGCACAGAAAAACATTCGACGTATAGTAGTAGTATATACGCAAGAGTGGTGAACTGGGTGTTGTGCCACCCAGTATCTCCGAACTGAGTTGTACCCCAGCACCAAGCTTTGCTTACAATTGTTGCCGCACTATCCGCAATACGACAAAAAAAAATAACAAATCCCTTTACTTTTGGGAAAACATCACAACAGCATATCAAAGAAATACAATCAGCTCAATTAGTTCGTTTATTTTGCTGCATTTTATTATTGGAGCTCACAGAAATAAAGCACAGGAACCAATTTATTAAGCTCAAAGAGTATAAATTGAAGAATATTAAATTAATTTACAATTTCCGATTCTCTCTAGCAAAAAATACAAATAAAGATATAAATATTTGCGCATGGTATATTTTCGCAAAAACGTGCAAAGCGGATGTGTTCCTGTCGGTTTTAAAACTATCACATTTGACAAAAAATGTTACTGTCTCACTTCACAGATCCTGCTATGAACACTGCCAATATCTTTTTTTTAAAATTGTCTCTTAATGAGGCCGTAACGGACACGTTCGAATAAGCAGAAAAGCTTAAAAATTTGTGGTTTTTTTTTGAGGAGCCTATGTTACATAGACCGGATCGCGATATTGGGGCATTTCGCGTATGCCGAGCTGTAGGCAACCGGACGGGTCACAGGTTGCGGATAGTGAAAGGCCTTCAGATATGAAGGTTAGCTGCGAATAAACAATAAGCAGTCCCGGACAGCGTTCAGCGGCTAGGAGGAGAGAGTCTCAGAGAGGTTTTTGGGTGGCACCGAACTCCTTATAAATCCTGAGTGTCTAAGATTCTCCTAGCGTCATGGCGAGTGATTTGGCGCCATTCAATAACCAATCATGCTAACAACCTATGCTTTAATGCATTGCATGCCCCCATATGAGTTGGCAGACTCGTATTGAAGGCACGGTAGCGGAGGAGCTCCTAGCGAGCCAACGATAGCGTCCACAGACTTCCCGGAAGCTTACTGCCAACATGTGCTTAGTCATCAGAGGATGGCAGTTCCTACTAAGCTTCCGCTTTGTGCTTATAACTATCGCGGAAAAACTGCCAACCTTAATAAGAGTTAATTTAAACATGTATCAAAACGTAATGATTAGAAAGTCTCCAAGGGTTAATCGTGTTTCGAGAAATCCCCCTGCTCCGGCAGCCTGCACATCGGAGTTGGAGGTGCAAAATTCATGTCACATTAACACAAATTCACCTATAGCATAAACCTCAAAAAAGAGGCCCTATGCTCCAACCGGAGATAAAGGAATTGATGATGATGATGATGTTATATAGACTCACATAAACAGTCAAATATCAATCGTATAAAACACTAAAATTTCTATCTAGTTGCTCTCCCATTGTCAAGGAGCCTCCAAAGATTTCCATATAACGCCCAATAAAATGAATTCAAAATGTCGTTAAGATTTGGATTTCTGGCTGAGCTCTTTTATGTGTGTGTAAATTTAGCTCAAAACGTATTCCCAGATATTTATTTTATTTTTTTAATATTGTACCTTAGAATTAATTCTAAGGAACAAATAGTTTAGAGCCAGAGCAACAAAGGCCTTCAGGCTGCGTGGTATATTTACTGTTTTTTCTTTAGTATATAGAGTAAGTTGATGCCTTATTTCTAGATTTAATTTAGAAGATTTAACGTAGGCATATGTTTAAGGGTGGAATTCTGAAAAAGTTACAAATAGTTTGGAGTTTTGGCAGTTTTGGGTTGGGTAGATTGCATAAAGGACAGCTAGGCGGCGCCGTTTTAGTGCAGAAGTGTTCATTTGTGAGTTTTGTGTGTCCTAGTCGAAATCTTGTTTATTTTATTGCATGTCTTCTGTTTGTGGTAACTTGAATCCTGAGAGCTTTTCTAGTTGGGTTTATGAATTTTTAAACATAAACA
Organism: Chymomyza amoena; assembly: GCA_037043745.1. Lineage (NCBI taxonomy): Eukaryota > Metazoa > Arthropoda > Insecta > Diptera > Drosophilidae > Chymomyza > Chymomyza amoena. Next base: position 47,274 of record JBAMAX010000346.1, read on the forward strand.
CTACTACTTAAAGATGTTGAAATTTCTCTCTGGCTAGTTCTTCTACCATTGTAAAAGAGTTACCAAAAATTGTCATACATTGTCCAATGAATTCAAAATGTCTTTATGATTTGGATTTTCCTCTATCATTTTTGGCTGAGCTCTTTTATGTGCGTGTAAATTCAGCTCGAAGCTTGTTTCCAGACATACTATGCCCAGAAGTATGCAACGCTTTTTACACATCACTGAGTTAATCGTTTGGCAATACATACTCGATAACTTCTATTGAAATGTAAGACAGCAAGCTACTGCCAGTTTTTATTGTCAAAGTTTATCAAATCGACTATAGTTCACTTAACTACAAAGCAGCAAGCGGATCGAATTATGTATTGTATGGCACCGAACAGGTGCGTATACTTATTGTAATAGTCAATTTATCTTGGCACAAACAATGGAGCACAAATTGGAATTATTACTTGGATGATGATAAATGCGATAAATTGTAAGCGTAAAACAATGGAAATTCATGCTTATATAAACCAGTTAGTCGCAAATAGTGTTGACTATTAATAACAATTGAGTAGCCAGTTTACAAGTCAGTGCACATATCCTTAAGCCGTGTACCTGTTTATGGATTATTTAAAATTTTTCTTAAGAAATCTCAATTTAAGACGTAAGTGTTCAGTTTTTCCAATAGAGGAATATAAGTTTTACTTCTAAATTATTTAATTTATTATACAAATTAATTAAATATTAATATGTTCAGTTTTTCCAACTAGTTATAAAATTAATCTTTGAACTCTCCAAACTGAATTGAATATAGTAGAATTTTTGTAAATTTTTTTAACGACGTTTAACCCATTTATTGGATGTAGAAAAATTAAACCTATCGTTCAGAATTACAAATGTTCGTTCTTCAGGTTTTTACTTTTAAGACGACTTGAAGCTTCAATTGAGTCGATCTCATATTAAGAATTTATTATCCTAAGACCTATAGTTTACAATATCTATTAATGCATTGGCAAAGGATGTCAAATAATTGTTAAAACTAAACATGCTAGGCTAGGTTAGGTTATCTCGGCAGCTTTGCACAAGACCGAGAGAACCGTGGAGAGCAGGTTGTGGATTCGAGGATTCAAACAAAAGAGCAATTCCACTATGATCAGATTTGCTAGACTGCCCAAGACTTCAAAGAACGAAATTTAAAAAATTTTAAGTATCGGTTGGTAGTCCTCTAAACCGATTTTATATATACGAGTATATGTAGTAAGTTGTACTAACAAATGTTCAAAATTTTGAAATTTATGCTTTTAAAAAATATTTTTCTCAAAGAATTTTATTAAACTTTAAGCAGCTGATTATTATTGTGCGCTGTGCAAATCGAGTATTTTTACCTTTATGCTTTCTTGTTTTGGCTGCACATGTCGTTAATCGGTTATTCTTGCATTTAAGCCAAAATGAACACCGCTGATATTTATTTTTTTTATTTTTTATAAAATACACCTTTAAAAGTCTTTGTTTGAGACCTCACAGCATATATACAAGTAACGCTGAAGCATATACTTTGATATGTCTAAAATAACTAACGTACAGACAATTGTCAATTTTACTTACCGCATCATCATGCTCAATGATTGTTCCTCCTGCAGGACACTCTCCAAGTACATCATATCTAGATCGGATACAATCGCACCATTGATGACCATTATTTCGTCTCCTTTTATAATGCCTGCAATTGAACAATAAAATGGGAACAGTTAAGTATGGATGCCATTGTCTTCAAGCACGAGGATTTTATACAATGCGTTAGAGAAGAGCGTATCAGTCACAGCCAACTGCTTGCAGGGATGCGCTCCAATGTGCCGAACCCAACTCGACGTAACGTAACGTAATAAGAGTACTGAGCGTTACGTATAATATTTTGTACTGTTGTTATTATTATTACATAGTGAACGCATCCGCATATGTATCAAGCTTCCATCACCCCCCAAAAACAAAAAAAGACAATGGCAAAAGACTCTAAACGCAATTCGATGCTTGAATATGGATGCCATCCAACATTAACAATATATAGTATAGGTAGCAGGAACAGAAGCAGGAGCCTTATAGTCAGCTAGTGACATCTTTTGTAACGATAAGCGTGTGTCAGTCTTATACGGTATAAAAGGTATGTGGGTGTGACTGCCATAGTAAAACAATAACAAAAACACCATTGTGGCAATGCATTGTTCCAGAGTTGTCACAGCTCTGGGTAGTTGCTTGGCTAGATTGTTTTTGTACACTTGCAGAGTATATAAATTTGCCATGGTATTTGTAACGCATACTTTAAAGTGTGGCCGTAAAATGACTTGAAATAGAGTCTTTGATGATTTCCGTAAGTGGAGGTCAAAGTACCCCTAGTGACTCCAAAGCTAAATCCGTATCCAACGCACAAAATACCCCATAAAAAGAGTTATTCAGAAGTGTTGGTAATTTTGAATCGGGCTCAACATGCCAAAAAACATGAAAATCACATCGGCGAAAAAAAATTGTATCGAGCTTTACAGGGTTATTTCAGAGCCTAGACGTGTGTGTTTAATATGAGCCACTTAATAAATATTCAAAACTTCTCCAATATCTTATCAAAGGGGGGAAGTCTTTTTCATAGCAATTGAGATTGGCAGTAAAATATATAGTGTTGAGCTGTATTTTTCAAATACACGAGACGTATCTTTTGCCGAATTGGACAGACGACAAACTGAAGATATTTTAGGGTATACAACCTTCGGTGCCTGAGTATAAGCTTGCGTTGTTATTTTGTATTGTTCTTGGGTTCGTTCACTTCCATATCTTCGTTTGGTTATCCACAGCATTTATTTCGTTCATATTTTGTACATTCTTGTTGGTTGGCTTTGCTTCCTGGTTGCCTTCTTGTTGACGACATATTTACCAAGCTTCTCTTATCATTGCTTTTGCATGCCCAGAAAGTTTTCATATGAATAGTTCGATAGCATACAAAAAACTTGCTTACAGGTAGACAAGTTTGCCAAAATCCATACAATATGGCCAATAACAAATGCATTTCATGTAAGTGATGTGAATTTTATTCACTAATGGCAGAACGGCGATTATTTAGAAATTTTTTGTTACGCGTGAGTTTTATATTTTAGGAGCTAAACATATGCAATAATATGAACGAAAGTTAGACGGGTTTTGATTTGCCTTTAAATAGAGCATTGTTGCAGTCATTATGATTTTCTTTGGCCATTTACAGCAGCACTCGTTCTCAATCAACCCATATCTTGCATATTTTTGGTGAAATCTATGGTATTTATAAGTTCCAGCTTTTGGTCTGCAGTCTAAAAGTTGTAGATAACAAATTAAGGCGCTTACGATTTTTTTGTTTTTAAAAATTTTCAAACAATAACAATATTTGCTTACCCTGCATAAATGGTAAGCGAGATATTCAGCTTAGTAAACATTTGCAACATAGAGTAAAAGCCAAACTATTACAACAAATTCTACTAATACTATTTTTGGCCATAATAACTTTTTATCGGTATTGGGCGCAGAAATTATCCTAAGCCAGAAGTTTCTGTTCTGCGCTTCCTAGTGCCAATTGGCATTTTTAAGGCTACGAAGATCCTCCATTGCATGATCTTGCCATTACAGAGGCCTATTACAAGTCAACTTTACCATATATCAAATAAATCTAATTCTCGAGCAAAGATGTTTTCTTAGAATAAGAGAATCAAAATAGAAAATTGTTTTCGGGTCTTTAAAAAAATTTCACTTTTGTACGACAGCATTTTATACGTCATGCGTGACACGCACAGCGTGAGCTCACGCGCCCATCCCAAATACTTAAAATATATATTCAAATATATGCATGTTTATGGCTTTCTTTGCTTCTTCTTCTTCTCCTTTCGGTTGTCGCTGTTATCTGTGTTGCCCGTGTCGGTAGTTTGTAGTTTATGCGACTTTGGTACACCTTACAATTGTTTGTGCCATTTGTATCTGTCTGAGTCAGTGTGTGGCACACACAGCTATGTGTGTGTGTGTTTGGATATTGTCAACATGCTTGTTTTGGATAGCAATTTTGCATTTGTTACATTTTAAACGGATTTTTACATCTTATTGCCAAACCCAACTTCTGCCCCTTGTACATACATACACACGAGCTGTGCCTTATCGAGCTTGTGTCGTGGCTTAAAGTGTTCGAAATATGTATTTCTTACAATGCTACATTACAAGGGATTATTTGGCTTTCAAAATGCAAAGGCATATATATATACATACATGACATGTATCCTGGCAATAGATAAATAACTATAACTGTATTTTGTTTATATATGTATATGTATATGGAATATGCAGCAAGCTGTAAGCGACGAATTTGAGATATCATCTTGCAATCGAATTGCAAATCCCTTTTGCAATGCATTGACAAAACGCAAATATCCTTTGTGCATGCTCCTTTCGCTGTCTAGGTCTTTAAAAGATTTGCATAACCACAAAAGCAGCTTGAACAAATTGTTATTTTATGTATATAAGTCAAATGTTTTTTTGAACGTATATGGCTTATAACTGCAACCAAATCGAACCTTGTGGCAACAAGCCGCAGAAGCAATGCTAAAATTTTCAAAGTTGCATAAAAAGTCTCAACTTTCGTTAGAAAATTCTTAGATTTGTGAAATTTAAATCTATAATTATTTAATCGTTGCCAAGTGTCTAGTAGCTTATGATAGTGATAGGCATGAAGTGCATAAAAAAAATGTATTCCAAAATTAGTTTACTTTATTATGGACAGGTTAAATGCAACCAAATGTTTTTTATTTAAAATCTGGCAATCACAGAAGTGGCTGTATACTCTCAAGTTCAAAGTTTATTTTATTTTTATACATAAAACCACTCTTAAAGTAGGTCTCTTGTAAATAGTATAAAATGAATAATAACCTTTGGAATTCGTACTAAACAAACTCCTATTTCTGTTCCCATAATCAATACTGCGCTTTTTATTTTGCATACAAAATTTGCTGCTTGTTATTAGACAGATTGTAAATAAAAATACATTAACAAAATTAAATTATATTTGTTTTACCAAAAAAATTGCTATATATTGCTAAAAAACTTTCACTCAATTGTGCTATTTAATTTAAATAAATATATTACTATTTTTATTTATTTATTTATTAAAATCACGCAATCATTCGATTTGTATAATGTATACGCAGTTTTGCACATTTTTATAAAATAAATAAAAAATACAATTTTCAAATACAACACACTCCATTTTTTTAATTAAAATAACAGAAACTTTGCTTATTTCTTCAATAAATTGTTATGTCAAATTTTGTATTTCTAGCTCTTATTGTCTTGATATAGACAAACTGGCGGATGGAAGAACGGAAAGACGGCTGGGATGTACCCGATACTTGTGTAACAATAGAAAAATTCAATTAATTTACTTCCACTCCAAAAAACAAAATTTTATTTCTTTTTCAAATGCTTTGCTTCAAATTCTATGAATATCACGAAAGCTTTTTAGAAATACTTTAAAAATTTATTTATTATAGTTTTGATTTGTTTACTAAACAAAGACTTCATTAAAGCAAATATTTAGTTTTTTTTTTTTAAGTAAGTTCTGAAGTAATTTTAAATTAATTTTAAGTGGTCTGAAAATATATAAATTTTAAATAAACTCGAGTTGAGATTTCGCCGTGATTTTACGCATACATTTTCTGTATTACAAAACTGCCTGGGGTGGTTTATTAAAAAAAATCAAATAAATAAAAATATTTTAATATAACCATTTTATTTATGTAATACAAAAGGTAACGAATAAGTAAGGAGCTGCGTTCTTAGAATCATTCTCAAGGAAACTAGGGGAGCGAGCTTATGAATTTTTTCAGATAGCTGCTATTAGGACATTGTCATCCGGGAGCATCTCCTCCAGGATGGTTAAAGAATACCATAACTACCTCTAAGCCCTGTCCGCTCGGATCAAAGTCGTGCTTTGTTGGATGCCTGGACACTCAGGCAGTGAGTGGTCGCTGACGATCTAGCACGACAGGGTGCCTCCACCCTGACAACATCTCCTGCGCCGTTTTGTGGTATTGGTTGGTCCACGATCAAAACCATGATAAACAAATGGGCCGCAGGAGAACATAGGAGATACTGATTCTACTCTTTCGGGGCTTCGTCAAGCAAAAGTGCATGCGATCAAGACCAAAGGTCTTGGCAGTGCGAACCTAAAGCTCCTGATAGCTTACCTATCTGGCCACCACACTGTTAGATACCATCTACAGAAAATTGACTTATCGGATTCTTCAGAGTGCAGGCTCTGTCCAGAAGACGATGAAGCCACTAGACATATTCTCTGTGAGTGCCCAGCGCTGGTATGGGACAGAGCCTCTAGCATGGGAAAGGAACTGATTAGTTTCCATCTCAGGTCAATACCAACAAAAGACCTACTGCTATTTATGCGGAAAAGTTTTTTGCTTTAACTCAAGGGTATGGTAAAAGCGACCTTTTGATCGCAGTGCCCAACTTCTCTGTGAGGAACCCTTTTACGGGGGAAAAAAGGGAACAATATGTTTTTCCTTCCACTTTTCACTAAAATTGTTGAAATTTATAACATATACAGGGTGCGGCAGCATAACTTCCTTATTTAAAATGCGCGCCATTCAGTTAGTTGATGTCATAGCGGAGCGCTAGTGGTCTTGTTCAAGAGGGGGTACTGTAAAGTTTTGTCCCGACACGGTTCAGTCGCCATCATGCTTTGGAATAGTGAGGAGCGTGCCTTTGCCGTTGAGGCCTACTTTTCAAGCGGATGTTCGGTTATTGCAACACAGCGTGCATTTCGGAATCGCTTTAATTTAGCCCCGTTGGCTCCCGTCCCAGACCGCAAATCAATTGTTACATGGGTCACTACATTCAGACAAGCTGCAAGTGCGACAAAACGAAGAACTGGAGTCCCTCGGCCCGTTAGATCACCTGAGAACATTGAAGCAGTGAGAGCGTCAATGTTGCGATCACCACGGCGTTCTGCGCGCAAACACGCATCTGCCCTTGGACTATCCGATCGTTCTGTGAGAAGAATTCTTCGTGATGATCTTCATTTTCATTCGTATAAGATGGCGATAGTGCAGGAACTTACAGAACGTGACTTCAATTCTCGGATGAACGCGTGTGAGCTTCTTCTTGATGTCGTTCCCGAGGGTGCTATTGTTTTTTTTAGCGATGAAGCCCATTTTCATTTGTGTGGGTCGGTTAACAAGCAAAACATGCGCTACTGGGCTGACACCAACCCTCGAGAATTGCATCAAAGGCCCTTGCATTCACCCAAAGTCACAGTGTGGTGTACAGTTTCCTCAGCTGGAATTATTGGTCCCTGGTTTTTTGAGGAAAATGAGGTTACAGTGACAGTGAATTCGGACCGGTATGTAAACATGCTACAGAATTTTTTTTCCCACGGCTAGAAGAGTTGGATTTGGGGGACACTTGGTTCCAACAAGACGGTGCAACAGCACACACTTCAAGAGCATCGATGGCTGTTTTGAGGGAACACTTTCCAGAGCGCCTTATCTCAATTAGAGGCGATTTGGAATGGCCGGCACGCTCTCCCGATCTGTCCCCTTGTGATTTTTATCTATGGGGTTTTTTGAAATCCCTTGTTTATGTGAACCGTCCAAGAACCCTACAAGATTTGAAGACCAATATCGAAGAAGAAATTGCCAACATAACACCAGCTATGCTAACAAGAGTCATGACAAACGCCAGATATCGGTTTACGCAATGTATGGAGAATGAGGGACGTCACCTAACAGATTTGATCTTCAAAATAATGTAAATAAAAACTTTAGACATGTACCTACATTATAAAAAATAAATAAATATTTTCCGATGCACACAATAGTTTTAATTGAGTTTTGAAAAAAGGAAGTTATGCTGCCGCACCCTGTATATGTTTATAGTGTATTACAAAAAATTGCCCTCGTGTAAATCGATACTGCTATATTTATAAATAAATATATTTTATACAAACATTTTTATATTTATTTGTATAAAAACTTTATTTAAGCAAATTAATGTGCATACGTTAGAAAAATTATAACTTATAAAAACAGCTTTTTGAAGGCTTTATATAAATATTGATCAAATTTTTTTGTTTATTTTAACAACATACCATGAAGTTATAAATTAAATTTAAAAAGGCATTTCATACATTTTTTTACAAAACTTTAAAATGAGGTGTTTTTATATTTGAAGATAGATATCTTTTATATATAAGTCAACTGAAAAAACAAATAAGTCTTCCACGGCAACACATTAAGTTGCCTTAAAGTTGAAGAAATAAAAAAAAATTCGTTAAAAATTGTTTTGTTGACCCAAAAAAAAAAAAAAACGGCGAAAATAAAATGGAGCAAAATGAAAACTCATTACCAAGCAACCTTCAGCAGCTTTTCAGCTAAGAGAATTATACTCTCAGATTTCAACACGAATTCAACACCGTCATTCAATTTGAAAGTCTTCTCAACTGTTGCCCAAACTTGTCCAGTGGCTTTTGTTATTGCTCAACAGCCAACGCATTTTTAAACCGTACTCGACAGTTTACACAGAAAAAAATTATAAAAAAAAAACAATATGGCGAGCGTTTTAGCCGAGTGTAGACGACTTTAAGACACCCTAACTAAAATTTGTGCCAGTACGCAGCAATAAAAAACGCATCAAAATGAAACAAAACTTTAGATAAAATAAGCCAAAAAACGTTTGCTCAATTTTTTTTGTTTTTTGTTGATCGTTTCTGCATAATGTTACTCGTACATTATATAGTACCTATAATAGTACCTTCAATAAAGTGAGTAAGAGTAGTTTTTCGGTTGTTTCCTTTAATTCTTACTGCGATTACAGGTCCATTGTTTCGAACATTTTGGATGCGTTGCGTCGACATAAACGACGTCGTTGTTACGTCCTTGTTGTTGTTGAAAAGAGCGACGGTGCAGTCAACGTGCTTAATGAGTTTTCCGTTTCAAAATTTCTTTCAGGTTCATCACTTTTCCAAGTGCACCAACCAAAACGAGAAACCCAATACCCCAGCACCTGCTGCTCACACAGATACACACCGAAACCCATACATACATATAACGCACAACCACAAACACAGCCCAGCAGCATCCAAAGGACAGACAGACAGCCAGACGCCTCTGTCAACATCGTCGTCAGCTTCAGGTAAGCTTCTACTTCCACGTCAGCAGGAATATAATTTAAAGCGTTATTCTAGTGGCATTTCGACTACATCTTGACTTTATGTCATGCTCCTGACTGCCTGCTACCATCTGCTATCTCCGGCTCGATGCACTTGTTCCCTTAACAACTTGTCGTGCCACGCAAATGCAAATGCCAACTTAAGTTGATTTTAAGTGATAGAAAAACAACAAGAAACTGTAGAAAAAAATTACAACGTTGTGGAAAAAAGCTTAACTGATGATGTAATACTCTTAGTTAGAAATATGTTTTAATAAATTTGCTTTTTAAGCCAGTATACAGACAGCATGGATGGGAGATAAAAACTGCTTACTTATTTTTCGCACAAAATAAAAGCAAACAGTGAAATTGACGTTAGATGGCGCTAGCAGAAACAACATATATTTGGAATTTAATTTCATTATTTTAATGTATGTTAACTATACGTAAAAAAGGAAAAATTTTAATTTCACCAGGAATTCAGTATGAAGAAAGTATTGACGAAGTTTAGGGTTTTCGATGATGTACTAGTAGTAGAAATGGGTACAGATATGAAAAGTAACTAATAAGTAAGTAGTTACTTACAAAAAAGTATCAAAAAACCAACATAGAAAAACTGCGCTGTGCACTGACTGTTTGTCTTTTGTTGGCCAAGACAAAGTGCATCCAGTTCGCATACACCTAGTATGTACATCGATGTAGTTGCTCCTTATGCTTATGCCATCTGTAATTCCAACTGCAACTCCAGTTACAGCTTCAATTTGCCGTCATAATTTGTGCTGAAGACAGCGTTGATAGTTGACACTATGTACCGGCCCAGTATGAGATGCTCAACTCTGTGCCTAGGTGGGAGACTCTACTCAGTTGGACTCGTTGGCACAGAGCAACTGCGCCACTTGTCTCGACCATGTACTAAAGTGAGTTTGTTCAAGTTTTTGACATAAAAGTGAAAAGCATTTAAATATAAAAGAAGCACAGCTCATGGATACAGAAGAGCTGCAGCGAGATGAGGATCTAAGGTGCATAGGGGCACAGCTTGTCAGCTTGTTTGGTGACTGCTTAGGGGACAGTGGCAGCAACATTGTTTAACTTTGCTTGGGGCGCTCAATGCAGGTTATGCAGGCGTCAATGCTGTAGAAAAGACGCCAAGGATGACAAGCATCAGGATGCAACTGAAGTTGAAAGCGGCGATGGTATCGGTGACGGTGACGACGACGGTAACGTTGACGTTCAAAAAGACAAAGTGCCCATTTCCCCAAAGGGCTTTGTGCGTTTTCAATAGCATAAATTAAATGCACGATTTCATCAGATGAAAGAACTTAAGCATTTGTGCAAATTCAAGTGTTGTGCAATAAATTTTTGCTCAAAAGGAACAAAATATAAGGATAAGTAATAGTGTATGACAACTACTTACCATTATGCATGGCAACACTCTTGTCCTCAACGCGACTCACATAGCAGCAAAGCTCATCCTGGCGTTCAGAGTTCTCAATCAGTTCCGCCTCCACTGAGAAGCCCCACATTTGTTCCAACGTGGTGCGTTGCAGCTCAACTTGATAGAGTATCTTCATGCAGACTTCTACGAATTCATGATTATGTAGCTGTCAGAGGGCAAAAAAGTAAGCGTAATATTAACTTATCAAATTTGATTTTTATTTTTTTTTGGTAATGTGCAGATATTTTTTATTTGTCAATTACGTTTGGCAATTCGTACTGTTTATAAGGTAAAGTCAAATTTTGTTTGGTAAAAAACGCGACTGATGGAGTAGCTGAGAGGCTACTTTTTATATCTAGCAAATAGGGAGCGTGAGTAATTCATATTTTATTTTCGTCTATTTTGGGCGATAGCGGATATGTGACCTGGAGCAATGATGGCATGAAAAAAATATAAATAAAGCGTCATGATCTCGAAACGAGCCATATGTTTTCTTATCTGAATCGGCTAACAGAATAGCCCCAACGGGTCTAGTTCTTATCCTAACCTCTAAAAACCCCAGCAGTTTCGGATTCTGACATAAAAGCAAAATATTTTAAGGTTTTCCAATAACCTTAGGGGCGTTTGTGCCTTGGCTATTATTTTGCCTGTTCCTTCGTCTCAGGTTTGAATTGATGATAAAACATGGTGAAAATTGAAGAAAAAATCACGTATTGTCAACAATTTAAATTCCATATCATTTAGAAATGTAACGAATTTTGCTATAATTCGAAGTTGTTTTTTCCGAAAAGGGTACCACACAGAGAGGTAGGACACTGCGATCAAAATGTCATTTGTACCATACCCTAAGGTTACAACAAAAGACTTTTCGCTTTCCTCATGAATAGCAGTAGGTCTTTTGTTGGTGTTGACCTGAGATGGAAGGGACTAATCCGCTCCTTTCCCATGTGACAGGCTCTGTCCCATAGCAGCGCTGGGCAGTCACAGAGAATATTCCTTGTGGTTTCATGGTCTTCTAGACAGAGCCTGCAATCTGAAGAGTCCGATAGGCCAATTTTCTGTAGATGGTATCTAACAGTGTGGTGGGCAGATAGGTAAGCTACCAGGATCTTTAGGTCCGCTCTGCCAAGACCTTTTGTCTTGATTGCATCCAGAGGTTTGCCAAGCACTTTTGCTTGACGAAGCCTCGGAAAGGAGAACCAGTATCTCCTATGTTCTCCTGCGGCCCATTCTAATATCATGGTTTTGATCGTGGCCACCAATACCACAAAACGGCGCAGGAGATGTAGCCTGGGTGGAGGCACCCTGTCGTGCTAGATCGTCAGCGATCGCGTTATCATCCACTCCCGAGTATCCCGGCACCCAACATAGCACGACTTTGTTCCGGGCGGACAGGGTTTGGAGGTAGTTATGGCATTCTTTGACCATCGGGAGGAGATGCTCCAGGAAGACAATGCCCTAATGGCACCTTGGCTATCTGAAAAAATGCATATGTTTGCGCAGTCTTAGGCATGAATCTCCGCTTGAAAGACGCTGGGCCAGATGCCCATTGCGGTAGAGATTCTGATGTTGGGTTCAACGATTCCAACACCTACACCCTGCTCAGTTTTGGACCCATCCGTGAACCTTTGTTGCCATCGGGGGTTTCCACAGGGGCTGCCATCGTCCCAAGTCTCCCGACTAGGGAGAAGAGATCTAAATTTCCTGTTGTGGAAAAGTTCCGTGAGCATAAGATCTGATCTACAGCAGATCGATACCTCAGGAAGGGAATAAATAAGTGCGGCATGACCAATGTCACTTGCTAAGAGTCCAGATGTGATCTGGATACGTAGTAGTCTCTGCATGGCTGACTTTTCGATGAAAATATGCAGTGGTGTGAGTCCAAGGACTGACTCCAAGATAGCTGTCGGACAAGTACGCATCACTCCCGAGAGAGATATGCATACTCGTCGGATCCGGTAGCAATGATTGAGTTCACACACCACTCAGAATGGTTCGTTCTAAGTTGGAACATCTGGCTTTAGATGGCGATTTGTAACACTGATACAGTAAATTGTCTTTCTCTAGGCTATTCTTTTCAATATTTTTCTTCTTCTTCAATTGCAGCCATCTTAAGAAACATACGTTTCTATAGAATATATGATTGTCCCATTAATGCCCCTGACCCAGGACGACACCAGTGGAACTCATCTTACCTTGTATAATATGCAACTAAATGAATTTAAAACCTTCGCATATTGATGCGTTTTAGGTTTAGCAAGTTCAAAGTTCACGTACAATAATCAATAATAATCACAGACTATCTATGTGAGAGTTGCAACCATTTTGTGGAGGAGTTATGTGCTTATGTGCGTTTATGTATGTACTTACATAATTTTCAATCAGATCATTGCGATGCGGCACAAAGTAATTGTGATCCTCCATGTCACGTCGCTTCTTGACGCGCACAAAGTGCTCCATGGGATTGAGGTTGCGTCGGGCGCAGGCGCTGGCAAGGAATTCCTCAACAGACATAGCATCACGTAGGTAAACTGTCGAGTAAGCATTGTCGGGCATTGCAACTTTGAAAGTTTTTTCCGGTTCGTCACGTGAATTCATCTGGAAAAAGGCAGAAAACTCGATTGGATAAACAGAAGTCTCCATTTTCAAGTGTGTGTATATATATATGTATATGTCTATATACTCACACCAGCACATATGTATCATTTAGCGCTGCTCTGACAAACATTTCCACTCAGACGTGGCACACGTGCTCGTTGCACAAAAGTACGCAAGTGAAAATTGAAAAATAGCAAAAACACATTTCTGTTGTTGCCACAGACTCTGTCAAAGGAATTTAGCCTGCAACGTGTGCAACCTGCTGCAAATGTAATGAAAAATGTCCCAAGCAGTTTGCATTCACATAAACGCCAGTATTATATAAAAGCACATTTTTTGCATTGTATATTGAACCAAATTTAGTTTGACTTCATCTTTTTAATAAAAGCGAGCATAGAGCCATACTTTGTCGATATGGTAACCTTTATTTGTTAGGGTTTCTTATTTTCTTGGTTGGCTATACAGTTTGTTAGAAAGAAGAAAATTGAAATTCAATGACATTTCATAGCTCTTTTTTTATTGTTCCTATACTGGGATATGTCAAAAATATCTTTAGATGATAGGCTTAGGTAACTTTTCGTATATGGAAACCAACACGCTCAACTTCGACCAAATTCTAATTATGCAGCCGAGCTTCGGAAAATGACAACCAATAAGATTTTATTGTATTTGATTTCACATATTTGTGCATCCAAGGTATGTAGGATAAAAATTGAAACAATTTTTAATATTCTTTCATGTAATTAGACTCTATTAACCCAATTTCAATTCATACTACCTAGATTACAATGTTCCCGGAATTATTTCTTAAATTGCCACAGCTTGATGGCTTGAGATTTGTAAAAGTAACGTCATATTGAGTGCATCTGAGATAGCGCGTGTCTTCGAATTTTGCAATTTTTAAAATGGAATTAAATTTACAACAACGAGTTTTTATTAAATTTTGCGTTAAAAATGGTGCGACGACATAGGAAATGTTACAAAAATGTTTCCGCTGCGATAAGAAGAAAACAGTCATTTATCAGAGTCACGAACGCTTTATAAGTAGCCGTAGGTCCTTTAACGATGATGAACAAAGTGGCAGTGACTATCGAAAAACCATCGGTAAAATGGGAATAAATACCATACAGCAACCACCGAATTCAATAGATTTTGCTCCCTACGAGTTTTTCTTATTTGGTCGACTGTAAAATCCCCACCAGAGTCCATTACAGCACCCTAGATGGTTCTGAGGACCATACACCAAACCGGTTATAAAATTGTATCGAGGATTGGATGAAGCGTTGGAATAAGTGTGCTCGAGTCGATGGGGAATACTTTAAAGGGGACAATATCGATTCTTATGGTTATTCTTGTATTTCGGATTTTCAGAATAAATTCTGAGAACTTATTGATCAATGTCGAAACTAAATAGATTTACTTTTTACTCCTATTTTTTTCGGTATTAAACTCAATAGAGGGCATAAAAATTATTATGAACTTTCTATTACAATTAATTTACGTTAGATATTAAAACCGTGTGTTACATAAGTAAGATTTTTTAGCAAAGTTTGTTTGATTATTTATTTAAACAAAAATAGTACCACTATATGCATACATAGTATTACAATTAAAAATATAATCAGGCTATTTGTATAATTCAAAACAAACCGATAATTTAATAATTATTTTTATATGAAAATGTTATATAAATAAATTTTATTGTTTACATCAAGCGGCCACGCCTTTTTGGCATGCATGAACCAACACTGTGTTGACTTATACATACATATATATTATATACACTCTATGCCATGTTACAATCGTAATGACTTTCAATCGATAAAACCCAATTGTTATGCAATGCAGCTGCAACAACTTTGACTCAACGAGATTTTCAATTTTCCTTCATTTTCATTTTTATTTTTTTTTTTTATATATGCCGTAAGTCACATGTGAAACATTCGTGGCAGAACAGTTAGCTAAGCTGACGGATGTGATGGGTCCTTGCTCCTGATGTCTGTTTGTTTGACTCAATTTGTGAGCGTGTGTGTGTTGCGCTGTATCTGTGTGCAGCTGTCTGTGCGCTTGTGTGAGTTCGTAACTGCCAAACTAATTCAATTGTCGTGCAAGCCGTAAACTGCACATAGACACCAATACATGGGCGTACATGTCTCTGTGTTTGTTACACCGACAGTTGTGTGGCACATTGGCTTTGGTTGAGCAACTCAACGAAACAGCATCGCAAGGTGCCACCGAATCCAGTCAGCCAGGAAAACCAGTGCCAGGGGCTGACTGGCTGCCAATACAAATGTAATTTTCAGCAGCCCTGCGACTGGCAGGTGGGTGCCTGATTCGTTTACACAGCGCTCCAGAACGCCGGAGACGTTTGTGGCGCGCAACATAGTTAACGGCCATGGTAGAGTTGCAACGCCATTGAGGCATGCACAAAATAGTTAAGCATTTTAACTGAGTTTTCTTTAAGCCGTCTGTTATGTTTGTTGGACTGTATGTTTGTTTTTGGCAATAACTATATGTATAAACTAAGATTTTGCCAATTTTTAAAGCTCTCAAAGTATTAAATACTTTGTATTGGGGGTTAGGTAACAGCATAGAGGAGTACGAGTATGCACAAAGCACATTGAGTGCATCTTATCTTACATAATCCATAATCTGTCTTAGCAAGAAATTGCATTATAGTAGATAAGAAGAGCTTTGTTTATGACTAATAATTAGAACTGAATCGACTGTCGATATTGCCAGGTATACATAAACATAATAAGGCGATCATTTTTTCTCAATTAGCTTTTTTATAGATTTCTTTAGATATAACGTAATCTATACATTTGAAAGAAATTATAATCTGAAAATTGTTATTTTGTTATTATTTGTTTGAGATTCTTCTTGACTCTTCAAAATAAAAGTCATGCACGACGATAGTCATTTTGAATAAAATAATTGACTTGGCACACATTTTTGGTTCTTGAAAGTTTCTCTAATTTTCCTTACTCCTGACAGGTACAACATTTTTATTGAAGAAACTTAAATAAAAAATGCATTCAAACTTGCATAATTAGAATCTAGAACATCGAGAAATATTAAAAATTTTATTTCAGTTCATCCAATTTAATTTGATTTCTTCTACTTCAAAGCAGACGGATAAAACATCACAAAAAATTTGACACAATGCTTAAATACCTTAAAAAAGATCTGAATGCCAAATTTATTTCAAATATCTTTACAAACAAACAAAACACATCGAATTTTGTATAAAAAACGTGTTTTTGGACCGATTGGTCCTATGGGAGCTATATGATTTAGTCAAACGATTTGGATTAAATTTAGTACAGTACTTAGGAACTATAAAATACTCACGAATGTCAAATTTGGTCCCAATATCTTAACAAACAAACGAAACACAACAAATTTTGTTCAAAAATCGATTTTTGGAAGATCGGACCTATGGGAGCTATATGATATAGTCAACCGATTTTGTTCAAATTTGGCACATTGCTTAAGTGCTCTAAAAAATTTCCAAACGCCAAATCTGGTTAGGATATCTTTATTAAAAAACGAAATATAGCGAATTTTTCTTTAAAAAAGTTATTTTGGCCGATCGGTCCTATGGGAGCTATATGATATAGTCAACCGATTTTGATCAAATTTGGTACAGTGGTGATTGGGAACTATAAAAAACTTTCGAATACCAAATTTAGTTACGATATCTTCATAAACAAACGAATTATTCATCTAAAACGCTTTTTTTTTGTCGAGGTCGTCTCAAACACCCCCATGGAAGCTATATAATTTATCCCCGATATCAAAAAAATAAAATAAACTTGCCTCCTATGGAATAATATGGGATCTAATGTGAAAGTTTGGTAACTCTAGGCGTTCACACGGACGGACAGACGGACATGGGTATATCGACTTCTCTATTCACCCTGATCATATTTTAGGTAACTTTGGGGTGTCTCCGACGTCTCCTTCTATATGTTACATACATTTTCGGCTTGCACAAACTTAATATACCCTTGGTACCATACGGTACAGGGTATAAAAAGTGGTTTTGGTGAAATTGGGGGCACTAGAAAAATGAAATTAAAGCGAACCTTTTATTCGTTTTCATTTTACGAAAAGTGGCTGAATATTTTTCGGAGAGGGGAAATATTTGTACATACAAATGTAAAGTATGAAATGAAGACAACCTGAGGCTATATCATTAAAAAGTTCACCCATCGGACTAGATATGCGGATTATTAAATAAATTAACTGTTTTTCAATAATATATAATGTCAACTGTGCTTAGTTGTACTCCTTAAATAAATAAATAAAAAAAAAAAATATATCTGCAATGTGGTGGTCAGTGGACATTTATGAAGACATGTGCGCCAGTCTAGAACTCCTATATAGAGATTATCAGAGCTATTCAATATTTAGATATCTTATTTGTTCAGCCATATCAAGAACTTTATTATTAATTATTAATTTTATTAATTAATTGTGGATAAAATATCAAGATTCATTTATCAGAAGATATTTTGTTTCATGTTCGTCAAGCAAAACATAATTGCACTGATAGAATTTACGCAGGAAGTTTATAATGAAATATTCGATATTTGAAGATCTATGCTTGGCGATGGCTAAAAAAGCATCATAACAATTGGGAATGCCGTCTCCTAATCGATTAATGCATGATTTAATTTAATTGGAAGAAATGGAACGAATCAAATTAGTTATCAATCTTATCGTACTGCCCAGGAACGTAAAGATCGCAATGAACGTGAAGAAATTGGGTTAAGACAGACTCGTGAAGCGTTACATTCGACTAATAATGGTGCAAGTTTAAATCGAGCTGCAATACTAATCTCAAAATCTTATATTTTTCCAGATAAGCTAACAAGAGAATCATACGATTCACTTTAAGAGTATTCAAAAAGTTGGGGCAGGACAACGTCTGCCGGGCTCACTAGTAGGCAAAAATTTTGAAGTGGAAAACTAACTCAACTGCAAAAGGAACATATAATATTAACTATTTAGTATTTAAATTTTTTAATAAAAGATTAACAGTGCCTATCATGCAAAAATATATTCCTATTTAATTAAAACAGATATATAATTTGTGCAGGTGACAGCCGTAAAAATAAAATGACACTATATGCATTTACGAGGGCAGTTTGGCATGTTAGTAAGTTTTTAATAAACGAATTTTAGTTAAATAATTAAAGCTGATAATATTTATTAACTTGTTGGCCTTTTAGCTTATTACATGAAGTGTAAAGTATTTCTGCCGTAAGATGGCTTTACTTTTTACCATATTTGCTAATATTTATTTCAAGACTGTTAAATCCAAACTAAATAAAGCAGATATAGTATATTCATGTAGGTGCAGTGTTGCATGCAACAAAATTACAAATTTAAAAAGCATTTATTTAAACTGCCCGCGTATTTGGGTTTGTATATATGCTTGAACTATAAATATATTTGTGTGGGGCGATACAGTACTCATATAGTAAATGCATTAAAGTGGACCAAATCAAATGCACATTTTTCAAATTCAATGAATTTTCAGAGCGGACTGCCAACTCAGTGCATTCATTTTAAATGTATGCGTGTATATATACTGATATTTTTGTTATTATACCCTGTACCTGCCGGGTTCATACAAACTCCAATCCGTCTGTATGAACTCAAAGGTCTCAGAGAGATATTCTTCCATATAAGAATTAAACCAATAAAAAGCCAATTCTTTCTAATTATGAAATTTCTTACTTAGATCACATAAGATTACTTGATATGAAAGAAAGTTGCAACCATAATTTACTTGGGCAACCAAATGTTAGTCTAGTTACCAATGTTTAATTTGGCTTAAATAATAAAGTTTTTCAAAAAAAATTATGCAGTGTATGCCAGTATCGGCCAGCATGGTATGGAATCTTTTTCTATAGGTACAGTTTTTTACATGACTGCCAGTTATGTTCATAATGCTGATGATGGCGATGATGATGATGATGTTATAGCCGCTCTGACTTCTGTATCAGTTGCCACTTCTCCATTTGTGCAACGTACGCAAATTTAATTGAAATTGAAGTGTTTACGTCACTAGCCTGACTTTGTGTCTGTGTGAGTGTGCAACTGTGTGTGAGAGCAATCCACAAGATTATTTTGTCAATAATCGAAACAAATTGAATTTACAAAATGACTTTTATTATAAATATATGCAAAAATTGGTTATACTAATTGAAGTTTATCATATAGCCACACTTAATCAAAGAGTTGCATATATTGTATTTTTTAGGTCGTAACTGACTTTAAAACACGCTTTACTTGAGTTGACCCAATGCAATCAGAACTAATTTTTGTATTTGATTCAACAAGCAGTTTTGCAAGGTACCAAATTTCAGTTCGATTTTTGGCTTTGAATTGTTGAAAGTACAAAAAATTGTTGATGCAAAAAAAAAAGATACATCTATCTAATCATGATTTTAATGCTGATAATAACCGTATGTATATTGAAACGTATGTTTATTTTGTTAACAAGAATCACAAAAAATTTTCGTCTGCATTCGTTTTGGATTTTATATTTCATTTTGCATATTATTATTTCAGTTCGATTTTTGGCTTTGAATTGTTGAAAGTAAAAACAAAAAGAGATACATCTATCTAATCATTATTTTAATGCTGATAATAACCGTTTATATATTGAAGCATATGTTTATTTTGTTAACAAAAATCACCAAAAATCGTCCTTTGCATTCGTTTTGGATTTATATTTCATTTTATATATTATTTCATAGGTTAGGTTAGGTTAGGGCGGCAGTTGGGACCGACCTCCCAACTCACTTAGGCCAAGGATAGGCCCTTTGTGATACCGCTAGTGAGCCATTTCACCACATTTCCCACTTGATGGGTCCCCTACGAAAGTTGAGGAAGCCATCCGGCTGCCTGAACGGACCTTAAAAGGCATTTTGGACTCTGTTCAGAGAGCTGAGATAGATCGTTTAGAAAATATGACTGTAGCAACCTAAATTTTTTTCTGCCCAGTCCTGGGCAGTGACAGAAAAAGTGTTCCACCGTCTCTAGCTCCTCTTCATCGCCACAGCTTCTACAGAAGTCGTGGTGGGGAGCATTCAAACGGGATGCGTGGTTTCCTACCAACCAGTGTCCCGTAATGGCACGAATGACAGATGAGCACTGGGCTCTGTAAAGACAGCAAAGTTTTTTGGTTCTTTTACTGCAGTATGTCGGCCATTCTACACGTGTTCGATGTCCGATTCCACGTTTTATTTGCACAGAGAGCGAAAAAGTTTCGTATTCTCAGTTTACAGCTGGCCATGGGTATACCCAGGCCTTCCTTATCTTGAAGGAGGATGCTGGTAGTTCCTTTCCTAGCCAGTTCATCCGCAATGCAAATTCCCTCAAAGCCCCTGTGCCCTGGAACCCATATCAGGTGAATTGAAAGCTGCTCAGCCATCTCCCCTAGAGACAAGCGGCAGTCATTTACTGACTTCATACACGAAGTCATCGAGACTAGAGACTTAATAGCCGCTTGGCTGTCCGAATATATACAGATATTCTTATCTTGGACTTGTAGGTTTTTTATTGTAGTTAAAGCCTCCCGGATTGCTGTGACCTCTGGCTGAAAGACACTGCATTGGTCCGGGAGCCTAAAAGCAATTCTAATGTCGAAATCCTCGACGTAGACCCCTCCCCCTACACGGTCGTCTAGCTTGGAACCGTCCGTGTATACCTTTATCGAGCCTGCTGGGCCTGGTACCCCAGTATTCCACTCCTCTCTGGTTGGAATATAGGCTCTGAAGTTGGTTGTGAAATGTTCCTGCGGTATGCAGTAGTCTGTACTTTCGGGAATAAGTGGGTTCCCTTTAAGAATCTTTGCATGACCAAAATCTTGATCATTCCATTTTTTCGCCTCTCTCATGCGTAAAGCTGATAGAATGGCTTGTTGTTTCCCTACCTTGTTTAGTGGTAGGAGGTTTAAAATAGCATCTAAGGCTTCATTTGGTGTAGAGCGTAGAGCACCACTAATTGTAAGTTCGGCTGTTCGCTGAACCTTCCTTAACTTTTTAAGGTTAGTCCCCTTATCTAAAGTAGGCCACCAAATCGAGACTCCATACATGAGTATGGGTCTAACAATGGCAGTATACAGCCAGTGGACTATGTTTGGGCACATGCCCCATTGAAGTCCAATAAGGCGATTGTGGCCTATTCATTTCATATTACAATCCCATTATAATAAATTTTCACAATCCTTATAAATAGGTTTAATATGTATATAAGTCACTTATATGCGAAATATGAAACACAGTAACAAACTTTTTTTAAGCAACTTTAATTCTAAGCATTTAATTTGCTTTTGACATTTGGTACCCCAGAGCTTTTTATATCACTTTAATATTCTCGTTCCACAACAGTGCGTATGCGTAATATATTTGGAGAAGTGTTTGTTGCAATGTTTTTATAGAATAACCTAAATGCCTTTGAATGTCGTGTTACATATTTGCCTGCGTTCATGAAATATTTTAAAATTTCTTAGGAAAAGTTGTTAAGTCTTAAAGAACTTTGGCTTTGTTTTTCAAGTTGTTTGCAGAGTAAAGTCAATAGCCAAATACATATTTTGTGCAAATAAAGTTCTTTGTATTTTGTGTTTAACTTTTTGTCTTTTTGGTCAAGTGACTCGATAAAATGTTGAAAATGTGGGCTAACATTTGATCTAAGGTGGATATTTATTTATTTTGTGGTTGTTGCTCGAGTTTAATATGAGTTTGGAGCCATATTAAGTTGGCATGTAAAGAATTTCTTTTATTTTTTTTTTGTAAAGTTACAGCACATTATTGCTTTTATTACTTTTAGATGCCCTCAAGATATTTGTATAATTGCAGTTTAATGTCAAAGTGGCAGGTTTTCTAATTGAAATTACAATTTCGAATATTTCATTTGCTGAATTTTTTAAACGAATTAATATTTAACGAGTCTTAATAGATATGCGTATTATTGATTTGTACAAAGCATATAACAGGCATCTTATGTACACCCAAATTTATGAAAAGATGCGTCAAATAGATGGTCAGATACCACAATAAATTTATATCATATTTTGTTTGCCAAAGCTTATCTACTCGTAGTATGCGTAATGACATTTACGTTCTGTTTATAAAAATATTTACACACTATACAGCATTATAAACTCATTTTGATGGCCATTAAATTCAAATTATAAATACCGACAAAGAAATATATGCAAAAATAGTAAAGCAAATATAAATAATGGCCTGGCCGCAAAACACATTAGCCATTGTGGTTAGCAGGGGCTGTTTTAGGCAGCTACAGCGGGGGTATCTGGCTTTGGGGGTGTCTATCTGATTGTTGCCATGTTGGAAATATGAAACGACTGGCGACATATTTGCGTACATCTTTGCATTAGCGCTCAATTTAGCTTTTAATGCCATTTCCACTGCCTTAAATAGAAATTCAATTATTCAAACAAACACAAACTCAAACACACACATATATAGGTGTATATATATGTATGCTATAAGTATATATATATACTGTCGCAAAAAAAAGTCAAACAAGTGCTACAAATTTCAACATTTTGCACACCAAAAAGCATACAGCACTCGTACAGCGCGGACATAAATGTGTTAAAAATTGAAATAATTACATTACGCATACGCTCGATGGTACACGGACACTCATACATACACAAAAAACGAAACTCACCTGCATGGAACGACGACTGGAACCGCTGTTGGAACGCGACAACATAGGTGGACGCCGTTTGGTTGCTCCACGTCCAGCCAGTAAATTATTGAGCAGCGATGGGGAGCGGGCGCAGATAAATGCATGGAATGATGATACAGTAAAAACGCCCAATTTGTTCAGGGTATTTTTCGTTGGTCGAGATACGTGTGTGAGCAGCGACTGCAAAAGAGAGTAAATAAACGAGATATATAAGTTAATAAACATACTCCTTTCGCATACCCAATTTACTGGTATGGGAATAACTAAATTAGGTTTCTATTTAAGCAAAGAAGTAAAATATAATTTTCTTTGAAAAATCAATTCCTTATCACAGTCTAAACTTATCTGGTATGCATATATACATAATACAATTAACATTCATCAGTTTTTTATTAAATAAAATATTTGGAAGGTATTGCCAATAGCTATATTTTTGTCTGGAACTAAATTGAATACTGCTTTTGTACAAAATTGAAGTTGTAAAAACAATACCGACACCAAAAAATCTGAAAAGTAAAAACTAAATGCCCTGCTAAAATACTAAAAGTAGATTTTATATCTAGAATCCCCAGATTTTGGCTTTTTCGATAGCCCGATAGCCTATTTATATTATTTATAATTAAATATATGCGTATTACTTGTAAAAGAAAAAAGAGTATATTAAATGCGTCTTAAGCCAAAAGCCTGAGTGGAATTAAAAAAAATATATATTTATACATATATAGAAATATTTTAGCTAAAACCAAAAATTATTTTAAGCTTAATTTCGATTTTTGGCATATTTATCTAAAAAATAAAATTATCCTTAAAAAAATACATTTTTTTTAGAAGTGATTAATAAATCGCCTCCAAATTAGCCATTTCTTCCACTGTGCGAGGGAAATAAAATTAAGAGGATGACTAGGTACTCCTAAAAATTAATTAGGATTCACAAAAAATGGGCAGCGATAATTTCAAAAGCAATGCTTCGAATTATCAGTCCATCGAACAAAAAATTTTTCATATAAAAACTCATACTATATACCAAAAAGCTGATATTATATATTTTGAAAAATGTTTCGGGATACCCTGTACCACTAGCTTGCAATAAAATCTGGTTCCTTCACAAAAACCAAAAACAAAGAATTTTTAAGCAAAAATTTTTTTGACCGATCGTTCCTATCGGAGCTATATGATATAGTCAACCGATTTCGATCAAATAAAAAAATATATTATCTTAAAAAAGATCTGAATGCCGAATTTAGTTCAAATGTTTCACAAACAGACGAAACACAACGAATTTTGTATAAAAAACAGTTTTTTGGACCGATTGGTCCTATGGGAGCTATATGATATACTAAACCGATTTTGATCAAATTTGGCACATTGCTTAAGTGCTCTAAACAATTTCAAAACGCCAAATATGAACAAAATCGGTTGACTATATCATATAGCTCCCATAGGAACGATCGGTCAAAAATCGATTTTTTTAACAAAATTTGTTGTATTTCGTTTGTTTTTTAATTAATATTGCGACCAAATTTGGCACTTGTAAGTTTTTTATTGTTCTTAAGCATTATTCCAAATTTGGTTACGATATCTTCTTGAACAAACGAATTATCCATCTAAAACTTTTTTTTTGTCGATGGAATTTTAATTTATTTGTTTACAATAAGCGTCCTAACTTAAACATTTATCGACCGATTTTAATAAGCCATAACTTTTCTTACTCGGAATTCATATTTCTTTAAGATTAAATGTAAAAAAGTAAAGGTGTTTTAACAAAATGTTATATAAAAATGACTTCAAAGTGTGAAAATCGAATAAAAAAGTGTAAATCTTAGATAACTTTTAAAAAATCTCGTAGTTGCTTTGTATAAAGTATAAACAAGTATATATCATCTTAAAGCAGATCTTCTTCTTTCCAAAGCCGTAAAGCAATCGAAAATCGGTTGAAAAATGGCGTTGTGATAGTGGGAGTGATCGCAGTACCCGAAAAACGGTTTTTAAGCGATAACTTCCGATTTGGGGTGTTAGACAATTTTGAAAAACACTATCGTGATCTACTCGTCAAGACCTACAACGTGACTACGTCGCTTTAAAAGTTCTAAATCACTGTTGGACAGTGTTATCCATCTAAAACTTATTTTTTGTCAATGTCGTCTTAAACATCCGTATGGGAGCTATATAACTTATCCCCGATATCAAAAAAATAAAATAAACTTGTCTCCTATGAAATAATATAGGATCTTATGGGAAAGTTTGGTTACTCTAGCTCTTACCATCTCTGATATCTAGGCGTTCAAACGGACGGACAGACGGACGTGGGTATATACACTTCGCTATTCACCCTGATCATATTTTAGGTAACGTTGTCTCCGACGTCTCCTTCTATATGCTACATACATTTTCGGCTTGCACCAAACTTAATATACCCTTTGTACCATACGGTCAGGGTATAAAAATCAAAAAATTTCTATAGGCTTAATGGAAAACGTATATTTTACTATATATGTCTGCTTCTTAAGCATATGATTCTGGTCTCGAGGGTTAAGAAATTTATTATTAATTTATTTATCTTATTATTATTTATTAAATAAGAATAAGGCGATATATGTTCAGTACTTGTATATAGTATACCTAGATCGTAAATCAACCTAGCTTTCAAGATACTTTTTGACGTTAGCAACACTTTATAGATGTGTTTTCCTTTTTATGCTGCCTACATTTATTGTAGGAAATAAATATTCTCTATATAAACTATAGCTTGTACTACTTCTGGTTTTATTTGTGAAATATCTAAAACTTTTTTGGATTAAGCTCAGATAAGACCAATAATGAGCAACAAATTTTAGCATATAAATTACTTTATGTGTAGCGTGCAACCATTTTACATATTTTACCCTTTTGCATATGTAATGTTTAAATGAGCTAATTTTCCGTGCTTCTGAAATAATTTCATTTTATTTAAAACGCATTATCTCTTAGTTCCACACACACAGCACATTCATGTTTAAATTAGGATGTCAATGTGAAGCATGAAAGTTTCCCTTTGGGGCATACCCATATGGTAGTGTTTGTAAATATCCCTGGGATAAGTGCTGGAGCTCACTTAAGAGCCAAACGCCCGATACTTTGCACTTTTGAGACTACAAGTAGTACTGAAGTTGTTTAAGCTTCTGCGGTTATTAATAATAAATGAGTTTCCTTTATGTTGGCTGGCATTTGACTGCAGTTTATGGTTTGGAGTACGTCACTCAGTTGGTCACCCCTTTGTCTACGAATTTCCTTAGTTCTCACAACCCCCGACAACATTTGCCCTTTGGGCCAGTTGGGTGCACAGAAATAGCCATAAAAAGCGCAATTAACTTTAAGCCCGCCTTTAACCGCTTGCCCCAGACCCGTAAATCTTTTTAATGCTGTGCAAAATTGCGGCTTCTCGGGTTGATGGCTCTTGTGGCATGGTGAAAGGGTGGCCTTTTTATCGCATTGTAGCTTCATTTCTGATGCTCCTCCAGTTTGCTGCTGCAGATTGTTAATCGGTAAGTGAGAAGTAACTTTGCCTGTTGCCTTTTTAAGCTCATTTAAGACGATTAAATTGTGTTATGGGGATTAATTGTACACATTTTGATTTTATACGTGGAATTAGTGGATAATTTCATTGGTTGGGTGCTCCAATTGACGCTTGAATTGAAAGTCTGATTTGACTTTTGGGCGTGACTGGTGTCTAATTTATGGCTAAGTCCATAAAGTCAGCAGAAATTGGCCTAATAAAAGCAATGCCTGTATCCTTTATTCCCATATGCTGTTGATGTTAATACTGTTTAAAATTGTGTTTTGTGTAGCCTAGATATTATGGGGTAACAATAGCCATTGAAAGTACTTTATTTTGAAGTTTATTTCTTGGAGTACCATTTTGTTTGAGCAATCTATGACGTTTAAAGAGATTATCTGATTAGTCGACATTGATAATGGCGACGGAAAAGTGGCACTACTAGAAAAATTGTTAGCCTTGTTGGGTTGAAGAATGTAAAAGAACGGGATTAAAATGCTTCCGGACGAGACCTTAGCTCTCATGTGTTGAGCCTAAGATATGGCATCTTTAACTGTACCTTAAAATCTTCTGTTCTGAAGAGATTAAAAGCCAGATCTTGATCTAACGCTTGGAAATGCGTTTATTTTAACGACCGACTATCTCAAAAATCTGACGTGACAGTATAAATTGATAGGTTTCGAGAGCGTCTAATGATCACCTAATTCGTAAAAAGCTTTTAATTCTGATTAAATATGTTTTAATTATAATATATTCCGCCGTACTTTACATGTGACACGGCTAGCCCTGTGTAAGCTGCTAGATCCGGGATTTTGGGATGCAAAAAATCTCAATGCTTTATAGTTAATTAATTAGGAATTGTTTCCACACTCTGCTTTATATAACATAACATTAAAATCCCATAAATACTGCGAAAATTCAATTCAAATGGTGTAGTAGTATAGTCAACTTGTTTAATTATTTCTATTGGATTACTTAATTTAAAAATAAAATCAGACTAACATAGAAATCTAAACTTTTTGTGCTTGTTAAAGCGCATTTCAAATGCATTCCCACATTTATTGTACAAAATTGTGTTCATCCTTTACCCAAATGTAAGGGTAATTCAAACTTTTTGCTTTGGCTTCATATTCAATTAAATTTTGTAACTCATATGTGTGTGTGTAAGATCATGTGTCATAAGTGAATGAGTAGTAGTTACCTTTGGATTGGGTAGTTCACCACTCTGCAATGAAGCCATGTAACAACGCAAACGGAATTGTTCACAATGTAGGCGCTCCAGGTTCTCCTCCCACTGCAGTATCTGGGTCTGAATCTGATGGCGTGTCTCCTGATCGGTGACAACTGATTGCTGCAGTTCAGCCATGTGCTTCAGTTTGTGATCCTGTAATGAAATGAAAGAATTTAAAATACATGTTAGAAAATGCCTTGCATTACTTTATAATGTATGTACGATATGTTGCTTTAAGTACGACATGTGCCGGTTATGAAAGCATTCCATGTCATCATTAGCATTTCATGGCAGTCAGTCAGTCAGCCAGAGTCAGTTGGCCGTGTTGCACTCGTTTTTGTTGTCGTTGTTATTATTTTGTTGGCATTTTAAGCAGGCTCTACCCAACTCTAACTATGGACAGGGATTTGGTATTCTGCTATTGCCATTTGACAAAAATACATAAATCACGCGTCATGTGCAGCCGTAGATTTTTCTTCTTTTTTTTTTTCGTTGGCGCAATTCAAATATCTCTTGGCTCTGACTCTGATGCTAAAGTGCGTTGGCAATGTATGTATGGTATATATATACACACAAACTTATACAGCTACACAAATGCATGCATCGTTAGTTGCATACACATGCACTTAGTGAGTCAGGCAGAACAGGGGCACTAGGGCTGCACGGAGTAGGTACTTGCTGCCACACATAACACATGCCTCACTTTTCATTACATGCCATAACGTTTGACTTGCGCCACAGCACCGTGCTTTGCCAGCAACAACCATGGTGCGCCCCTGGCCTCAATGTTATCCCCATAAGAGGCGATAGAAAGCGAGTCGTCAGCGTCAGCATCGTGGCCTGCCAAACCCAATCTCAATCCCAATCCCAATCCCACTTTCACGTGTATTTATACACGCTTGCATACATATCATGGAGCACGTGATTGTTTCATTTTGGTTGCTAGTTTTTATACTCTACATGTGTTGAATTTGCTATGGCAAGTTTTACAGGAAGTTTGTAACGCATTGGAGAAGTCATCGGAGAGGCATCTATGATGCAATCACCATCGTTTGCATATATAACTAGCTTGTCATAGCTACTTCTATATATACCATAAGCTGTACCTATCTGTAGCATAGGTCCTTGCCATTTTTAAATCTTTAAAAAATATTTCTGCCACACAAAACAAAGAATTTGTTCCTATCCTGGATGTAAGACTGTTTTTACATAGTTTCATTCGGTCGCTGATACCGAATTCGGAGTCTATTGTGCGCCATTAAGTCAGTTTTCCAACATAACCTCTACAAAACAAAAACATAGCATACCTTTAGGGGCTGTCTTCTTAAAGCTTGGGTGATGTGCTTAATTTTCAATCCAATCATATTGGAATTCAGATATATCACATTGATATGAAAATATGCATAATACAAAGACAGTCTCAACTACAGGTTACCAAAATATTTGTTGTTTTTATTTAATAAGCTGGTAACTCAGGTGCTAGGCAAAAAGTATTGTGGGAACTCTCCCAGTAAGAAGACTAAAGACAGTTGCTTAAAAATTACTGACTAAGAATACAATCCTTTGATAATGTAGCAAGCAATGGCTGGTGTAGTTCAGCTCTGACTTCATAAAATGTCTAATCTATTTCATAGCTACCGTTGATTCTCTCACCCATTATTTGACCCCTAGTACTACTACTCCGGAACGGAAGAGAAGAGAATAGGATATAACAATTCCCTTTTGCTTGGTTCAAATTCCTCCTTAGCTCAATTCTCTTTTTGTTTTTAAGACAACTTAACTTCTTAACTTCTGGCTTAACTTCTACATTGTCTGAGCCAGCTTGACGAACCAAATCTACTTTCTGTTGGTCTGCCTTTTATAGGCACCAATCGACGCCCAATCGTAAAATTCTCGCTTAAATAGACAAATCCTTTTTATCCAAAATGGAATTCTGTTTTACTAGCCCATACACAGAATATTTCTATTATTGACGCTATACTTATACCCACGAAATAATAAAGGGTGCGCCATTTGAATGTGGTCGATGGAAACTTTTGACGCAAGAAGTTCATCGTTGATTTCGCGGTGTGACTTGTCGCGCCGTCTTGTTGAAACCAAAAGCCTTTAAGACCTTTTTCACGCATTTCTGGTAAAACAGAGTGTGCCCATTGACAGTTTCCCCAACTCTGAAGAAGAACGGACCGTTGATGGTTTTTGAGCAGACACCGGCCCAAAAAGTCACTTTCTGATCATGCAGTGGAGTTTGATGGATAGTATGAGGATTTTCTTTCCCCCAAATGCGACAGTTTTGTTTATTTACAGTGCCAGATAGCGTGAAATCGGCCTCATCAGTCATTAAAATTCGCTCCTGAAAATCGGACTCCGATTTAATGAACATTGTCACTATTTCCGCGCGTTCTTTGGGCGTGAATCGATTCATGGTTAAAATCAATCGGTTGAAATCTGTCAAAGTTATTCAATATTTCCATCGACCACATTCAAATGGCGCACCCTGTATATAGCACCCTAACAATACGCCACATACATATCTGCTACGCTTACTCTAGTATTGGTGAGACTAAACCGCGCTTTATTCGCTACTCGCAAAAAGCAGCGCAAGCAGTGTTGGCGGAAGTAAAGCGCGCTCTCATCTCTACTCGAGAAAGCAGTGCAAGCAGGATTAATGAGTGAAAAGCAGTTTAAGCTGCATTTGCGAAAATAAACCGCGCTTACAACACTCTCTCACCAAGCTTTTTACACAGTTTATTAACGAACAATGGGCAAAATAGGAAGAACCCCTTTGCTTACGCCAAAATCTGTAAGCACTATAGTTCTATAGCTTTACCTTTTTCAAATTTGTATTTTATAATAATATCATAATAGCTTATAACTTATAAATACTCATATATTTGACGCCAATATTATTGTATAAGTACCTCAGAGCTTTATCTCATCTAAAAGTGAACATTATGGGTTTTTAATAATTTCCAAATCATCATATGAATTCATAATCTTCATAACCTGCCATAGAATAATCTCCTGATCCAATTTCAAACATACTGCTATCTGAAACTATTTCATATATCTCATGCAACATTTTTAAAGTCTTTGCAAATATTTGTATTAAGGTTGTGATAATACGGCACATTGCCGATTTCAATCCATTTCTGTGAAATTCTGTCTTACTAAAAATACCAGTTGTGGATTTTTCATAAATAGCTTAAATTTTAAAAGCATATATCATATATACAAAGCAACACAATCAAGTAAAAGGGTCTGCAAATTTCGATACATTGCATCGGACCTTTCCCAATACGTAGCACCACATTTCTCCACATTTCTCCATTTTTCTACGCTTTTTGGCTGCTTCTGCTATTTGACTGTTTGTGTATATGCATTTGTATATACATAATATATATTTAAGATATATATAGATGTGGGTGCTTCTGTGTGTTTGTGCATTTCGCGTTACAGTTGTTGCTTTTTGGCTGCTGCATTCACTGAGTAAGCTGACAATTATTTGCAGATGTAGCTACAGTCACTCTCTTTTGCCACCGTTCTGGCTCCGCCACTTACATTACGTATGTGTTAGTGTGTGTATCTGTGTGCGTCTTTGTTGTTTTTGCTTTTTTTTTGTGCATGTGCAACCTGAATAGGCACTTTCGATGTTCGACATTTTAATGAATGTGTATCTATACATAAACAGCAATAGTTTTTACATTGCCAGACACACAGACATACACAAAAAAAACCATTGCACTTTAGTATCTGTGTGCTTATTTGTGTAGAGCTTATGTATCTGTATCTGCTTTTGCTAGCGTGCGTGCGCGTGCACGCCACTTGCCAGCTTATATGCACTTAAACCATACATTATTTATTCATTTTTTTTAAATAAATTTTTACTTTTATTGGAGTACTTTTTAAGCCTGTTTGTCTTTTTTTCCTTATTTTTTTTTTAATTTAATAACTGCAGCTGTTGATGTTACATTTGATTTTGTAAATAAAAAAAAGTTTTGAAGATTAGTTGATACTTTTAATACACAGCATAGGAAGTTGCGCAGGTTCATATCATTTTAGTCTATGCAAATGTTGCATAAACAATAACAATTGAAACAAAATGAATTCCAAAAGTGTACAAGTATATACCAAAAATTTGCTTTAGGGTTTTGAATTCTTGTACACAACTAGTAAAAAAAATATTTTTTTAAATCTGCTGGCACATACTAATAGTTATAGGGCAGCACAATCCTACAAAACAGAAACTTAATTTGCTTTAAAAACGAACAGCGATTTATCAGTTCGTGGCCTTTTAAAAGACAATGACAGTTTTATATGAAAATTGTATCTTTTTGGTAATTCTTGTATGTAAGATATATGCCACACATATAAGAAAATGTTAACTTATATCATTCCTTCTTTACATACATTAATTATATTAATATGCTGGATAAACTCTCTGTATCCTTTAAAATAACACTTAATGAAAACATTTTGCCGTAAGAAGTGATCCAAGGAGACGAAAAAATCGTTGATAAATATTTATTTAACAGCGCCATTAAAAGGAACAACACTCAAGCAACTTCGCTTAAAATAATACTCCCAATACATACGTGGTTGAGATCAAGTACAGTTGATAATGACGCAAAGCAGGACGTTATTTAATGGCGTCATTGTTGCACGTAGCAAAAGATACGTATACGACAAAACAATCGCAAGCAGAGATATACACGCACACACATTGGGCATTCAAGGGTTAATAGCCATGTTAATAGGCTTGTAATTGCATGCAATTGCAATGTAAATCACGATTGTTATTGTTATTGACCATGAGGGTGTCCTGTCTTTTGTTGTTAACCAATTCTGTTGTTGGTACTGCAGGCATGATTGACTATGGTATTTAGTGAAGACCCGCAAATTGGTCAAGAGAGTTTGGTTACAAGTTCTGGGAGTAGAAAAGCCTAAGAGAATTAAAGCTGCTATTATGGATACAATTATGATATAGTTAATTTTGTATCTTTTGTTTTAAATTATTCTTTGACTTAAATTTTTGAGGATTAGGCATGAGTAATTTATGCGTAGTTACATTTCTGTGTTATTATAAAACTACAATTCTACTCGCGAAAGCAGAGCAAGCAGTATTAAAAAGAATGAACCGCGCTTTCACTGCTAATTGCGCAAAGCAGTTCAAGCAGAGTTTGTGAGGATAATCTGCGCTTACAACGCTACTCTCACCAAGCTTTCTACAGAGTTTATAATGAACAATAGTCAACATAGAAGGAACCCCTGAAAATTTTATAATATTACTGCACCATACGAGGTGTGTTCAAAAAGTATCGCGAATTTTGAATTTTCGCGTGATACGTATATTCGAATTTCGATTTTTTTTGTGGCGTTACGTTTGTACTCATGTCTCTCAATTATGCTGACAAGCACGGCCATTTCGAATGTTCACTTAATTGTTGACAGCTGCTTTGCTTGCACGTGTTTTGGCTCGTCTTCGATTTTTACCTATTCAAAAAAATGGATCAAAGAACCTTTAGCAAATTTTGTGTGAAAAACGAATTGAAGTGCGCGGATGCATTCCGAATGTTGTCTGTGGCACACGGAGAAGCTACCTTGGACCGAAGCAACGTTTATCGGTGGTACAAAATGTTCTCAGATTGCCGAGAAGATGTGAACGACGAAGAGCGTGCCGTACGCCCGAGCACTTCAACAACAACAGACGAAAAAATTTATGAAGTGAAGAAAATGGTATTGGCCAATCTTCGAATCACCGTTGGAGAAGTTGCTGCGGTCCTAGACATATCGATTGGCTCGTGCTAATGATTTGGGCATGAGACGGGTCGCCGCGAAATTCGTACAAAAATTGCTAAATTTCGACCAAAAACAGCATCACATGAACATTGCTAATCAGATGTTGGACTCTGTCCGCGACGACCCAAATTTGCTCCGGCGGGTCATAACTGGTGACGAATCGTGGGTTTATGGTTATGACGTGGAAACCAAAGATCAATCATCTCAATGGAAGCTGCCGCACGAACCAAGACTGAATGTGAAAGGTTTGCTTACAGTTTTCTTAGATTGCAGGGGCGTGTTCATCATGAGTTCTTGCCACATGGAAGAACGGTCAATAAGGAATATTACCTGCAAGTTATGCGCAATTTGCGCGAAGCAATCCGCCAGAAACGCCACGATTTGTGGAAGAACAAAAATTGGCTTTTGCACCACGATAACGCCCCTGCCACACATCGTTGCTTGTGCGCCACTTTATGGCCGAAAACAACACACTAATGATGCCGCAGCCACCGTATTCCCCAGATCTGACCCCCTGTGACTTTTTTTTGTTCCCTAAACTGAAGAGGCCTATGAAAGGACGAAAAAAAAATCGAAGACGATCCAAAACACGTGCAAGCAAAGCAGCTGTCAACAATTAAGTGAACATTCGAAATGGCCGTGCTTGTCGGCATAATTGAGAGACACGAGTACCAACATAACGCCACAAAAAAATCGAAATTCGAATATACGTAACCCGCGAAAATTCAAATTCGCGATACTTTTTGCACACCTCGTATGTTTTACTCTCCCAAATTCTTTTTTTTCCGGGTCTTTTAGAACTTTTCCTATATGCTTATATTTTTAATGTAGGTGAGTCGGAGCAATTGTTCGAATATACTTGCTTTACATTTTTACCTCGCAATAGTTTTTAAAGTATTATAGGTTAAATAGCTTTAGCTTTCTGTATTTCAGTCTAGGATAATTGTATCATATATCTGACTTCACCTAACGTTATTAAAAATCTATACAAATTCTCCCATTCAAAGCTAATATTGCTTAATAAATATCTCAGTTGTTAAAGTCAAAGTCTTTAAGCATCAAGGCTGCAATATGATAGATAACAGATATAACAAAAAAAATTCCAGCCATCATAATAAAATTGAGCATGAGGACTGACCGTTGGAAAAAGGTTTTTTGATTGCTGTAAATTAGACTCCTTACCCAGATAAATATATTAAAAATCTACTTAAACAACAAAAAAAGCTTGTTCTAAGAACCTAAAATGCTAGCGATTACTTTTTTTTTGTCATTTATTGGACAGTAGCCTCACCTGTTAACAAACAATAACTTTACTGCTTTGAAAGAGTACTCGACTATATGTTCTTTTAAATTCCCTCCCGCTGACGTTTTACTTTAATGCCAACCAACATGCAATACAAACATTTGATTGCCATTCATGATTCACGAATCGCTGATTTCCTGATTTCACGATGTCTGCATATGCCATGCCTGCCACTGTTGCATGCTACCAATGTGTTTCTATTCCCGGTCGTGGTTGTGGTCTGCCTTAGTTTGCTTGTTTTGACACATGTCACACGCTAAGTGACATTGTCTGGCTGCCTCTTAGCTTGGATTCGATGCTAGAAACAGAGTTCCCGCCACCATGTGGCAATCGCTATCGCACTTGCCACTATCTCAGTTTTCACTTAATGTGAATTTCACTTGGCTCTCTGCATTGTTGGCTGCTTCGACGTGTCTGCATAAGACTGTGGGGCCTTGGGTTTGGTTAGTTAGTGGGTTTGTTCGGTTTTTCTACTATTTAGTTGCTGGTTGCTCTGGTAGAGTCAGTCTCTAGTTCTTGTTCCTATTTTCTGTTGCGCTTCCATTATCCGCCACTAGACAGCATTCCCTTTGCGCACATTTGTGATGTTGTCGTTCGTTCGGTTGGTTCTCGGTTCTCTCGGTTTTGCCATTTCCGCTTCCTTGGTTTGTTGAGTTGGTGAGAGTTAGAGAACTGGAGTGTTGAGAGTTCATGGTTTGCTTGTTGTTATTATTTTTGTATTGCGATATGTGTGTTTACTCGAGAGTACAATTAAAAATATATTTTTTGCCATTGTTGTCGTTGACATCCTCAAC
Organism: Chymomyza amoena; assembly: GCA_037043745.1. Classification (NCBI taxonomy): domain Eukaryota; kingdom Metazoa; phylum Arthropoda; class Insecta; order Diptera; family Drosophilidae; genus Chymomyza; species Chymomyza amoena. The sequence continues at coordinate 82,908 of JBAMAX010000346.1, forward strand.
GTGATTGTTGCTTGTGCTGGCAACGTCCTTGTTGTTGTTGTTGTTGTTGGTTTCATCTTTGCTTTTGACATGCCAAAGATGCCACAAATAGCGCAAAACAGCAACCACAACAACTACAATAATAATAACAACAACCTCAACAATGACATTTACTAACCGCTAGTGAGTGAAATACATAATATGCAATAATATAAGTGGGCCATGACATTTTCCTGCTCCGGAGTCTCTGGCCAAGTCACTCATATCAGAAAATTTAGTCGGTTTTATTTCAGCTCTAATGTACTCTTTCGTAAAAACTTTGGCTCTTCGCCGGTTGCTTTAAGCTAGAGAAGATAAGCAGCAACATGATGCAGCATCTTTTTTCCACTTTTGCCACAAGATAGATTGCAACCGCTTCAAAGCAAGCAACAATAACGACAACTATGACCAGCTTGGTCTGTTGTCATTGCTGCTTCTGCTGCGGCTATTGCTGATGAGGATGACAATGACAATCTCAATGATGATGTTAAAGAAGAAAACTCTGCGTATGCAATACGATGACACTGACAATAACGATCAATTAACACAGTGAAAACTCAATTGTTAAGCTGCACCACAAAATGCAACGACTTGAAAAACCACCATAAAATGGACAACATGAATCAGTCGACGCAGTGCCAAAAAAATTGTAGTAGCTGCAAAAAGCTTAGTATGGATGTAATTGAGTCTTACTGTACGTTGTCTTATGAAAAATGGTTCGAAAAGAATATAAATGAGAGTTTTTAAACTTATAAGAGGCTTATATACGCTTAAGGGTTTAACTTTTTAGAGCAAACCAAACGATACTCACGTTAAGGCATCTTCTTCTTAGATGACTACATTATTTATACCAGACATTCACTTCAAACTGCTCATGGCTTTTCTCATTCTTGCTAATTTTATTACAATTTACACTCATTTTAATTGAATAATGAAAGAAAAGAAAAACCTTGAAAATTTTTCCGAGCTTAAAGCTTTTTCACAAAAAATGCCACTTTACTTTACCTGCTTGCTGCCAATTGAGTTGTACCAAAACTGCATTTAAAATATTTTACAAAAAATAGTTTAAGCATTTTATGTGCATTTCATTGTTTTTAAGCCAAGTTAATATGCACTTGGCAAGCGTATTTCAACAAGAAAACTCAACCGCATTCGCATTCAACACTTTTTGTGCACAACGTGACGTATACGCAACGCAGAAAAGCCAAAGCCGCAATTTGTGCAAGAGTTATGTATTGTACGTATGTATGTATATTGGCCGCGTTTATACGTATATGTGTGTGCTACTGCAGTATAATGCGGTTGTTGGTTACAGATTTGACTGCTGCCTTTCCAGGGAGCAGCTGATATTCTTGTTTTTTTTTACCCTTCGGTCGAAAGTCCTGACTTTTGACAGGGCCTATGAAACATGCCATATATATTAAACTCTAGTACGCTGTGCTCTGCGGCTGCTCCATTGCAGTCAAAAGTCAAAGTGAATCCTCTCAAGGGCCCCCGTATACATACAAACACCAGTCTTGATGCGTGTTGTGCCATTGGAGTTAACTTAAAAAAAAGCATACTATATACTTTGCTGGAGAGACCAAGTGTGCTGAAAAGTGTTGTTTACCCAGGGAACAAAGAGCAGAAAATTTTGCTGTAGCACATGTACATTGTCTGCCTCACGACCTGCATAAATGCTGACCACATTATAGCATCTGTCCAAGGCCCTGGGGGACAAATGCACCACAGTACAACAACAACAGCAAACAGGCTATTTCTCTCTGCTTCTGACAATTGAATTGGATTTGGCAGCAATGCATTACACATATCGTACGCATCGTACCCACAAATCCTGCCACACTCTCATGCGCTAAACAAAAATAGAAACCCTTTCACCCTGACACCATAGCAAATCAGAAGCCAGTTTGTATTCCCAGTAGTAGCTACGGCAATGGTTGCCAACCAAATATGAAAACTGATTTTGCAGGAACTGGGAATCCAATAACCAAGCATGCGAACAAAAGTGTTACCTAGTCAAATTTTTGGTTTCCCGGCTAGTTTCACTCGGTTGTTTTGTGACGCTGCTCAGTGCCATATGCCAGCCATATGCCAAACCATATCCTGTGCCAAGATAAAAGTACCAAAAAATATGGCAACGCTTGAACAAAAAACAAAGCCAAAACTAGAACTATAGAAAGGGTCAAATGCTGCTGCATAGACTAAGGTTTTTGCTCATAATTCTTCCGTAATGGTTACTACTTCTCTGTGTGTGTGTGTGTGGGAGTGTGTGCAAATATGTGTGTGCTGGCAAAATTTAAATTTGACAGAGTTCATTTAGTTTTCCATGAAAGTTCACAAGTAGAGCAAGAAACCTCAGGAAATCGAGTAAATTTTGTGGTAGTTATAAACTTTATGGTTTCATTAAATTTTAAATGCTGTTATTTTCACATCTAGGATGTGCTCCAGCAATATACTACATGGCTATGAACTGCTTTACAGTTTTGTAAAGTCCTTTTTGATAACAGTTCTTTTTTTTTGTTTTGTGTGATTCTAGCTAATTTTCGACAAACTTTTTCATATGGTTTGTTAATAATCGTAGTTCGATTTTATGGGTTTTCCCAGGAAAAGTTAATGATTTTCGTAAGTTGCTTAAAAACAAAGTGCTTTATTGGAATTAACTTCCATATTATTTATTTAATTAGTTAATAAATGTTTCTTATTAATGATTTAAAGCAACTGCATGAATGAAATATATATATTAAATATTATGCTATATACATATATATGAAAGAAAAGCACTTACACAAGCAAAGCGTCTTTTTTTACTTATGTTATGTTCAATGAAAAATAGTATATGATATAAAAAATAGTATATGTTACTCATATAGTTTTTATTTTTAATATATGCCTTAATGCTCACATTTAAAAGTGGTTCACAAAAATTTCGCTCCCGCGATCAATTCCATACTCTTTTTTTTCAGTGCAAGAGAGCAGAGAGCCCAACGAATTTCAACGTTAAAATGACAATACAAATCAAGAATCTTCTACCTAACTGCCCACCACTGTCCTAAGAGCAATTGCAAATGCAAAAAAAAAGCAAGATGAGCAATTGTCCTGGGTATCCCTCTTCAGATCAAAGCAGGACAAAAAGTGGCGGCCACAAATGAATTGTCTTGCAAAATTTTATTGCTTTTTTTTTATATTCTTCATTATAATTAGTTGAATCTTCCTATTTTTATTAGTTTTAGTTTTTTAATTGTGGTAATTAATACAGACTGTCAAAATAATTGAATTATTTTTAATTGATCATTAAAAATGCTAATTCATATACGATCGAATTGCACAACATTGAATGAAATAGTTATCCATTGTTCATAAAATATTTTGTTCGTTTTTGAATTAATAAAATGCGTTGTTTAAAAATATTTAAATATACATAACTGTGACAACTGGTCATAAGTTTTAATGAACGGACACTAAAAAAAGATCCATCTAAAAGCTTATATACAGCAGCCAAAAAAAATTTAAAAAAAATCTAACTTCATATTAAACCCAAACACGTTCATAACTAAAGAGTGTTACCACATTTTTTTTGGAATAACATTAATGACACCTAGAAATAATCACCATTACTAGAGGCCATTTATTAATTACTAGTGGGCCCGGCAGACGTTGTCCTGCCCAAACTTTTTGTGTACTCTTAAAGTGAATAAACATCGTAAGATTCTCTAGTTAGCTTATCTGGAAAAATATAAGATTTTTAGATTAGTTTGCAGCTCGATTCAAACTTGCAAACTATTAGTCGAATGTCGCGCTTCACGGGTCTATCTTGACCGAATTCTTTCACGTTCATTGCGATCTTCACATTCCAGGGTAGAACGATAAGATTAATAATTATTTTGATTTGTTGCAACCTCCGTATTGACAACCTCTAACACACGCAAAAATCATATTTGAAATTCATCTACGCGTTCATGAGAACACCCGTAACACGTTCAACATAAGTTTCTTTCATATATGACAAAAACAATTAATTAAAAAGTATTAGTTAATCCGGCAATGAACACAATGCCACACTATAAAAAAAAATACTAAAATATTTTTCAAAAAATGTAAAAAAAAAATGTTAGAGGTTGCAAATCATATCATTTAGAGGTATAAAAAATAAATGTTGTCCGATTCTCAGACCCACCCAATAGCCACACGAAATTTCATGAGAATGGGACCAGCCGTTTCGGAGGAGATTGGTAAATATTTAAAAAAAAATGTTAGAATAGACAACCTTTATCACTTAGGGGTATTTAAAATAGATATTGGCCGATTCTCAGACCTACCCAATAGTCACACAAAACTTAATGACAATCGGTTCAGCCGTTTCATAGGATTTTGATAAAAATTTTCAAAAAAATGTTAGGGTTGGCAACCCTGGGTATAAAAAATAGATGTTGGCCGATTCTCAAACCTGCTCAATATGCTCACAAAGTTTCATGAGAATCGGTCAAGCCGTTTCGGAGGAGTACGGGAACGAAAATTGTGATACGATAATTTTATATATAAGAAGAAGATTATAATGAATTGTTTTTATAAGCCGTTTAGGCATCAAATGCCCCTCCAATAATCCAAACAATTTTTATTTATGTTATGTTAATGAAAAATGTAATTAATAAACTGAACTCAATATCCTTGAATTAAAGATTTTCCACAAAATGTAACCATTTGTGTGACATATTAATTTAAATAATAATATAATAATTTGCCACAAAATGTAATTATTTTTGTTGTTGATTTAATTTAATTGAAAATAAATAAATTTCACTTTCTTTACCACTAATCACCACGTGGTTTTTCTTCTAATGTTTCTAATAAAATGATTAAATTTTACTCCAATTTTTTAATTTAATTTTTTTTAGCTACGTATATTTAATACAATTTTTGCAACTCTTCTGACCTCTATAAGCTACTTTTAAATAATGTACTTTAATTGAAAATAAATAAATTTCACAATCACCACTTGGTTTTTCTTCTAATGTTTCTGATCAAATGATTAAATTTTACTACTATTTTTTAATTTTTTTTTAGCTGCGTATATTTAATACAATTTTGGAGCTCTTCTGACCTCTATAAGCTAATTCTAAATATGGCAATGTGGTTTGAAAGATCATGATCAAGGCTCAAACTTACTTAAAGCTGGTCAAGCAAATCATATGATTGGCTAACAAGTTTTTTTTTAGCTAAATATTTTAACTTAATTGTCGTGGTTGAAGTTGACTTAAACAAGTTTTATTCATACAACGAATTTTTCGCTGACGCAAGCAAATTTTCCGTTTTAATAACCAAATTTTTCTGCACTCTTTGGCCTTGCCATAAAGCAAAAATTTATAAGTTATCTGTACTTCAATGCAGCTAAAATACATAGCTCTTAATTAAGTTTATGTGCATATATGCGCTCACATAAAAATATTTCATTACATAAATGTTTGTTTAGACAACGGTTGGTTGCTTGATGTGGTTTACTTTGTAAATTGCACAAATTTATATATAGTATATTATATATTACCATTTAAGTGCCTTTCTGGTCAATGCACCTAGTGTGTTCTAAATGAATGGCTAAAATTTAAATGTTGCTTTTAAACACTTAAAAATAAAGTTACACAACTTTTAGCATTTAACAACTTTACTAAGTGTCACTTTAAAAACTTTTGGCTTAATATGTAGCTAAAAGCAAACTCTTGTAAAAGTGGACAATGATTAAGCTTTTATTACAAAAACTAATTTAACTTATTCTCCATGGTAAACTATTTACTTAAGCAATTTATTTATTTTTATTTTTTGACAAATTTGTCAAAATGTAAATTAATTTTTGATGTGTTTCAAAACAAGTTTAGGCAAATATTAAACTGTGCTCAGACAGGGAAAATTATTTGCACAAAACAAACTGCAACATATAAACCTCAATTTTTAATTGGCATTTAAATTTAAATATGACTCTAAAAAAGCAGTTGAATTTAATTTTAAAATTCAATCGAGCATTCAAATGCGGTAAATAAGAAAAAACATATTTGTTTAATGCACAATTGTTCCAAAAAAAATGATAAAAAAGAAAGATTATGCAGAGCTAAAAAAAATACGTATAATTATATTTCAGTCCAGCAGCTTTCCGCTAGGAGAGCATAATAAATATAACTAATATATATAAATTATGCATAATAAACTTAATTGACGATGGAACGTATTTAATATTTTCATTTTTTATGTGATTTGTCAATTAGTTTTAATAATATAAGTGCAGCAGTTTTTGCCAACAATTGAGTGAATATAAAAACTAAAAAATATACATAATCAATAATTAAAATGCAATTTATGTGTAACTAAAAAATAAAAATTAAAACGAAAGGTTAAGTGATCATTATCATTTAATTAACGTCATTGTACTTAGTATCAATTTAAATAGTATTGTCCATACAAAGCTGCAAAAAAGTGAGTAAATTTGCGAGGTAAGAGACTCTGGCAAGGATTTAAAATACAGTTGTTGTCAAATATGGCAGCAACAACAACAAATGCAAGAACTGCAACAACAATGCCAAAGTGAAGAGAGAAGGCAACTTGCACTCGGCCATTGAGTTGAGATGCCATTGCAAATTGAATGCAGGCAAGTGAGCCTGTGCCTTGTTTAGATGACTCTGCTCCGCCATGGCAATTGCACACGAGTTGGCAGCTTGGTTTCAGTTGCAATTGCAGAAGGGTTGCCGCTTAGATAGGGGTCTGCTGGGTAGTGCTTAGGGTTAGGCTTGGTGGTAGTGATAAGGCGGCGGGGGGGTAGCTAACGCAATGGCAATGGCGGCTGTCGTAGAAGTCGTAATTAGAGCGTAAAAACCAGAGCGTACGTAAACCAAACGCGTTGCAGTTGCATTTTTTTTATTTTGTTTTTGTTTTCTTTCTCTGCTGCATTGTGTGCGTGTGTATAAACGTGTGTGTGTGTGTGTGATTGTCCATGTGTCGGTGAGTGCTTTATGCGAAAGAAAAATAGATAGCAGAACTAGAAAGACTAAAGCAAACGAAGCGAAGTACACACACACACACACATAGACTAACTACTGACACATATATGATTATTTCCGAAAGGTGACAGCCATAAAAAAGCAACAGTCAGCCGGTAAGTCAGTGGGCGTTGCTTTGGGCGGTCACTGTCGCTTATATATATATATATATAAGCAAACATATACATAAGGCATGTGTACATAAAGCAGCACGCTATTGCGCTTTTCACCGCACCAAAAAAAAGCTACACAGCAGCCAGGCGTTAGATGAGCGTTGACGGCAACACCTTTTTAATTTCATTCATAGCATTCGCAAGCACTTGTATCTAACCCTTTGCCACTCATCCTTAGACTCCTTAGTCAAGCTTTGCAAAACATACACACACACACACCCCAACAAACAACACACACTGTGTGTGTGCATGTGTGCAATTTAGCTTATGCTTTGTTTTCATACCCTGGTTCAAAAAGTCCATTAAATTTGGTGTTCCAGCTGTGATAAAATCGACCAAAATAATGAGTTTACTGAAAAGTTTCTTTGCTCAATTTTTGGGATTAAGCTATAATTTTTTTGTTTAAACTTTAGCAAAAAGCAGCCTAATTATTTTATTAACTTGCAACAGAGAGAAGTTAAAGCTTTAAAAAATTCAGTGATAAGCTGACTTATGTGTTTACACACAGAATGTGTATAAGTAAATTGACCAGGTAGTGGACACACTGGTTATAAAGTTTGCGAAAGCATAGAGAATAAGGTGGCTGAGTTACGTGCTAAGAATGTCCACTGAAAGTATAGCTCGAAAGGACTTTATATTGAAAACGATTGGAGCTAGGAAGTTAGACACTCTTGCCTAAAAATCTTTTGTAAGAGGGTGACTATATAATTTATGCTACTTTTGGTATTATTTAGCACTTCTCTAATCAAAATTGACCAGGTGTTGAAAAACAACCACAAAAAGTGAACAGGGTGCGCCATTTGAATGTGGTCGATGGAAATATTGAAGCAGACTCCGGCCCAAACAGTCACTTTCTGATCATGCAGTGGAGTTTGATGGATAGTATGAGGATTTTCTTATCCCCAAATGCGACAGTTTTGTTTATTTACAGTGCCAGATAGCGTGAAATGGGCCTCATCAGTCATTAAAATTCGCTCCCAAAAATCGGACAATTACATTTAATGAACATTGTCACTATTTCCGCACGTTCTTTGGGCGTGAATCGATTCATGGTTAAAATTGTAATGCAATAACCTTTCCAAAATGTGTTCGACGACGTCAATCGGTTGAAATCTGTCAAAGTTATTCAATATTTCCATCGACCACATTCAAATGGCGCACCCTGTATATTTTTATAAAAGTTTAAAAACTTCAAGATCAGAAAATATCTATTATATAGCAAAACATCCAAAACTTTAAATTGTTATGTAACTTAAAAAATAATTCTAGGGAACCAAAATAATTAATGTCATCTCAACAAAGGCCTTCAGGGTATTAAAATGCAAATAATACATACTGGCTAAAAGCGATGTACGATGATGCGGACTTGGCAGTACTACACAACGGGAAAATCAGTACACCTTTCCAAACAAGCACCGGTGTTAGGCAAGGATGCCCCCTATCACCACTACTATTCAATATAGTAGTTGACTAGGTTATGAGAGATGTATGCAGGTCTAGGCGTGGGGTTACATGGAGTCTCACCCGTCATTTGGAAGAACTAGATTACGCGGACGACATTGGTCTCAACTCTTATAAACTAAGCGATATCCAAGCCAAAGCGAATTATCTCGAGATGCTGGCCAGCAAAGTCGGACTCTCTATAAACGCAACCAAGACCAAAGTGATGCGCCTCAACCACACCAGCCAAGGTAGCATAACCATCTGCGGGAACTCTTTCGACTTTGTCGATAATTTCTCATACCTTGGCACCACAATTTCCAGCAGTGGTGTGGTTAATGAGGATATAGAGAATCGTCTAGGCAAAGCGCGATCAGCGTTTGGACGCGTATTCCGCATATGGGGAAACCCGCAAATAAGCAGAAGAACAAAACTGAGGTTCTACAATGCAAACGTCAAGTCCATCTTGTTGTACGGCAGCGAAACGTGGAAGGCCCCGCAAAGAATGATGTCGAAACTGCAGTCATTCGTCAACAAGTGCCTAAAGATTATATGCCGGATATTCTGGCCCAACAGAATACAAACGCGGAACTATGGCACTACACTAGTGAAGTTCCTATCTGTAACCAGATGAGGACACGGAAGTGGCGTTGGATTGACCATGCACTGAGAAAGGACCGCAGCAGCATCGTCAGGATGGCCTTAGAATGGAACCCACAAGGGAGCAGACGAGTGAGAAGACCAAAGGCAACCTGGCGTTGTACAACACTCAAAGAATTGTCCCAACGCAACATCAGCTGGGACACAGCAAAGCAAACTGCGCCAAACAGAGTCCGGTGGAAGGTTCTTGTTGAAGCAATAAGCTCCCTGGAGGAGTAATAAATGGAGGAAAAAACATACTGGCAAGCATCTTATTGGTGATGTTTTTAATCAATGTTAGAAGGGCAACGCTGGATACTTTTTCTACTCATTAGCCGCGCACTCTTGCCCTCATACCCCGTGGTTAGTTTTGCACACATCGTTAATCGGGCAAAAATATGTTAGGCATAACAAAAAAAGTGGAGCTGTGATTTTCCAGAGAATATTTTTAGGTTTTGAAATTTGTGTTCAAAGATTTAAAACTAAAATTATTCAGAATTAAGTCTCTAAAATGCTGTGAGATTCTTCTTCTAAAGCTTTGTCAATACAAAAAACATTCAGAAAAATCGCTTATACCTAAATTTTTATGATTTTAGAAGGGTTATTTTGGGACAAAAAATAAAATAACAATAAATCCTGAGAAATTTTCAAAATGCGCTCAACTGCGGGTTTGTTTTCGTACTCTGGTCTACTTTTGTGGAAAATATTCCTCAATACTGGGTAAAAAGTATTATATCTAGATAAAGAGCAAAAAAAGCGATAATTCATGAAAAAAAAAGCCGCGTAAAAATCCCATTGGCAAATTAGTTCGTAAAAATGCTGCGCAAAAAATTTTCATATAGCCTTATGATTAGATTTTGTATAGCAATTTTTTAGTTTTTTGTTGACTTCTAGCGCCCAATTTCCCACAATAATATCCCGCTGTTAAAAATCAGCTCTTTTACACATAAAATGCTTTAGTTTAAAGAGAGAGTATTCTAAATTCTGATGAAAACTGTCAAAGGGTATATTTTTGTCGGAATGTCCCAATTCTAATCGACACACTTGTTTTGTTTTTATTTTGACTCTGCTTGCTTTTATTTGTTCTGCGCTCAAATTAATTAACAACAAAACAGGCAAATGCATTTTATGCATTCTCTCATTAAGTGCGCCACGCCTACGATCATTCAAGTTGGCATCACCATTTACATTTTCATTTCCCCATTTAATTAATATTCATCTAAAAACTACTTTTAAACAACAAAGCAAAAAACAACCAACTATTTCAAACGAAAATAAATCCGAAATTGCACTCATTGAAATGCCAATGGTTATTTCATGGCACTTCAAGTTAAAACTCTGTCAACAGGACTTCCGTTGAAGGAGTTCTTCTTTTTTTTTTTGCAGTTCCAAACGAAGCAAACGCAAGGAAATCTATGGCAGTATTAAGCTGGCCTGAAATAGAATAAATGTTGGGCAAAAAACAAACTTGGTAAAGTAAATCTGCGCTCAAGGAAGTAATTATGGTTTGCTCAAAGGGTCAGAATTGATAAAACGGCAAAAACGAGTAAAGTCGAAGCGTAAAAAAAATGTTAAGTACTATAGCAGGCGGTAAAAAGTGAAGCATTAAAAACGTGACTGCGTCGAAATTCAAATACACTTTAAGTACCACTTTGGTCTAAAAATTGATCTGCGTACTACAGTAAATCGATAGGTGAATCAATTTTTTGGCTACAATAACTTAGAGAGATTTAAAAGGCTAATCAATAGATAGCATAAGAATAAGGACGGTCTTTCGTAATGCCATTATCTAAGGCCGTACTAAGCGTTTAAAATTATTCAAATTGACGTCGTTTGCAGGTGAATTTTATATTGGAAGATATTCGTTGATAATAAAGAGATATCTTTGACTGTATTGGAATTTCTTAAAAACCACTTGACTAAAAATGAAATTAAACTTTCGACATCTATCTAAAGAATTCTAGCTCAGAAAATTTTAATGAGAACCAATAAGCGCCTTTTTTTTTTAAAAAAAATTTGAAATAACATTCTTCGTCAAGTTCAGGGATAATTATTTAAAACAATATGTAAAAAATTTATTACAATATAATTCAGAATGAATATGCTTCACGGTTGTCAATGGGATAACATAGTTTGGGTAAACTGTACTATTCTATTCAATATAGTCAACATTTCATTGTTTACTAGGTTCATATGAGTCCACAAAATCAAAAAAAGCTATCCGAAGTAGCAAGATCTATACGTCTATATGCTGCTTCCAAGCTTCAAATAGTGATATCTTCAAAAATTTTATTAATACCACTTTAATATTTTATTGTAGACTACGACTTTCTTGAAAAATGGTTTTAATCTGAGTCTATTAGTTTATTTATTAACAGTAGAGAAAAACTAGTATTTATTACTTAGCTTACTTTTAATATCGTTTTGGTTAGAAAAAACAAAACATTTAAAAAGGCATTTCTGTTTAGTTTTGGTATTTAAATTAAAAATTTCTTTCAATTCATTTTTCTAAAATCAAATTGTTTTTTACAAAAAAGAGTACAATTAAAATTAACCAGCAGACTTCAGAACATCAAACTTCAACTTTACAGGCAGAGCATTTAGAAAATGAGAAAAACTAAATTAAAAAATGCAATCCAATGTGAAAAAGGGGCTAAAGTGGAGTCTGAAGAAAATGCAAAAACAAGTTAGGCAGCTCTAAGGATTAAAAAGAAAAACAACAACAAGAACAAAAATAAGACAGAGACGAATGAATCGAGCCGCATGAGTTTAAAGGAAGCCTGGCAGGCTTCTAGATATTAGATGAAAGATCCAGGGCATGGGATAGACAACATAATTGTCTTTCAGAGTCGTTTTAACTTGTTCCAGCAACAACTACAACTACAACAACAACAAAAACAACAACAACAACGATGACAGACAAACAAGCAAAGCGCAGCAATCTAACTAGAGAGTAAAATAAATGAATATCGAGCGAAAATAAAAGAGCGGAAAAATTATAAAACAACTGCAGTGAAACCGCTGCAGCTTTCGCAAATGCCACAGACAGCAGCTCCTTAGTGACCCCTAGAACACTCCCTTGGCAGTTGGGCTGCCTCTCTGGCGCTTAACCAATGCCATTTTTTATGCCTGGCGCACTGAAAATGACATGACTAAAAATAAATAAACAAATAAAGTTTATTTTTTGCGCTAGTCGGGAAACTCTGGTCAACCCGCTGTTGCGACCTCGCCCCGCTCTCGCTTAGACAAACCCCAAGCAGCTGCTGCCACTTTTCCATAGTTTATCCTCGTTCAGCACTTGGTTTTGTTGCAAGTGCAGTTCCATGTTGCATGCGCCTCGCTACAATACAATTTGGAAACTTGTTTTTCTTTTGCAGTATTACTTTTCAGCTGCCTTTGTTTTGTGCGCGCAATTTTCTTCTTGCCTTGATTTTCATCTTGAGCTTCTTGAAACAAATCAATTGTATTGAAGCCAGCTACTAGCTGCAATATTTTGCTGTATTCTGGCCAAATTGATGGCAGAATTGATTGCGAAACAAATAAGTTTATAAATACTTAGTTATATATCTAAGCGTTCGTCGTTGTGCAGATTGATAGACGCGGGCGAGTAAACAATTTCTTAGGTAGATATAGCACATAAATCTTTTGGGACTTCACTGAGTAATTGGCTACAAGGTGTTGTTTGGTCTGGGGTCACAAATACTTGTTATCTTAGTTTAAGACTTTGGCAAAAACTTTTGTATTTTTTAACCAACTGAACTTTGCAGCCATAAAATATGACGACCTCAAGTTTAGAGATGATGTACGTTAAAGTTGGACGTTAACAAACTTGAGATGCTCTGTACCTAAAACTTTTTTTTTAAATTGCTCTGAATTATTAAGTTATGGGGTAGCAAAATGTTAACAATTGCCCTGGCTTGACTATTTTTTGTGAGGATAATAATTCTCGAAGAGAACGAACAGACAGAAGCTGATTCGCGAAGGTTTTGTAAAATTCACCCATAGGTAAACTAGAGTTCTTAAAAAGCATTGTATTGGTCATGGCTTGCGCGGAAAATGTCATATGTTAGAGCCATCCGCTCAAGGATGATGAATTTATGTACATTAATGCCTGACAGGTCCACCTGTTTGCAATTGACTTTGAGTCGTCAATAATGTGAACAATTGGCTCAGGAAACTTGTTACGCAAATTTCCGAAGATTTGATTTAAGAGAATACCCCAGAAAGCAAGAAAAGATGATTAGTCCGCTTTAACGAAACCAGCATGATGTTTTTTGTCCTTCGTCTGATCTTTGAGATCATTTACATCGGATAAGAAGAAATTTCTGAAAAATCGCTGACAATTTCCAAAACAGCCAAGATTAAGCTTTAGCAGTAAAGAATATTCATGAAATCGCTGGTACTTTATTTTCATTAATCGAACTTTTTGGAGCCGTGAAAAACTCACATGAGATTAATTTCATATGAAAATCAAGGTTTCAAGATTCGCATCGCAGCAAACAACTCCTTCAAATTATATAGATTACTTCTGTGAAATTTACTATCGTTGGACTGTTTTCAAATCCAGAACGCGATTTATTGGAACTTAAGGTTCGTAAGATAATGATCACAAAGAAATATTGAAGCCCTAACTCGGAAGTATATAATTCATACACAAATACTTATGATATTAATCATAATAATATTTATTTCAAAAATCTCTTGTAAATGGTTGATATAAATTTCTCAAAGAAGTAGTATCAAAATATTTTGTCAATATGTCTCGAACTCATACAAAAATGTTTTCAGTTTGCGTGCTTCTTAACTGAGATAATTGTCATATCAAATCGAGAGGCTAGATCTCAAGTCGCCTTCAATATCAAAATCACACATAAAAAAACTGATTTGGTAGAGTGTTCAAGTTGCGTAAATTCTCCTTTATCAAAGTTTTTACTAGCTTCATAAAAAAAATCTTATATTATGCACATTTTCGATATACCATTGTCTGCCATGAAATATTAATGCAAGCAAATATTGAGATATGAAGTCACTTACCGATTCAATGGCCTTCTCCAAGCGGAAAATCTCCTCCTGTAGCAGATGTAAAGTGCCTGTTTTACCGCGATGACGTGCAAATGCAGCAGCACAGGCGCTATGTATGCTATTCACCCAATTCTCGAGCTCCACCTAAGGGAAAGTAAATGGGGTAGAAAGAACGTTAGAGCTGATGGTGGTAGCAAAGATTGGCGCAAATTGTCGACCAACTGCAACGCTAGCGTTTTGATGTTCCCAAGCGCCAAATGCCGAATTCGGTTGACTATCGATTATGCAAATTTAATGATAAAATCAGTGAACCAACCGAACTGGCAGCTGGTTGCCATGTCAACGTGATAATTGTCAGTCAGTCAGTCAGTCAGATAGTCAGTTGGTAACCGAACAATACTCAGAATGAGCAACATATGCCTTGGAGACATGTAACAGTTTAGGCACAAGGACTTTGCGCTTGCAGATGTTCAAGGCAAAGCTGTCGTTGTGTCGTTACGGTCCAACCTCAATCACACTTTAAGCCTTGCGATTTGTGTTTGAGCCCTTTTACTGGCGTTGCCTGTTAACGCCTCACATTCTGCATTTCTCTAGATCTGCGTAGATGTGTGCATTTGTGGCACACGTTATGCATTAAAGTCCGTTAAAAGCCCGTGGGCATCGGAGCTTACATGGCAACCAACGTCTAGTAAATGAATATATCACGCTGTATCTTTGCAGCCTGGTTTAAACTAGCAATATGAATCCTTCGTCAACATTGTGCAAACAAATTCTCTGCATGCTGCTTGTAAAGCTTTGAAGTTCGTCCAAGTTGTGTTTGTCCAGGCTCCCTCCCCAGTGTATGTATGTATGTGTGTTTGTGTAGTTGTGTAGTTGTGTCCTCTATGCAAGGCCAACTTTTATGGCTTGCAGCCTGGCACTCGATTCCTTTTCTAATTGCACTTTGAATATCTTATGCTTCAAGGATTTCATGTATATTGGACTACGCTTGCACGAGCATATCCTGCGGCGCAGCTCGCCAATCTCAATTTCACACGCAACGACAACGACAACAAGGACAAGCAGCATCAATGAAGTTGCCATTCCTTGGCCAGACTTGGTTGACACTTACCTGACAGGGCGCTTGAAAAAGGTAGGCGTCACCAAATGCAGTGCTCAAGCAGAATATATAATCGCGTTTCGGATGCTCCGGTATTGGTTGCATAATTGCACCATCCACAATTATTAAGTGTTTGGGCGCTGCCTCAACGCTGCGACCCTCTCGAGAATCACAGGGATAGAAAAGTAGCGTAGTGCCTTTAAGGCATACCCAATAGCCCTTCCAGCCACGTTTTCGCGCCAATTCGATTTGATGCTTCTTGCGTAGTAACCATTTCTTTACAGATAGAAAACTGAAAAGAGGTAAGAAAAATATAAGATTCGGTAAGATTTTTTAAATCCGGGAGTATGTATTAAAATATTAATTTGGACGAATATTATTGACTGCGGTGAAGCCCGATTAATTGTTAGGGTGAAGTTACTCTTCATATGTGGAAAATATTCAAATATTTTCGAAGGTTCGCAGCTCAACACTGCATTAGCTCCTGGTTATTAGTAATAATATGTACAAATTTTGCTGGAAAAAGAGTGTATTTAACCCAACTGTAGCTTTCTCCAGGCGACTGGTACATAGACTAAAGATCAAAATAACTAATTGCCTGGACGAACTGCTTCTTTTTGGGACAATATATACTAACTTTCGTATAATCGGGACTTTCTAAAAAAATTATTTAGTTTAGCCCTATTTATAAACCCTAAAAAGAAAGTTCCTTTTGTGCTACAATCTGGGGGGTGCCCGACTGTTTATTCACTTTACTCTTTTCGCCAAAAAAAAATATTCCTGTTTTTCCTTATAAGCACTTTCCAATTGGAAAATGTAGTTTTTATTGGTGCCGTACGATTCGTATCGATAAAATTTGGATGCGTGTTTGTTTATTCGAAACCCATGAATATTACAAAATTGAGGCAAAGAGCCGTAAAATTCGTTCCTTTTTGGATATCATTTTTGTTGTAAGTATTTGCGCGATTGTGTTTCTAATCTTTTTAAAAGAGGTTTTCGAGATTATGTCATAACTGATGTTCTGGGATTGTTTTAGACGCTGAATCCGAAAGAACCTCAGCCCGCGAGGAAAGCTCATATCATGTTCTGTTGGTATTTCGCCCGGGACAGTGCTGTTCGTCGAAAATGAGTGGATAGGTATTCCCAAAATCTTGAACTTTTTTGTTTGGCCTAAAAAACCAATTTAATTTTTTCCAAGTGACAGATGTCTAAAACTGCGCATGGCATTTATTAATATAAATTTTCTTAAATATACAAAATTCCAGCAAATACTTGCACATATTAATGATATGTAGATACAAGTACTCGAACATAATCAAAAACCACTCACACGGAATATAATAATGTGTTTCTAAAGTGATTTTAAATGGCGTTACCATTACAATGATTTCAGCATAAACAAAAGGAATTCTATTTGCGCTCAAATGAAAGCAATGAATTGTGAATTCCGTTTAATTAAATTTGTGGCTATGTCAATGACGTGGCTGAATATAAACATTTAGCTTCAACTTTATCAAAGTCATTCAAATTTATTTTCAAAATTGAGTGCAATTTAAATAGACACAAATAA
This sequence comes from Chymomyza amoena, assembly GCA_037043745.1. Lineage (NCBI taxonomy): Eukaryota > Metazoa > Arthropoda > Insecta > Diptera > Drosophilidae > Chymomyza > Chymomyza amoena. Next base: position 99,888 of record JBAMAX010000346.1, read on the forward strand.
AACCGGTTTGCTTCAAATATTGGCAAAACATTTATAAAAACAAAAATTCTTTAAAAATTTTATAAATTATAAACACTTACCCAGCTTTTCGTACAGCGCCGGTGCAATTAAATGAGGATGCAGCCGTTCCAGTGGCCTTTGCTTTATATGGTGACGCCATGACACTTTCGCCATCATCTTCATCAGATACGGCAGTAGTTAGGCTCATTCGATCATCATCAGAAATCTGTGAAAATTCCCAAAACGAAGCACAAAAGTTAAACATTTTGTTAGCACTCATTAAATTTGATATATAATACTAGCATAGAATGGTGTCATTTAGACTAAAGCTAATGAACTGAAATGCTGCCAGGACATGTTTTTCAACTATATACTCGAGTCATATGCTGCACATAATAAATGTATAGCTACACTTAGCCTTAATATCTTGGCAACCATAAAATTTAAGAACTATGAAAAAAAAAATCATTTAATTAATTGCGTCATAATTAGCAATGCCAGGCTCTAGGTAGCTGGTCAGTAACAGCACCGCCAAAGCCATTTGAAACCAATAATGTCCTGACTGCTATATCATCCTTGTTGTTGTAGTTATTGTCAATGCCGACAGCAACATTTGTTACGTATGTCATCGATAAAGCAATTTGTCTTCTCTCGCCAGCATTTTCAGTAAGGTTGGCAACGCAAGCAAACCAGACGAAGGACGACAGTTCAAAGAAAATGAGGAGTACACAGCGATATAATACATACAACAATTGGCAAAAAGGAAAAGAAGAGAGAGACTGTAACTAACAACAGAAAATACAAGTATAAAAAATTTAACTTGGCCATAGTGTATATATGTATATTATCAAAAGTCTGTCAGGCCTGTACACTGAGCGAATAAATAGTTTAGAAATTGTTTTGGCATACAGCTATGCAACAAGGATCTTTGGTTAGGCTTAGAGTGTAAGTACTGCGGATAGCTTTAAAGGCACAAACTACTTACTAGATTAAATTGGGATAAGCTCAAAAAAAACAAATTCACCAGCTACAGTCGGGATGCCTCGACTGTAATACACGCTAGACAGTTTTAAATTTATACATAAAATATTGGAATAAATTTTGGCGATTTACTAGTTTCCTACATAAAATTTTTTTATGCTGAACTTTACGTAATTGTTCAAATAAAATGTATCTTAATTAATTTGAAATTTAAACTTAGTTCAGATATTTAGGTATATGTTTTATAACATTTTATTTTTTTTAGTGTATTGACTGGACTATGCAGGCCTGTGCTGCTCAATTCTGGATCGGCTTTATTTGCGTTGGTCTGGACAAGCTTGCAGCTTTGCTGGTGTGGCCCTGTTGGCCTTTCTGCCCGCCCAGCAGTTGAGCTGCCATCTCTTCAACTTCCTTCCGTTTCTCACACCCCATGCGCCAATTTTACTTTAACAACAAAAAGACAGACAGCATTGCTATATAGAAAGGGTCGGGGATTTGGGGAGCCAGCAGGCAAGCTCTACATGTTCCGCGCGGCAATAAAAATTGGTTTGCCCATTCATTGGTTTCAATCGACAGAGCAAGCAGCCAAGACCCGGCAAAGGACCAGAAACCAACCTTTGTCCCACTAAGAGCAGCCTCCACAATTTCTCTCACTTGCTTGTTGTATGCTATTTTTATTCGAGTTCCCAAGGAAATCAATTTACAATGTGTTTATTCGTTTCGTATTTTTTGCCATACCCCGCCCATGCCTTTATGCATATATATAGTATATGCAAACATACAAACACACACACACCACGCCTACGCACAAGTCCAAATCGTAGTCTATTCGGTTTTTGTATATGCTACTTGACTAATATAAAGGGTGTGTTTTTAGAGGTACAGCAACAGTATTACAGAATTTTAAGCTGAAAATTGTGTTAGCTTTATCTGTGTAAATTTTCTCTCAATGTTGTTTTTCAAAATGGTCATATAAAAGATAATCTAGTGGAGTTTTTAATTAGACACTTTCGATAGGTTTTTGATCTCTACAATAACATAATTTCGTGACGCATTCTATTGGAGGCCCTATACTACAGTGGGAGATAAAGGAAACTATTATGATCGTATTGGAAAATTATGGAGGTCCACATTACGGAACTCCTCGGGGGAGGCTGTAACCCCTAGAGGACGCGTCGCAGGTGGCGGATAGCGAACGCCTCCCAGATATGGGTGGTAGGAGAGAAATCAAATATCTCCCGCGTACCAAACACGCCCAGAGAAGGTAAACTCTGTCAAGAAATCACATGGCAGGACTGGATGCCAAATCCCAGTACGTCCCACAGACGTGTTGTGGTTCGCGAAAGGCTGGTAACCTTTCCGATAAAAACACCCATACCCAAGAAACGGTTCCGCCCTATGCTCTGTATAAGAGCGACAACTACAGTTATATTGTTCTTGTCAAGAAAATAATAATAATACATTACGGAACGCAACTCACGTCCAGAAAGGAAACCCCTCCAGATTAATGGTTAATATACGATGTAAACGTTGATCGATTCGTTCCACTCCAAATGCTCCACAAATGAATCATTAAACAGCATATTGTAAAATAAATTTACCAAATTAAAAAAATGTTTTCAAAAGTCAAACCAAACTGAGAACAATTTCTAACAATTTCAACAATTTCCTCTTTAAAACCCACCCTTTACCATATTTCTCATACGCTCAATCAAAAGATCTCTCTCAGGATGAGTGTGTTTGGTTTTATTTTTTTATCTTTTTTTTTTGGTTTTGCAAATTTTCAAACAATTTTGCTCATATGCATGTTCCACAAGTTATTTATTCGTCAGCCCAAGTTTGTAAGTCTGTGCGCTTATGTTTGCACAAATCTCTCCAACTCTGATGTCTTTTCGACGACAGTTGTGTGCTTAACCCACTAGAAGCTTGAGTAACGTCGTCAAAGAGGCTGCCAAGTTTAATCAAATTTTATATTAATCGAGGGAGTGCAGAGGCGCTTGCCAACACATTTACATAACATACTATACATGTATACGTGTTTGTGCGAATGTCTGTTCGAACGGTACATAAATATTTTGCCAATCGAAATTGCAAAAGAAAACACCAAATACAAGCCGGAAAAGAAGCTGAAAACAGAGCAGAAGATGAAAAGGCGAAGCAGCACGCAAAAGCGGAAACAGATCAAAGCGGCACCTTTGGGTCACTTTCAGGCCCGGCAATTGAAACGCGCTGCATCATTTTCCATATTATATATTGTATATAAGTAAATATATATGCTATGTATAAGCTGCTATTTAAAATATTAGCGAATATTTGTGAAACTTAAGAACTTGCTGGTCGTCATGCTAGCTTTAAAACTCTGCACAACTTTATAGAGCATTTGGTTGTAAATATGTCTGCCTTTGTGGAACGTGTCCATTAATGACGGCTGCTGCAGCTGCAAATGAAATTGTTTCCGCTCGTTCAATAAAGTTTTCTACGAAATCATCAAGTTTTCCCAAGCGGAAGCTTGTAGGGCGGAACTGTTGCTTGCCAGCGAGGTGTGGTTGATAAAAGCTTTGAATTGCTTTTTACGCATTGCTGACGGGTGTAAAATTTTATTTCAAATATATTTCTTTTTTATTTCTATGTATTTCTGTTTGAAACGCTCTTGGCACTTGTTAGGGCGGCAATCATAGATGATGATCCAGAAGCACAGGATGCGCAGTAGGCAGGCAGAAATAATTTATTACAAATTCTTGACTGCTGCAGATGCCTTGTTTTATTTGATTGTCACAAAAACAGAAAAAATTTGTATGGAAATTGTTTGAAGTATCAGCAAATTTAAGATGTTTCTAAAAAATTTCTTGAAATGAAAAGCAACCTTAGCTATACAAACTGATATCTACAGGCAAATAATAATAGAAATAGTAAAAATAAACTTTATTTTTAAACTTTTCGGATTTATGTCTTCATTTCAGTGCATTCTGAGTAAAAATAAATTCAACAGAAAGCACAAATTTGCTACATTTTTAATAATTGACAATTTTTAATCAATGGAAAACCCAAAAGAAATTGTTCTTACCCATATCGTGCATCTATCTCTTTTTTGGACACAGCAGTAGTTTAGAAAGCCTGAAAGTTATGCTCTAGTGCTCCCAACATTCATCTTTAAAATTGTTAATAAAAAAATAATGAATAAAAAATAATTTTATTTCAATACAAAAATAATAAGCCACCAAAACACAAATCTTTACAAAATTTCAACTCGTCAAGCTTATTCACATTGCATACGTCTCCCAACTCCCCAAGTCTAAATATACATTTTCAGTTAAATATCTTAAAAATAAATAAAAGAAGGCTCAAGGACAAGTCTTAGTGTGGGAGACAGAATAAAAAAAAACAGCTCACAAAATACTCCATTTTATTTATGAATAGAATAGACAATTTTCAGCTTAAACTTTGAAAACCTAATTTAAGATTTGACGAAGCTCTTAATATGCCATTTCATTAATGTACATTTCAGCTAGCATCCCATTTGAAGTTGAAAAACTTATTTCACATTTGTCGAACCCTTCAACATTACAAGTTTCCTATTAGTTCTCTTATGTACAAATGGTTGCCTTGATTTGCTTCATAATACGTTCACTGAAGTTTGGCTACAATTGGCTTAGCTTGTTATCTCAGACGAGTTGAGAATAAGCTCACTTCACAAATTTCTTGAACTTTTAACGTAGCTGACTGAGGAGCTGTCAACAGGGTAACGCAACTGCCAACGGGTTCAATGTTTTGGAAGACCCTTTACAATGGGGACAGCAAAAAGGACAAAAGTTGCAATTTATGTACCTTTTGACAACAGATTACACGTTTTCGTCTAACACACAAACAAACAGAGGGATAGACAAACTGAGAGACAGATGTATGAGATTTCGTGGAATACTAGATAGATTGTGGGTTTGGGTATGCGCATTGTTGGAAATTTTCTGAGACACACTGTTCGTCAAGTGATTCATGAATTTTTAATTGATGTGTCCCGGGACAGTTAGATATATGGTTGTCAAATTTCATCAACTGGGTGACAATGAGGCGTATACACTTAGGCCAACACATGCATACAACGATACACATAGATATAAGCCCAAATGAGAAGCCCTAAACACGCACACACCCAAACAATCACACAAAAGATTAAATGTCTGTTTGCCTGCCTGACTGACTGCGATTGTGTGTGCATGTGTGTGTGTGTGTATTGCCTAGGTATGTGCGTTTAAGTTTGTGTGAGCGTGTGTGTGTTAGCCCACCTGATTACTTTGGCCTAATACGCCATATCTCAGCATCAGTGCAAAATCAAAATTCAATTTACGCACAGACGCACACATACACATATACATGCACCAAATGTATGCGAATTAAAGAGCACTAAACATATATATAAAGCTCTGGGGTAGCTCTGTTAAAACCCGCTGGCTCCCTGCTATCAGACAGGTGCCCTTAAGTCTGTGCCAATGGCAATTGCCAGAGTGCCAACAATTTTTGATTCTCTTTCATCGTTTTACTGCGTTTTCTAATCAAGAATTGATTGTGATCCCTTGATGCGGCTGTCGTTCACGTTTCTAACATAATTATCAATGACTTTTGAATGTCAAATGCGAGCTTATACATTGGCATTGGCACATATGGTCTACAAACCAAAAAGTTTGGGCGGAAACTTTGCAATGTCTAAGCCAACAGCATGAACATGGACATAATTTCAGTGTAGCTGTCCCCAATCCAGAGACAGAGACTTTGTGTATGTGTGTGTGTGCATATTTATGTTTGTACATATGTAAATCTTTTCATTAGTCGCTGCCGAAAATTACAGCTGTGTGGTTTTTAGGCGGAATATTTTGAATATTATATACACTGCCGCTCAATTGAATAGAAACTAAGGAGTTGAACCAAAAAAAATAATAGCCCCTAAAGGTATGCTATGATTTTTTCACATTTTGTACAATTGGAGAAATTCGTTTTTTAATTTATAAACATGATTGGTTCAAACTGACCTTGGATGCAGATTCAACGAACTTGAAAATCTATGATAAAAACTGTCTACTCAAATGAATCTTTGTACTTTCTTCAATATCAACAGTGTTGATCAGATTGCAATCCAAAGACTTTGTGTATGTGTTTGAATATTTAGATTACTATATGTGTGTGTGTATGTAAATCTATTCATTAGTCGCCGCCGAAAATTACAACTTTGTAGATTTTAGTGAGTACATTTCGACTATTATATACTCTGCCGCTCAATTGAATAGAAACTAAGAAGTTGAACCAAAAAAAAATAATAGCCCCTGAAGGTATGCTATGATTTTTGCAAAGTCTGTTCATTTGGATGAATTTATTTTTAGATTTATAAACGCTGGCATGATTGAATCAAACTAACTTTTTTATGTTATGTTATGTTGAATAAGTTATTTTAGGTACCCTTTCCCCTTTTTATAATATTAACTTATAACTTCGAAACGAATAAAATTTCACCTTCAAATGGAATTCAATAATGGAAGACCTATGCAAGTATCAATATTGTATAAAGTAAAGATTTTGATTAGTTTTATTTACAAACAGATAAAAACAACCAATCATGTTTTTTATAACCGAATATTATTATAATTAAAATAAAAATAAGAAAGAAATTCGCAATAAATAAGAGCTTATTATAGGCCTGATTCCAAATGCATCTTAAAAGTCTTACGCAAGCATATGGGAAAACGTAGGTTAATCACTTGCTTTTGTAAATTTTCTCATATTTCAATTCATTCTTTCAATCTATATAGAGTATAACAATATTTTAAAATATGTTCAAGCAGTAGCTCATGTATTATCTGCATGTATCTATCGAATGCATCTGCAACATGTGCCCCATTTACATTAAGATCTGCATATAGTTAGCGTGTTGGTGATTAAGTTGTGCATTAAAAAGTTTGTGCAATCTCTGAGCCATTAAAATGCACTTCTTAAGTTGTTGCTAAATGAAATTGATTCGAAATGTAGTCTGTAAATGACAGGTATATATATACATTGTATACATACACTGAGACTGCCTCTGTCTGGCCTTTAGCTAAATCTGCTGAGTACACTTGAAAATGTTTCTTTGCAAATAACTTGCTTGTGGATTAAGTCTGCCTTGTCTAGAAGGAAACTTGTTTTTCAAAGCTCAGTCAGATGAGAGACATGGAGACGACATACCTTAGCTGGAAAAGCATTTTCTTTTCTTATATTTCTTGCAATGAGAGCAATCAAATTGCTGCATTGCAGAGTGTTTTACATAGACGACGACCTGCGAAAATCAATTTGGCATTATCTATGTCTAACTAAGAGGGATTTGTGATGATTAAGACTTAACCAAAGCCATGAGGCAAGCATTTCCGTATATACATGTACACTTACTTATATATGTGTGTGTAGCAGATACATATGTATACTGTCATTTGAATTTGATTAAATATGGCTGCCACAAAGCTCTTGCTAAAACGCTCAACTGTAATTGGCTTACAATGCTAGGATCCAACGCATGTATGTATATGTCTTCACATACACATACACACAAACACACACACACTACGCAATCCAAGTAATAAACATATCCCATGTATTGTACATAGAATATATGCAAATGGAAACGTTGGAAGATCAATCAATTGCAACAATCGTTTCGGCATTAAGTGTTTCCGTTCTCAGCTGTTGAGTGTAAAGTTGCACTGATTGCTTCAACTACAACAGGATGGTAGATACAAACAAGGCATTTCATTTAATTTAAATCGTATCTCAAATATTATTTGACGTTTATGCAGTGGCTTATCGAAAGACATTATATAAGGTGACAACAAGCTGCAAGCTTGTGTGCCGATAGTAACTCGTGATTAATCTACAATTGTAGCATGAGTTATAAAATTTGAATTTCAATGAAATTGTTATAGTGATATCAAAGCTCTAAATGCGGTTTTATGCTATAAGCATCACGCAGAACCTGACAGATATAAACCTATTATTTCTTATATATGAAAATAATAAATATAAAAATCAGCTGATTATAACGTAACCTCAACCCAAAGTAAGATGAATACAAAAAAATGAGTTTGATGTTCAAAAAAATTTGTATTTGCTATAGGATCAAGCGAACTTCTTACTAAAAGATTGAAAATCACAAGAAGTCACGTAGAACACATATCATACAAAAATATGTAATACCTTTTGAAATATTAAAGTATTACGAATCGTTAATTAGAAATTTTGTATTGGAAATGTTGTCAAACTTTTATTACTTTCTAAGATAAATAAAGCGGTATAAACTGTCTATGCCTTATTTATCATATCATTTCCTAATTTGAGAAGTATTTGAATTCACAAAGGTATTATATTTTTCGAATTTCCTAAGTTGCATAGAAGCTAACCAAAGCAAATGTAAGCCATGCTATTAATATCAACTTAAAACTTCATTTAATTAGTTGCTCAATGCTTATACAAACTTAATCCTTTAAGCCCTACAAATGTACATACACATATTTTGCTAGAGTTCAATTTCAATTGTAAATAATTGAATAGCACTGATTTAAGCTTAACCCAACTCAGTCTAAGCTGAAATATAGAGTAAATGCTACAAGCTTAACTACACATGTTCAAGTTAAACACCTTTACTAAAGGTCCTTTTTCCTTTTCAAAAGGTACACAATTAGGAATAGGTTTGCTGAAAATGTTTGGCAGATTTACCGCACTGCTTATCAATGACCAATCGATTTACCTGTTCGGACATTTTGTAGCAAAGCATCTGGCTGTCTGGCATTAAACGCTAATGTGCTAAAAGCTCTGCTTTATATACTTTTGGTAAGCCTTTAAGCGGCTTTGACCTATTTAACATAAGGAACTAGGTAAAATGCCACCAAAAGGAAACTTAAGCTTAAGGCGCAGCTAATTTTCATCTAAATTCAAGCAATTTTTACTCTATTTGATATGGGTAGCTTATCTCTTCAAGTCTATTAATTAACATGCAATGGTCTGTCTGCTATCTGAAATCTATTCTATGAGTTATTCAAACTCGAACATTTTAGTACATTTATATGAATGTAAAGATGGTGGACAAGCAGCTTTGGTGTTTGTGTAAACATTGCTTTTCTATTAGTTAAAGCAACTAAATAAAAAATATATACAGGTAAGTATATCACACATCTGAATCTACAGAAACGTTGCACGACAGCAGAATACCCTAACCACACAAACTTTTTGGCTTAAAGACTGTATACACAGGGTGCGCCATTTGAATGTGGTCGATGGAAATATTGAATAACTTTGACAGATTTCAACCGATTGACGTCATCGAACACATTTTGGAAAGGTTATTGCATTACAATTTTAACCATGAATCGATTCACGCCCAAGGAACGCGCGGAAATAGTGACAATGTTCATTAAATGTAATCGTTCAGTTGTTGCAACACAGCGTGCGTATCGTCAAAAGTATCGCGGTCGTTTTGCGCCTAAAAGTGACACTATTCGTCGCTTAGCTTCAAATTTCGAGAATCACGGGTCTGTAGCGGACCGTCCACATTCAAATCAACCACGTCCTCGACGATCAAATGAAAATATTGAAGCTGTTCAACGGAGTGTTGCAGAGAATCTTTCTGTCTCGTACCGCCGCCGGTCTCAGCAACTAAACATCAGTGGAACTACTTTGAGGAGGATTCTGAAAGATGATCTGGATATGTTTCCATATAAAGTGCAGTTAACCCAAAGATTATTGGAAACAGACAATCCGCGACGCGTGGCTTACGCCAATAACACAGGTCTACAAATACAGGGGTCATGTGAGTTGTTGAAGCTAAGAGTCATTTCCGAAGTAATTTGTGCGTAGAATGAATGCGTCAGAATGGCCCATCACGTCGATTTTGAGATATTTGAGGTTATGTACCCAAAAAGGTTTTTGCGCTACATTTTGTGCAATTTCGCCTCACATCATTTAGTACAACTTTTCCCTTTAATTTAAGGGTTCAAGAGATCAACTACGACTTTTTTTCGCAAAGTTAGGCTTTCGAAGTTTCGAATATACTTCGACGTCATTAGCATTTGCAATAAGCCTTTGAGATAACACAGGTCAACATGGTTCAGTTGTTGGAAAGCTATAAGTCATTTCCGAAGTAATTTGGTGCGTCAAATTCGGCGTCAGAACTGGCCCATCACGTGAGGATTTTAAGATATTTGAGGTTATGTTATTTTTGGGTACATAACCTCAAATATCTCAAGATCCTGACGTGATGGGCCAGTTCTGACGCCGGATTCGGATTCTACGCACCAAACCACTTCGGAAATAACCCTTAGCTTTCCAACAACTCACATGACCCCTGTATTTGTAGACCTGTTAAATGCTAATGACGTCGAAGGGATATATCTCGTAACTTCGAAAGCCATAACTTTGCGTAAAATCGTAGTTGATCTCTTGAACCCTTAAATTAAAGGGTAGAGTTGTACAAATGATGTAATTGGAAGAAAGACCGCATTGTTGCGCACCTGTACATAACCTCAAAGTAGGAAAAAATGCCATTTTTTGTGTACATAACCTCAAATATCTCAAAATCCTGACGTGATGGGCCAGTTCTGACGCCGGATTCGATTCTTCGCACCAAATTACTTCGAAATGACTCTAGCTCCCAACAACTGAACCATGTTGACCTGTGTAATGTTATTCGAGTGAGTGAATCGGAGCCCGATTTTTGGGAGCGAATTTTAATGACTGATGAGGCCCATTTCACGCTATCTGGCACTGTAAATAAACAAAACTGTCGCATTTGGGGGAAAGAAAATCCTCATACTATCCATCAAACTCCACTGCATGATCAGAAAGTGACTGTTTGGGCCGGTGTCTGCTCAAAAACCATCATCGGTCCGTTCTTCTTCAGAATTAGGGAAACTGTCAATGATGATCGGTATCGATGGATGTTGGCACACTCTGTTTTACCAGAAATGCGTGAAAAAGGTCTTAAAGGCTTTTGGTATCAACAAGACGGCGCGACATGTCACACCGCGAAATCACAACGATGAACTTCTTGCGTCAAAAGTTCCCAGGACGTGTGGTATCGAAAGGGGGGGATATTGACTGGCCACCGAGATCGCCCGATTTAACGGCACCGGACTTTTTTGTGGGGATTTTTAAAAAGCAAAGTGTATGCCAACAATCTGAAGACTTTAGACGAGCTTATGGACAATATTCGAGACGAAATCACTGCGATATCACCCGAGATGCTGGCAAATGTCATGGAAAATGCCAGAAAAAGAGCTGAATTTTGTATCCGCAATAAAGGAGGTCATTTGATTGACGTTGTTTTTGGCAACTGAATGGAAAAAATTGTAAAGCTCCTAATTTTATAAAATAAATAGTTTTTCAAAATCGATTGAGAATTGTTCAAGTTATTCATATTTCCATCGACCACATTCAAATGGCGCACCCTGTAAATGGATTACATTTTGTACCAACTTTTAAATAAGAGAATGAGACCAAACTTCAGCTGGTCGAAGCCGAAAAATGCATTTTTTGAAATCAATTATTTTTTTGGAAAAATAAAAATTTAGATTGCAATACGAGAAAGTCAAATAATTCTAAATTATCTCAAGAAAAATTGGTAAGTTTTTTCGAAAAAGACGAAGTGCCCTCTGGCGGCACCCATAAATGAAAATAAACAAAAAAAATTAATTTCTTGCCCCCCTATAAATTACAAGTTTTGGTTTAAAAATTCAAATGTTGAGTTAAAATGTTACATTTTGTTGTTATATGGAAAACCTATTTTTCCAAATCTGCAGGCTTGAAATTCCAAAAATCCGTAAAATCGTCCGAAAAAATGTATCCACCCAAGTTTTTATGCGATTACACGAAAGAAAACCCTTGACAAATAAAACTTATGGACTGCTGCTTACTACATGCTGGGCATAAATCTGTAATGCTCTTAAACCCATATGAACAGGGTATAAAGAGCATGCTGCACACTCACTCACCCTAAATACTTTAAAGTAGCATTTATATAAATTGTATGTAGAAACCTACACACTTACACACTGACACTTTCAAAGTCCAAAATGGCGTACAAACGGCCTTTATCACTTTGAAACTTTGATTCATGCGAATTCCAATCAATGCCATTCATTACAAAAACCAAATAGTAGAGTAACTGAAAATACTCTACTTACTTTCTAGTCGCATCGTGCTGAGAGCTTTTTGGGTCTAATGCTTTAATTTATTGCCTCTTTGTGGTGTGCCAGCAGCTGTGATAAGGGGCGCAAGGGGCATGCAGCATACAGCTGTAGCGTTAGCCGAGCGTGAAAAGCATGTTTTAGCTTTGATCACTGTTGTGTTGGCCCCAAAATGAATTTGTAACATTTTGTAATAGACACAGTAGCGCACAGGACGCAGACAAAGTCAGAGAGCGGCAGTCATTCCGACATATACATTTAAGTTATTTCCTGCGTCAAGGAAATCGAAAATACAACAATGAGCGACTGAGGTAGACAATTTTTTTCTTTAATTTCCGCGTCAAGTTCAAAGCTAACATGATTTGCTGTAATGACTATACACTGCAGGAGCCAGGCTGGAAACGTTGACTTAAATGGCTTAAATAATTGCAAAAAAAAAAAGAAGTCACCCGACTCTGTTTAAAGAATATTTGACAACATCTACCAATTTTTTTCTTGCTCTCTAGACTTAATAGGTTTCTAAGTGTTTCCTGATCAATTGCTAAACTTTAATAAAGTACTTCTGTGCATGACATTACCTTGCGAAGGAACATTTCGTTGCACTGCTTGGCAGTGCTGCGCCAATGCCGATGGCGATAACGCGAGTTGCCCAATTTTAAGGTGCCTTGCAGATCGGCAGCTTCCTCGACGACACGTTTGATGCACTGATATCTCAGACGATTGCAGCGATGTATGGGCTGAAGTGCCACCACACCATGCTCCGGCTCAGATTCAGCACCCGAGCGGACTTGATCTTCATCATCGTCCACCCAGGCGCTTAACACGCCCTCCACAAAATTATACAGCATTTGTATGTTGGACTTCATTGGTGCCGAACCGGACGGCACTTGTTCGGTCTTGATAAGTTTGCGATTTTGACAGACTTCGCGCAGCAGATTCTCACCAAAGTGCACTGTTTTGTGGCGCCGTCTGCGGGAGTTAAGCGAAGCAGCCGATGCGGATTTCATTAGTTTGCCATTGCTGCCGTGGCCATTGATGTGATGCGGATGACCGTGGCCATTCATAGGTTCTGCAGGTAAGGCGCGTAATATGGTTGTGGGCTCTAGCCAGCCACTGGCCATGCCAGTGCTGGAGGTAGCTGAGTCGCCACGTTGCAATGTATTTGGCTGGGAATTGCTGCGATAATGCACGCGAGGCGAGTCTGAATCTAGGCCCCGACCATAGCCCATAGTATCGTCTGTTTCAAGTGGCGCCGGCTCTATATCATCTAATGTGGCTGGAGGCTGAGCTAGCGTAGTGCGCAGGCGATTAAAGTCGGCGGCACAGCGAGGCAGTGAGTTGCATTTGGCGGCATTTAAGCACTTACGATTCTGGCAGCTAAGCATAGGAGCACAGGAGCGGCACTCATGGCAGATAACCAGACGACGCTGCGTTACAGGCTGCAGCGCCGCTGGTGGTGGTGGTGGCGGAGGTGTAGCCGTCGTCGAGGGTGTGGTATCGGAGGCTATGTGTGCAGGCACAGCATGCATTTGCACCTGCGCCAGCTGCTGATGGCGCGCCAGATTCACCGAAGATGCGGATGAGGTCACACATCGATTGGCCACCTGGCATTCAAGAAAGCGGCAGTGCGGATCAGTACATATGGGCAGCAAGGGACAAGCGGGATCAGTGCAGGGCGAGGGCGAGCGTGGAGCACGCTCTGCCGAGGAGGATTTGCGTTTTTGGCCGCCATCCCGATGCCCGGACATGTCGGAGACGGTGGCCGAGCGCTGTGTCTGATGGCGACGCGAACGCTCACGTTTTGATTTAGACTCTTTGGGCGGCAGCTGTGGCGGCTGCGGTGCCTTGGGCACATATTGATAACGCTCTTTGTGCGGCTTGGCGTACAGTCGCTCCAACTGAGCGTTACTCATGGCGGACGTTGTGGGTGTGCCAGCCACCACCTCGCTGGCCGAATGTCGCAGACGGCGCTCACGTGAGCGTTCCTCACGACGTCGCTGCTCCATACAGACTTGTGTGTGCGTTGTGGGCAGTGGTACGGCATAGCCTTGCTGTACCGCAGCCGCTTGACGACGATCCAACGTTTGAATAGGCGTTTGAGTGGGCGGTGGCTTGCCCAGGGACTGCAGTTTGTGCAGTGGGTAGGCTATCCAGTCAGGAATTTCCTCCTCACTGCCATGAGTGTGTCCCAGGGAATGGCGTTTGCGAGTGGCCTGCTGTTTGGCCGTAGCTGCATCTTCTTGTGAGTTGGAACGTGGTGTATCGCCACTGCCATTGCGTCTGTGATGAGAGCGACGTGACTTAATAGTGCCGTCATCATGACTGGACTTGGATGTGACCGTGCTTTGCATCTTTGTCAGCCATTCCACTATGTCCGTCTTGAGCAATGAGAACTCGCAGGGACCGGAGCTTTGGCGTGACAACGGCTTCTTCAATAGTTCGGAAAGTTCCTCTTTCAATGCTTGAGCATAGGCAGAGCTGCTGGGCTTCGAGTCGGATAATTGACGTTCGCCTAGTGATCTTTTACGCGGCAAATGCTCCAGCAGCCAGGCGGGCAGTTCATCTTTTAGCACTGTAATCTCACTGGGTCCCGAACTAGTGCGTGCCGGCGCCTGTTGACCCTGAGCACCTTTTTGTAACTTTAACCACTCCATGGTTTCATCGCGCACAGCGCCTCCTTCAGCTGACCGTGCCGAATGACGTTGCTGTGCCTTGCGATCAAACCATTCCAGTTGTTCGGGTGCAGCACGCAGAGCGCTCTTTGGTAGTGCCACCTCCTCGGCGCTTTTTTGGCGACGTGGCGGTAGTTGCGGCCTTTGCTCAGCCTCTGCAGGCAGACGCACATGATGATGACCATCTACGAGACGTACAGAGCCCTTGCGTTTTATGCACTTTTGTTCTATGGTATCTTCATCACGCGCGCGCACCCGTCGTGTGATCTCAAATATGTCGCCATTGATTTGATGATAGAACTTTTCAACTTCGACACCACGATCAAACTCCTCCTTAACCTGCATGGCACTGGGCTTTGCACGTGAGGGTGGTCGTGGTGGTGCCGCGTCAGCTGCAGTCTGCTCAGCACTGTCGCGCTCCTCAACAGAACTCTGTGCTCCAAGTAAGGTGCCACCACCACCGCCATCAACTACCCAGCTTATGGAACGCTCAGCGGTAGTCGCAGCCTGCTTTTCCGTGGCAGTAATGGCGGCACTGCGTTGCTGTTGTTGTTGATTCTGTTGCTGCAGCAAGCGATCCAGCGAACCGTGATGCGTCTTAATGGTGGGCCCAAGTGGACCCTCACCGAGCGACTGTAGGCGACACTGAGCATTACATATGCAGACGCCGCGTTTTTTGCTACCAAAGCGAAAGAGCTGGCTGGCCAGCTGGGAGACGCCATCACCAAGGCCTCCGCCACCGCCGCCGCCACCATCCCTTCCCGAGGCCGTTGTTGCCGATGTCAAGCGTCCGGCGTGCGTAACGGGTGTTATATCGACGATCACGCAACAGCAGTGCAACGAGAAGGTCTTCTTGGGATCACCGCTGCCGCCGCCGCTGCCACTGGCGCCGCTGACCGAGTTGTTGTTGTCGCTGTGTTCGCTATTTTGTGAGGCGGCCAGAATGAGCGGATGCGCACTTCCGAGCTACAACAGCTACAACAACTGCGGCCGGCCGCGTCGGCACGTGGCGTAGTCTGCTCGACTACTAAATGGGCGGAGGCGTGGGCGTGGTCTTGGACAAAAGCGTGGGCGCAAAGGATCCTAAACTTGGAAGTTTTTATGGCTCGTTGTCTAAATGCGTTGTGTACTTTCAGTATTGTTTGTATCGTTGCTATTGTTGTTGTTGTTGGCGGTGTTGTTGTTGTGCGCGCTGCGACTTCAACTTGGGCTGCCATACAGTTGATGTTGTTCCTTTGATTGCTGTCTCGCTTGCACATTGACGGCACACATAGACAACACATTCATATGTGAAATTATGTAATTCATTTGCTTAAGCACTTAGATTATTTATTTATATATTTATTTATTTATAATCATTTGATTAATTACACTAAAAGCTCATTTGGCGCAGTCATTTATAATCTACATTTGCTTTAGTTGTTTTAGTATTTGTTATTGGTGTTGTGCTTGTTGTTGTTGTTGTTGCTGTTGTTAACTTGATGATGCTGTTGTTGCTGCAGACACACTGATTTATCGCACACTCACGTATACATAGATGCAGAGCGAAGCCGTAACAGTGTGCCACACAGTTATCTATAATTAATTATTACTTGTTGCAAATATTTAACATTTGCTTTAGCTGAACACATTAGTGCGTGTTGTGTTGTATATAAACACAATTTATTTAATTATATATATATATATATGCTATGTAGCTATAGCATTGTTTCAGTGGTTGTTATCGTTGCTAAACATATATCACTTTATATATTTATTTATATATGTATTTGTATTTTTAATTTATTTTGATTTCTGTTAATTGTTTATGTAATTAAAACGTTTAATTATTAACTATAATAGACATTAATATTATGGCATGTATGTGATTATTTTTCTGTCTGTGTAAATGTGTTTCAGTTTTTTGCGGGTTATATTTTTGTCCTTTTGACTTTAATTCAGATTAAAAATTTAAGAAAAAAAAATCAAATAATAATAATATGCATTTGAGTTGCACAATTGCTGCCTGCCAGCTAAATTTGCATTTTGCATAAACATTTTTATGACATTTCAAATTAAAAAAAAATAATCAAATTGGTATTTAAGCTATTTGTTTATTTTCTTTTATATAAAGTTCCTGTTAGCTTTGTGAGTCTTTGATATTAATGTGGTTTACTTTAAGTAATATAAATATTTGTGGATATAAAGTGTTGTTGGCTCTTCGTTAGGTTTGCTCTATGGGGCTGAGATTCCACCATATTTCAAATAGCTAATATTTTTTTAGTTTTTCTTTTGAAACTATATTTTTTATTTAAGAATATAATCAAATTTGTCACTTAGAGTTCTATTGCAAAGTATTTATTTGGTAAGTTTTTTGTGAATCAACTCTGCAAGATAAATTTCATTGCCTACTTTCGTGCGCTGTTCTACTATACTTTTTCACACCAAGCAGATTGGCTCATAGAAATAACTGTACTTTTAATTAAGAGCATAAAAAAACATTTTAAAATTTATTTTGTCAAAATGACAACAACAGTTGAGGCTGCGATTTTAAATCTCCCTTTAATGCTTATGGCTTGTACTGCTACTGACTACGTCAATTTTCATTGCCTACTTTTGTGCGTCGCTGTTTGTTTTTTTCAACTGACTGACAACCTTCAAGTTTTTCAGTGTTTTGTTCGAGCTGAGCGTTGCCTTTGAGCTGGTCAGGCTATTTTTTTGTTTGTGCTGCTTTTAATGGCACAAGGACGCAAAAGCCTTGCCATCTGTATTTGACTATAATTCTCTGTGTCTGTATATGTGTGTGTTTGATAAGTGCGGTGTATGAATAGATATGTATGACCGTATGTGTGTATAGAGCTCTTCTTGCTCTTTAATTAGTAAATAGCAAAACTACAAAATTATGTTAGATAGCAGCTGTCCTTTTTAAATTTTTGATTTTCTGCTATTTAATATGATTTTTGTTGATGCTCTTTCTGTTGTTGTTTTAAAGTTTTGGCTTGCTAGGAGCAAAAGTTTTTTGACTCGTGCGCAAATATTTTGTTTGTTATATTTCTAGCATAAATTTTCTGGCTATCTACACACGTTCTTTCACACTCACACTTGCGTGTACGCTGACAGACAAGAGAGAGCTGTTAGACATATACACATACATATGCATATATTTTATAAGCGCATACATAAATACTTTTGGGATGGCAGAAAATGCATAAATTTCCAGTACGTGAGGGTTACGTACAAGCCTTGTCTAAGTCGAGCTCTTGCCCTCTTGTTATTTTATGCTTATGCAAAGTACAACAACTGCAATAGCAATAACAACAACAACAACAATAAGAGGGGCCAAAAACTTTTTGTTTTATATATATATTTTTTTTTTTGGCAGCAACCAAAGTTTGCTTGTTAAGTGAAAGGATTATATGATCCAGTGTTTTTGCAGTACCGGAAACTTAAAAAATACAACAACAATAACAACAACGACGCGTTGAAGTAGAGAAAAACTTTTCCTATTTTTATGTTAGTCAGTTTGTTGTTTCGCTGCTGTTGTTGTTTAAGTTGTGAAGCGGCAAGAGATCCTAGAAAAATCTTGCCCAAAACTTGACAAAACTTTAGCAGTGTTGATAGTTTTTATAGCCTACTTTCTCTAGGTGGTTATTGTGAAGCATCACTACAGCTAAAACAACAGCAACAACAACAACAACAATAACTACTACTACTCCAAGCCGCATGCGAGTTGAATTAGTTTGTCTTAGTCAACGACTAGAATCCCTAGAAAAACTTTTTTAGCTTTTGCATCCTTGTCCCGTTTAGATTAGACCCAGCCGATAAGATATTTCAAGTTGTGGCATGTGTTTAGTTGAAAACTCTCTATGCATGTGTGTATGTGTGTGTCTGTGTGTGTGTGAGTAGCTCAACTAGTTGGTCTTAACTATAAGTTCCCCCTAAAGTCCACTTAAAAGTAGTAACTGGGGAGCATTTGCTTAGCGATTTGCTCTTGATTTGACAATAAACTTAATTTCTATGCAAAAGTTTAGCATTTTGTTTTGTTTTTCGTTAAGTGACATTTTTTTTTCGGCAATGCAATAAATTTTGATTGTGTGAAAACTTTTCTATTGCGTATCTACTTAAAATTTCGCCTCAAGCCGTTTTCAGTCGAGACTACGTTGTTGCCAAAGAGTTGAGAAACAAGTTAAGTGTGCATAGCATATGTCTAAATGAAACAAAATTTAGCTAAATAAATGTCTCTAGAGAATCGATAAGAGAGATACAATTGTTTTAACAGTTTAAGTTAATTAATGCTTGATTTTAGGCAAAACTTTGTCCGTTTAGCATGATACCATAAAATTCAGCAGCTTTGGATACATAAAATAGTGAAACTTTAATGAACAAAACAAAATTAAGTGTCAAATTTGTTGGTCATAAAAAGCTCTAAGATATGCGTGAAAAAAATGAAGTTGCAGCATGTGTAAGAAATCTTTTTCTGATGTAAGAAATTGGTTCACAAAAAAGTTGTTTAGTTGTTGTTTTATTCTGGATTACAGACGTTATTGAATTGAATGTGTGACTCTAGCCCCAGCCAGCAACTAAAAAGTAGTTCTTAGCTTTGCATATATTTTATGAATCATTACGTTTTTACAATACTGGGTCTGATTTGGAAATATGAGCTACAGGTGTATGGAATAGCTGCGAGTCACATAAAATAGATCAGAGTAGCGTAGAATTAAAGTATTTAGAAAGATCTAAGGAAAATAGAGAGGCAGCTACCAAATTCAAAGATATTCGAACGAAAGTACTGCCAAAATCACATAAAGGTCTAATAAGAATTTGAGAGTACCCAAAAGGAGACTGACTGGATCTTGAACTGATAAATTTATTATCAACAAAATTTAACTACACCCGATTCTGTTTTTAAAAGGATTTTGAAATAATGCAGTGCAGAAAACAAATCTGAACACAATTTTATTTCAAAAACTTTTTGATTGAAAGCAAAATTTAGTTATTAACATAATTTTTTAGTAGTTTAGTTAGTGAATTGCACTTTCGAATTTATTTAAAAAGCAGCTTAAGGATTTACTTCATGTCTTTTTTTATGCGATTTTATTTTTACGTGGTTTTTCCTGGAACGTATTTAACAGAATGAGGTGTATGTATACGTATAAAATACTGTGTATGTGTGTATAATACTGTATATTGTGTGTATGTAACTGCATCCTAGCTCTGAGTAATATTGCACTGATAAGTCGTAATTTTTTTAATCCTCTTATGCACAATTAGTTTAAGCACAAAGGAAGTAGAGTTGCAAATTATTATTACAATTTTGCATGCGAAATAACACAGTATAAACAAGCCATAATTAAGCAAAAAGTTTGACAAAACTAAATTTATAATTCAGCATATTTTACCACTTTTTTGTGGATATTTTTATATTGTGTTGAAGTAATACAAGCTTTAGCGTTTCTATGAAGCTGTTTGACTAATTAAATTAATTTTCGTAAAATGGTAAGCATTTCGCTTACAAGAAAGCACTGAGCTTTGTTGTCATCTCAAATACCAAATGTAAAGCTGTTTGGGTACTTCTATTAAAAAGAAAAACTGTCAAATGTTGTCCAAGTTGTAAGATAAAAGAGACAAATTTGAAGCAAATTTGTAGTAGAAAAAAAGTCTAGGATGTAATAGTGCTAAAGAACGAGCTATGCCTTGAAAATATTAAAAACTGTTATTTCAGATAGAGAATTTAAGTTTTTGAAAGTTATATATATGCCATCAATAGCCAATATTTAGTTTATATTAATCATTAACAACACTTAATACTTTTTTAATATATATGCTTAAAGCACACATTTTGCTGCGCTTTAAAGATGAAGTTTTGTGAAATTTCTATAATTGCTTTATTTTAATTTGTGCTTAAGCTGTCAAGAAAAAAATTTCGTTTCTGTTTAGATTTAAAAGCTTTTTTGCGCTACAATTATCAAACGAAACTCATGTAATTAAGCAGCGCCTGGGGCTATGCAACACTTTTTTTGTAAATTGGACTTTCAGTAATATGAATATTTTAAGCTGCCTATATACATTTAGTCACCCCAAAAAAACTAATTTTACACAAAATTTTATTAGCAAAAAGCATATTTCAAAAACAGTTTGCCCTTTAATGAAATAAGACGCTATTTGGTTTGTAACAAATAAATTAGCTATTCAAGTGATGTAATTTTGAGTCAAGTAAAAACCACAACCACTAATCAAAAGCATGTGCACAGTGTAATGATGATGATGATGGCTTTAATGTAGTTAAATAATATCTAATGAATTTAATAAAATATTTTAAATGCATTTAATATCAACAGCAGCATAGTCTGTGCACAAACACATACTCGTAAATACATTTTATGATAAAATAAAAAAAACAACGGCAAAAATATATGACACAAAATGGCGCTATGCAAGTGTGTGTTTGTGTGCGTGTAGTCATGACGTTGATAATATCCTTGCACATGTATGACGTTGCTGCTGGCTGCTTTTGCCATTCGTCGCCTTTCGTTATCCTTGCGAATGCAGCGATGGCAACAGCAGGCTATGCTTTACAATTTAAACACCCCACTCGCTCTGCACCTAGGTAACTAGACCAAGCTAGTAAGTTATTGCGGTTCATGTTGCTTTTTGTTTATATATGTATTTTCTTGTTGTATTAGCCTAAGGTGTGTGAGCAACACATCAAAATATAGGCATACATTTGTTTTTGACTATCCCACTGAAACTTGAAGCAAAAATACTGGAAGTCCTAAGTTCAAAGTTTAATACACGTTTTGAGTTTGTAAGTTTTTCTTTGTTTTTTGTCTTTGCTGTTTTATTTTATTTTTTTTTCCAGCCAGCGTCTTAATGTCTTGCTCTCTACCTTCTGTCTGTGTTTGTTGTTGGCATTGCTGTTGTTATGTGTTATGTACGCGTATATGTGTGTGTACGTCTGCGTTTGTGTTTGTAAATATGTGTTAAGTGCGTTGGTATTTGTTTTTTATTTTTTTTTTTTGCTTTTAGCTGTTATGCTGGTTCTTGTTGATGTTGTTGCTGTTTGGCGGCACCCTCTCGCACATACACGCACACACACATACACATAGGAACACTAGCTTGTAAGACAAAATGGTGGCACAGCTGTGTGGCATTTTTCAACACTTTTTGCGCTTTAGTTTTATTTGCTTGCCATGTGATTTATTTAGTTGCTTTATTATTACATTTCACTTGTTAATTTGCATTTAATATAGGTTTATGTATAGTATGTATATTTGTGTGTGATCAAATGTAATTTATGCTCTTTATACAGCACACACACACACGCATACATGTGCACGTTTTTTGGGCGGCTGCTGTTTTGTGTGTGCTGATTTCTTTCTCTGTGTTGCTTTCGTTTTTCGTTTATTTCTTTTGGTTTCGTTTTCGTTTTTGGTTTTAACTTGTGCTAAATTATATAGCCTCGTCAATTTTTTTCGTTTTTCTTCTTTTTTTTGTTGTATGTGTGCGTGCCTCTGCGTGTCTCTATATGTTACTACGCGTTCGTTTGCCTATATGTGTGCGTGTTTTTGTGTGTGTGTGTATGTGTGTGTGTATATGTTGCTGTTTTGTAATTTTATTTCTCTGCTTTAGCTGCTGCCTTTTGACTTCACTTTACATTGACGCACTTCACTTTTTAGCACTTTGCAGCCTTAAAGTTGCATACGCTTTAATTAAATGCAACTTGTTTTACGTTATTTATTTTGTTAAATTTTGCCAACACTTTGGGCTCAGCGCTATTTTGATTATTCTTGCTTAGCGGCGCTAACTTGGCTGGCAAAAAACGCATACAGCACCCGACGACGTATCCATTAAGACTGATTTTCACCACATTGCGGTCCAAAGAGCTAGGCGCCCTTTTAACATCGTCATTCGGTGTCAGTTGCTTCGTTTGTGAGCATCAAAAAACTAAAGAGCGAGTGCCATAGCAGAGAGTTTGTGAGAGCGTTTTAACAATGCAAGAGAGTGTAGGCTGCGCGCTAATATGCATGCAACACATATAGCAGCAGCAAGAAAGTATGTGTGTGTGTGTGTGTGTCTACGAGTATTTCCAGCAGCATTCAGCCTCGTTAACATCGTCGGTGTTGTCGTCGTCGTTGTTGTTGCTGTTGTTATTGTTGTTGCCATCAGCATGCCAACCAAACTCGCCCCATTTTATATACACACACGCACACTCTTACAGCGGCATACAAAAGCGGGTCGTCGTCAATGCTCAGCTTCGGCTGCTCTCATGTTAAACTTGTGTGCGTGTGTTCCAGTCAAATTGTTTATAACAGATTCGCAATATTTCGTAAATTGTAACGCAGCTTCGGCTGCAGCTTCGGCAATGACTTCGCCTTTATTTACGTAATCAGAAAAATCCCACAAAAAAGCTTTCACAGCATCTGTGGCGCTCTCTTGGTGCTTTGGTGAAAAGCTTGCCAAAGCTCTTTAACTCGCTCTTACTCACTCTCTGTTGCTGTTTGTTGTTGCTGGTGTCGCTACGCTTTTAACAGACCGTTTAGCAACAAAATAAATCTGTGCCTTAGCATAATTTATAAATCAGACAACGACAAGCGATAAACGACAAAGACAACGAAGGTAACGAAGCCGACGACAGAGCGAGCACACGACTACAACAACTGACGTCATCAAATTCCAAATGCAGTTATAATGCACTCTGTGGAATTTGTGGCTGTTTACGCTATTTCGGTGTTGGGTTTCAATCTTAAAGGTATTTAGTCAGCATGGGACATGCACATACACACAGACACTTGCGCTTGTATTAGTACATACACATATTCTTACTGTAAGCTCAGGTTAAGATAAAATTTAATTTATTCATTGTTGTCTTTGGAGTTATGTATGTTGGGACATTCGTTGTTGTTGTTGTTGTTATCGCCTTGGCTGCTGCTGTTGTTGTTTTTCTTAATCTCTTGTGCACTTTGAATTTGGCCTTAAGGCGTGGAATACCTCTCTTGAAAAGTACACATAATTTATTTTGTTATAAGTTCAGCAACTGCAGTAGACGACTTATTAGTCTGGGGGATTCTGAGCTTGGCTTTAGATTCGACTTGAGTTTTTTATATTTTGTATGGCTTTTCTGCTTATTTCTTGCCACAGCTAAAGTGTTGTGAGTGGGCTAAATGCAAATGAGTTTTTAACTCTACGGCTTATAATAAATTGGTTTTTGGCAAGTTTTGCAAAAATTAAATTTTCTTAACAGAGAATATGCTGTACATAGATGCGTCGCTAGACGTATAATTTCAAATTTGCCAAATAAAAACAAATTTTTAGCAGAACTCATTTTAATAAATTTTATTGTTATACAAAACAAGAAGTAAACTTCGGAAGCAATGAATTGATTATATGAAATAATTTTTCTTGTGTCCAATATTTTTGGGTATTAAGTCCATGTTAAACATAAATAATATTTAGCAATTTATTCTTATTTCATTAATTTTTATTGTTAAACTAAGTCAGCTTTTAAGATTTACATTCTTGTTCAGTAAAACCAAAACATTTTTAAAAACCAGCCGTACGAATTTCTGTAGCGCACAAACGTAGGCAATGGCAATCAATTTTCAATACATATTTAAACAAGTTGAAGTCACATGACGTGCCACGCCCACAACATGCAAATCAGACAGCTCACGCACACATACATATATACGAAAAATTGAAATATAACGCATACGCAGCATTGGCCTGGCCTCGATGGCAACACATTGCCGCCTTATTCCAACACCCAACTTTTTGCCTATTTATAAAATACATATTATATATAGATATACACATATATAGTATATGTTTATATCGTATAAATATTGTGTTTGCAATAAGTACGAAAATAAGGGAAATATGTTAATAATAACATACGAGCGTGCTCGCGAGAAAAAATATTCATATCACATGAGCAAAAAGAAATAAATATATATATATGCATAAGGGTAGAAGGTAGTTATGGGGCACAAGTGGCGTTAAGAGTACGCTGAATACGTATCTTCATAACTCGGTCAAGGACACTGCAGCTGCCACGAAATTGCCTTTAAATATAATTATTTTCTTTTATAAGTTCCTCAGTTGGTCTCTTCATTGGAATTGCTGCGGATTGCGTATACGCCGGGTTGTGTGTGTGTGCGCGCGTATGCCAGAGACATTTAAATTTAGACTAGTGCCGCACTACTACGCACACAAACACACCAATACGCACAGAGCTAGCTAGCCAGATAACTCAAAAACCCGAACAGCGGAAATTCTATACATGCGCCAAAGCCAGAGCCAGAGCCAAAGCCACAGCCATCATCATTATTATCATCAGCGTCAGCATCATCATCTTGTATTTCAGTTGTAGATACGTTAAAGATAAGAAAAGTCACTTTTATGACGTCAGTAAAGCATTTTAGGCTCTGCTGCTGCTGCTGCTGCTGTTTTTCATTTTGCAAGCCAACACAAATGATGTTGCTGCTGCTTTTGTGGTCAGAACTGTGCAGGAACGCGCGCAAATGCCAACAGTAGCAGAGCAGAGCAGACGAGTGCAGAGCAGAGCAGTGGAGCGTAGGGTAGTCACAATAACACAACCAACAACAAACAATAATAACAAAGCTTAAATTACTCTTTACTCTAACACTAGCCCGCTCTCTTGCTATAGGTCGCTCGCTCTCTTAGCATGTCGCTCGCTCTGCAAATTACCATAAAAGCTTTGCTCTGTTATGAACTAGTATGCCTCTCATGTCGCTCTCGTGCATCATCCATAACCATAAAATCAAATCACAACAATAACCATAACCATATAGCAAGGATTTAATAACTGTGATTGCGATTTGAAAAATGAATTTTTTAGATATTATGTTTGTCTTGTAGTTTGTCCTTTTTTGTGGGTCGCTCTATGCATATGTTTGATTGTATGTGCGCGTATATAGGGCAATCTATTCATATACATTTGGCATTGAATTTCCTGTTTGTTATTATTAAGGCTGGGCTTAAAAACGAACGTACTATGTATGTTAATATTGAAATGGTAATGGTCGTAAGCCAGCAGCACAAAAAAAAAATAAAGAAAACGTTGTAAAAGCAAATCGAAATATTTATGGTTTAATTCATAACCAATTCATAATTTATGGCTTGTAAAGATGTAACTGCTTAGAGATGGAATCACCTTAAATTGAGATATTTTTTTTAAGAATTAAGCACATCTGATACAATTTATTCGGCTATGTATAAGGTTTGGGGTCGTTGGTGCTCATCACGCAGATCCATGCACACACAAATCGGGTTCAACGCCAATTTGACAATAATTCTATTAAATAAACAAAAGGCTGATTGTTTAATCAGTTTTTCATAATCAGGGCAATGATACAGGGTGCGCCATTTGAATGTGGTCCATGGAAATATTGAAGCAGACACCGGCCCAAACAGTCACTTTCTGATCATGCAGTGGAGTTTGATGGATAGTATGAGGATTTTCTTTCCCCCAAATGCGACAGTTTTGTTTATTTACAGTGCCAGATAGCGTGAAATGGGCCTCATCAGTCATTAAAATTCGCTCCCAAAAATCGGGCAATTACATTTAATGAACATTGTCACTATTTACGCGCGTTCTTTGGGCGTGAATCGATTCATAACCTTTCCAAAATGTGTTCGACGACGTCAATCGGTTGAAATCTGTCAAAGTTATTCAATATTTCCATCGACCACATTCAAATGGCTCACCCTGTATTTTTTTGATTGTTGCTCTAAAATTTCTGAGCTCCTGAAGTACTTAAGTAAATCCAACAGTTTAAGACTTTTAAGATCACAATTTAGAAAAGCAAAAGAAAAATCGTTGCATTTTAGATAATAACAAAAATTATTCACGTCTTAATGCCAATTTTGTGAATTTTTCAAGGAATTTAGCTAATTGATTTTTTGATAAATTTAATTGATTTTTAAATGAAGATCAACAAATATTTGATTTCAAATAATTTTTTAGTTTTCAAAAATGCGCTGTGCCTGCAGACTAAAAAAACATGGACCATAAACAATTAACGATGAGATAGCATTATTATTATTTAACTTCGAGTTCAATTTGAGTTATCCAAAGTTATTCGGCAAAGCAACAAAATACTATCGGAACGTATAACAAGCGTTTACTTTGTAAAAAATAAAAGCATTTTTCGCAGAACTATTATTTTTATGCTTAGGCTTAGTTTTTTTTTCAATTGCTTAACTTATAGACCCAGAATAATCTTATTTCTACAAATTCAATTTCTTAAATTGTCTTTATATGACAACTTAAGCTGCTGACCCTTGTATGTGGCATTAATTATAATCAACTTTATCCTCAGCTCTTTCTTTTGATCTGCACCCAAAACAATCCCTTACAGCTGCTTTAATTTATTTTCTATTCTATTCGTGCACTCTTAATTACTGACCCAAAGCTTTGCCAAAGTTGCCAGTTAGAAGATATATGTCCACAATTATCAAGGGTTGGCGCCTTAAATTCAGTTTCGTGTCAGTTTATTTTGTTTACTTTCATTTAGCCAAACCCCATCCCAGCACTCCTATGCATCACTCAGTTCGTCGCATCATTCAATTTGCCACAAGCCCGCAGCAGCCATACACAAAAAAAAAAAAAGGAAAAACAAAAAAAAAAACTAAAGAAAACCCGAATGAAAGCCTCGCGGACTTTGTGCAATTTTCTAGGCCAAAGCTCTGTCAAAATGAGCGCCGTTGCGTATGCTGTGAAATGTAACTGGCAGTCGTCCACAACGAACAAGGGCGTAGATGCTGCAAGGAGGCCTGCAGGGGTGTAGCGTGTTTGGATATTTTTGCGGAGAGGGGTGTTAAACGCGCAAACTACTGGCAGCAGCCTTTGACAGCTCTACATCAACAATAAAAACAACAACCAAGTCCAGCTCAGGGTAAATCTCAGCGCGTTTATTTGTATTTGTGTATGTCTGTGGGTGAAAAGTTGTTTTGTGTGGGGTAGGGGGCAAAAAAAAGCTCCTACAACGGGCAAAAGTATTAAATACAGCCGCCGTGGCATATAGGCGGGGTAAAAAAGTAGTAGAAGTGTTTTGAAATCCAATTACCAGCACAAATTTAATTTGTTGCTGCACTCGAAAAAGTTGAAAACTTGGCAAACAGGCACAGACACAATCGCACAACGTCACACGCTTTCAGATAGGCTATGAAAATTGTTTAGCTGCAGTAAAAGCAACGCTACGCCGCCAACCCAAAGGCCAGTCCCAAAATCCGAGAAACCCCTAATGCGAAAAAAGCGGGCGTTGGCATCATCAAGTGGTCAGAACAATAAATAGCAGCAAAGTTTTATTTGAAAAAGGTTTTCGTTTTTTCAAACGGTCATACTTGTATTTTTATTAATTGTATGTGTGTGTCTGTGTGTGTGTGTGTGTGTGTGTGTAGGTGTTGCTGTTAGGTGTTGAATTATGAGCAAAGTTTGTCGTTGCAAAAAAAAAAAAAGTAGTACAAGCCATGAAATTGTTGGCCAATTGAAGCTGCCAGGCGCCTATAAAAACAATCTGGCCTGCTTCAAAACACGTTACCTGGCCGCAATAAACTGCGGCGCGCAACCAACTTGCTCACTCAGCCATTGCCAACTGGGAGTGTTTATGTGTGCGTGACTTCAGTGCTGTGTCTGTGTGTGCGCTCGTGGTGAAAAACGTTTGGCAAAAAACACGATTTTTTGTTGTTGTTTTTTTTTGCCTTAAATGCCTTACTCCCCACTGTACTGTTGTTGTACTGAGTTGTTTGCTCAGCATTTTGCGTCTGGTTTTCATTACGCTTAAGAGCATCATTGCCTTTGGCTTTCACTTGTTGTTGCTTGGTCTGCCATTAACATTGACTGCTCTTAACATCTGTTAGCTTTAACATAATGTTAACTATAGAATATTGCCCTGCGGCCCAGCCGCGCTCTGTCGCTGTCGCTGTCTTTGTCTCTGCTCATCTAATTGCCTCTCACAGACGGCAACAAAAATTTGTTAGATGATTGGCCAAAATGTGACTTTGTTGTTGTTGCTGCTGCTGTTGTTGCTGTATACATAGTTTATTATGGCCAGAGCAATGAGTTGACGCTATTTACACGCATGACAGCTCAAGTTTCTGTGGCACTCTTTTTGATGATTATGGCTGGCCATGGAGAGTGCCCTCAAGATAATAATCATAAAATTTGCAAAAAAAAAATAAAAAAATTGAAAGAAAAATCTAAAACGGATGACCTTTCGTTTATCCCGTGCCGTGAGTCTGTCTGTGTTTGTGAGTAAACTTTTTTAATAGCATTTTAAAGGCGTTTGGGATTGTGCCTTAACTTTTATAATATGATTGAAGATTTGTTTATATTAACTTTGAAATCGAGTTTTCTATGCGCAAGGGAATTAAATGTCCCGAAATTATATGCTATAGTAGGTTTTTGTATAAGAACACATTGATAAAAAGCATTAGATTAGCTATCTATTAACATAAACAGTCTGTATAGTACAAATGTAAGTCTTCCAAATGTCTAAATTACTTGCGGCCTTTCTTGCCTTTTATCCTTTATGTATAGTAATGAAAGATAAGTTATTTTCTTAAAATAAAAGTCAAGGCAATTGTCAATACGCCAACACTGTAGAAATATTTAACGATCGATAGAAGGTATGTGAGAAAAATTTATGAAATGCTTTGAAATTTTTTAAACCAAACTCGAAGCAAGGTTGACCGCTGGCACTATAAATATATTGAGAAATCGGGTGATATGAACTCATGTAATAATACAAAACCAAATTCGAGATTCGTAGTTAAGACAAACAATTTTGTCCGATTTAAACGCATCGTTATTTCGGTTGTTATCGCTTTATTTCCTCTCTTTTAGAGTTCATTTAAAGTTGAGAAGGTACAATTTTTTGGAATGGAAGTGATCTCGAATTCGGCTTATTTACAAATTATTCGAATCTAAGCAATCGAGTTGATAAGCGGAAAGTCGTAGACAAACAATAGAATATAAAAAGGAGCAATAAGAGGCGTGTTCAAAAAGTATCGCGAATTTTGAATTTTCGAGGGCTACGTATATTCGAATTTCGATTTGTTTGTGGAGTTATGTTGGTACTCATGTCCCTCACTTATGCCGACCAGGTCGGCCATTTTGAATGTTTACTTAATTGTGGACAGCAGCTTTGCTGGCGCGTGTTTTGGCTCGTCTTCGATTTTCACCTGTTCATAAAAATGGATCAAAGAACCTGTATAAAATTGTGTGTGAAAAACGAAATTAAGTGGTGGATGCATTCCGAATGTTGACTGTGGCATACGGAGAAGCTACCTTGAACCGAAGCAACGTTTATCGGTGGTACAAAATGTTCTCTGAAGGCCGAGAAGATGTGAATGACGAAGAGCGTGCCGGACGCCCGAGCACTTCAACAACAGACGAAAAAATGGATGAAGTGTAGAAAATGGTATTGGCCAATCGTCGAATCACCGTAAGAGAAGTTGCTTAGGACCTAGACTTATCGATTGGCTCGTGCCATTCGATTTTTATCAATGAATTGGGCATGAGATGGGTCGCCGCGAAATTCGTACCAAAATGGCTCAATTTCGACCAAAAACAGCATCGCATGAACATTGCTAATGTGATGCTGGACTCTGTCCGCGACAATCCAAATTTGCTCCAGAGGGTCATAACTGGTGATGAATCGTGGGTTTATGGTTATGACATGAAAACTAAAGCTTAATCATCTCAATGGAAACTGCCGCACGAACCAAGATCGAAAAAAGCGAGCCAAGTTCGGTCAAATGTGAAAGTTTTGCTTTCAGTTTTCTTCGATTACAGGGGCATGGTGCATCATGAGCTCTTGCCACAATAAGGAATATTACCTGCAAGTTATGCGCAATTTGCACGAAGCAATCCGCCAGAAACGACCAGATTTGTGGAAGAACAAAAATTGGCTTTTGCACCACAATAACGCTCCTGCTCACACATCGTTGCTTGTGTGCGACTTTTTGGCCAAAAATAACACACTAATGATGCCGCAGCCACCGTATTCCCCAAATCTGGTCCCCTGTGACTTTTTCTCGTTCCCTAAACTGAAGAGGCCCATGAAAGGACGACGCTACGCTATGATTGACGAGATAAAGACGGCATCGAAGTAGGAGCTGAACAAGATTAAAAAAAAAGATTTTTTGAAGTATTGGAAAAACCGTTGGCACAAGTGTATAATATCTCATGGGGATTACTTTGAAGGTAACAAAATAGATGTTCATGAATGAATAAAAAAATTTTGAAAAAACACAAAATTCGGGATACTTTCTGAGCACACCTCGTATATTGAGAAATCAAGTGATATGAACTAAGATTCGAAGTTAAGACAAACAATTTTGTCCGATTTATACGAATCGTGATTTCGGCTATTATTGCTTTATTTGCTCTCTTTTAGAGGTTACAGTCATTTAAAGTTAAGAAGTTAGAATTTTTTGGAATGGAGGTGATCTCGAATTCGGCTAATTTAGAAATTATTCGAATCTAAGCAATCGAGTTGATAAGAGGAAAGTCGTAGACAAAAAATAAAATATAAATAGAAGCAATACATTTATCTGTAGTTTTTAACAATAGACTCTTTTGCATCGTTTATATGATTTAAAGAAAAGTCAACCTAGTTTTTATTATTAATCTAAGACAAGTCACCGCTTCAATTGTAGAAACTTCAGCATTTAAAAACTATATTTGCATTTATTATATAAATGTAGATTCTAAAAGAGTTGATTAAAAGGTTGATTACCTTCGGCTCTATTCCAACGAGAACTCAAAGTTTATGCAATGCAATAAATTTGCCTTCTCACAAATAACTTACAAACTGTTTGAATCAATTTAATTTTTTTGACAACACTTCGACTTAATTCTTTTGCGGAATACATTACTATGTTCTTGCTTTAGCCAGAAAATGATTAATAAATTTGCTGACACAAAATATATTTTTTTTGGTTCGTTTTATAAAAACTGAAGTACCAAACATGCTTTATTTATCCTGTATCTTTCTATTAATATCTGCAATTTCATTTCGATAAATTCCATTCACAAGTTCATTTCAGTTTCAGTATATTCTTCTATGTAACGCGCAACTGCAATTTATTGGGGCAACATTTTTATTGTTGGCTTTTATTGTTACCGATTATTGTTGAGTTCGCCCACTGACCAAGCCCCCCTCTCACAGCCACACACAAATACAAACGGCTCCATGCCATATTTGTATTAGTTTTCGTGAATCTGTGTGTCTGTAGATACAGCTGCTGCCACCTAATTGTTGGCGTTTTGAAAACTGAGAAGTTGTCTGCTATTGCCACTGCGGCTGCAGGCAAATAACAATTGTTTCACTGACAGGAATGCCTCGATGCGCATATGGCCACCCATAGAGCTTAGAGCTGGAAATTGGAGCTGGAACTGGGTCCACTATGTATATATAGCCGTTCTATAGTTGGTTGAGACAGTCGGCACGTTCCCTATGCAACTTGAAACTGGCTCATATTGTGGCCCAGAACCAACTGGGCTGGCTGGCTGGCATACAAAAGGCTATAATTTCTGAACACTGGCTAGAAGCGACTGCTGCGAATCCGAGACTCTCGGCGCTTAAACACAATGCCCCACTAAATTACAGTTAATGTTTATTTCTTTGCCCCAATGCCAGCCGGTTGGTCAGACAGACGTTGAGACGGGCGGCGGACGTACAGACAGACGTAGAGACGCATGTATCCTGTTCCAAGTACGGTCGTTGGTCCTTGTTGCTAGTCGCAGCTTTTCTATGCCTTTTGCCTTGGCCAAGCTATTTCTTTGTTTATTTTACTAATCTTTTTTAGCAGTTTCTCGTTTGGCATTCCATGTTGTTACTGCATTTCGATTGTATCTGCCATTTTACTATTGGCTTGGAATTTAGTTTGTTGTTTGCTTTGCTTTGCTTTGCTTTTCTCCGTCTTCCTATGCTTTGTTTTATTTTCTTCAGGCAGCTCTTCGTTTTAGTTATTGTAAGCATTGTCTTGGACAATGGTTTATTGAGTTATGGCTTGCATGCGGATATCCGCCTCTCTATCACAGACACACACACACACACACAGACACGCTCGCGCACGTACACTTAGGTACACACCAATACATAGATGTGCGCTTTGTGCTTTATGTTGCATGACGTTTAATTCGTTTGGGCTTTGGCAGTCCAGGCTACCACAGTAGCAACTAAACCAACTATGGTTTATATAACTTTATTATTGGCTTCATTGAAGTGCTGCCACGCCTGTTTTTAGAACGCCTTTGTTGAGCTTATGCACATGTATATTGGCATCATGCGAGGGCTAGCTGAATAGTATTTGGCTAAGCCACAAAAATTATGAATGCAACTTTTTTGTTGTATATATTTTTGAGAGCCGATTGATAACTGACTCATTTGAAATCCTTTTACAAAAACAGACAACAAATAATAGGATCAAAAAAAATTTTTTGAAAGAGGACCAAAAAATGTCACATCTACAATATAATAATTATTGAGAAATTGTTTTTGAAGCTTCTTCTTTTAAGCCTCTTGATATAATTTTCTGCATGGAGCGGATACTTAGACTCGAATGTCTAAGGAGTTGCAGCAAGTTCGAACTTATTTAGTACCATCCGGAACCAATGATAGGGCAAAAGTCAGTGTTTTGAAACGTATGGATATGCAATCTATTCATACGAGCACTCATAGCCGATATGCAGATCTAGATCTCTTGCAGCGTGGTAGGAGTGAGCCGATATTTTTTTGCCACTTTACGCTGCCAGTTTTCAAGGGGCTTGTCTTTATGTGGTCTTGTGTTTTTATATAAGGAAGCTGTCTGCCGAATAGATGCTTCTTCTGCAAGCATGTTAAGGAAATCAATTCACCGATTATGCTAAATATGGGGTACTCATCATAAAGCCCGAAACCAAGTAACAGTGCTTACAATGATTTTTATTTGGGAATCAATGCTGACCTCTTTAATTTCGTGATGGAGGGGGTATTGCGGAAGGCCGGTGTACATCGCAATGGCACTATTTTTTACAAGAGTGTCTAGCTTCTTGCATACGCGGATGATATCGATATCATCGGGCGTTGTAAGCGAGATGTTACTGCTGCATTTTCCGCAATAGAAAAGGAGTCAGCGAAAGTGGGTCTAGCGGTTAACGAGGGCAAGACGAAGTATATGCTGTCTACGAACAGGAACGCTCGGCGTCTGGGCTCCCATGTTGTAGCGGACCGCTATACTTTTGAAGTGGTCAAGGAATTCACGTACCTTGGCACAGCCGTTAACACTGAAAATGACATCAGCCTGGAGATAAAGCGGAGAACTACATTTGCCAATAAGTAAGCAGATGTGCAGCAGAGACCTCTCTCGAACGACAAAAGTAACACTCTACAAGACGCTCATCTTGCCCGTGCTCTTATACGGCGCAGAAGCATGGGTTGTGTCACGGACAGATGCAGCTGCTCTTGGGGTGTTTGAGAGGAAAATTCTACGCAAAATCTTCGGTCCCGTACGTTTTGAGAAAGGCTTTCGCATACGGATGAACCACGAGCTGTACGAGCTCTACGACGACATGGATGTTGTCCAGCGTATCACAATACAACGTCTGCGCTGGCTCGGCCATGTCGTACGTATGGATAATGATGCTCCAGCGAAAAAGGTATTCGAAGCGAAAGCCGACGAAGGAAGACGGAGGGGACGACCACGACTCCGATGGAGAGATCAAGTGGAGGAGAACCTATCCTCCCTTGGTATTTCTAATTGGAGAAGGCGCGCGCAAAGCAGAGGCGCCTGGCGAGAGCTGCTGAGGTCGGCCGTAACCCGAGAGCGGATTGTAATGGCCATACGATGACGATGATGAATCAATGCTGAATAAAACCAAGGAAAGTTAATCAGGTAACAAGATGCTGGCAACATTTTTTTTTTATTGCCCCTACGTGATGCAGACTTCCACGAACTCAATCGCTATTGCTTAACTATATGAAAAGGATTTGGTATACTCTAGATTATTTTCTCAAATTTGAAGCATATTTCTTTCTCAAACGAATTGACAAAACCTTTTTTTATGATTACATTTAACAATCCAAAGATTGTTTTAAAAAACTAGCCCTATTACTTTTCAGTCTGCCCTCGTAAATATGCAGCATTTCAGTTGTTCAAAAATTTATGTATAATATTTTCTTATCAGTTTCCTTTTTCCGTGTTGAAATATTATACTTATAGCATTGTTATAAAGCATTGTATTGTACTTACCATTGCCCAGAATAAATTTATTTTGTAATAAAACAATGCTTCTGAAACTTACCTGCAAGAAAAGAAAGACAAAATATAAATGATTAGTTAGATTACCAATGAAAAGTTTATTCTGAAAATATTTTTCATTATTTAACATTTTTGTATATGCAATTGGCAGTTAGTTTATTTGGTATGTAAATTCCGAGCATTGGAATACTGTAGTTAATTAAACAAAATTTCGAAAATATTCCTTTTTACTCTTGTTAGAAAGTATCAAAGTTTTTCTCACATTTAAATTGTTTTATTTGAATATTGACAAGCTTTAATTGGTTGTTTAAATAACAACAATTTTATTTTAAAAAATTTTGTAGTATTTCAATCATGTTCAACTGCTTGAAATCATTTTGAGCATGGGTTTTATTATATGCTGGCGCGTTTTATTCCGAAAAGTAGAGTGTGAACTGAAAAATGTGTATAGACTGTATACGTATAAGCGGATTACACAGCTACAAAAAAAATTTTAATTGGATAGATCTGATTGCTTATTTTAATTACAACCTTATTATTTCTCCTTAACTTGTAAATAAGTCTTTTTGAAAAGTTTGAAAAGCTGGAGCTAATAGGCTAGATTTTTAAAAAATCATAGCATACTTTCAGGTGCTACCTTTTATATGATTGAAAACCAGACGCCATGGCGGTCAAAACGAGTGCAACAAACGCGAAAGGATGAAAGACTGTTTTCTATATATAAATAAATTTCTAATATGTACAGTAGGTTAGGTTAGGTTAGGGCGGCAGTTGGGACCGACATCCCAACTCACTTAGGCCAAATATGTACAGTAAATATATAACAAATAAGTGCTTAGCCTGGAAAAAAATTGCACTATGGAATGTCTCTTGACTGATGTTTAAAGGACTACCAAAAAAATCTTTTAATCGAAATGACGATGTTCATATTTCTTGCCGTAGAGGGCGTGAAAGTGATTAAAAAATAGTTTTTCATCATTTTGGCCGTGTATAAAATAAGTTGTAGAACCCAACAAATACCAAACAACAATGGTCTGTGCGATAAGGTAATCTTTGCCGGTTTGCTTTCGAGAAGGCGGATGAGTAAGCCAGGAATGGATCGACACTTCCAGGTTACGAATATAAAAAAGTACCCTGAAATGGGTAGAGATAGTCGGAACTCTGGCAGAACTAGAATGGAACACTACGTCCAATTACCATATCTCCCAAGCACTCTGGTCACGGCATAACCAAGAGCGCACATACTGCAATATCACAAGAACAAGACAAAGAAGTTGGAAGGAGTTGTAACTAGGCACTGATAGGCCTCGAAGTGTAACCAAATTCGACCGCTCGCGCAGCTGACGCACGGGCATCAGCTGTCTGTAAGTTAGCTAAATGACAGCTTAGAGTATTGTTTACAAGCGCACGAAAGCATTTTGCCGTGAGTAAACGCGAAAAAAAAAATCAGCAATGGATTTCAAACGTAATAGTGTAGTTTCATTATATTTAGCTGGAAAATCACAACCAGCGATTGCTCGTGAGCTCGAACACCTTAAAGTAAATAAAGTTTTCGTTTATCGCACCATAACTCGTTAGAATGATACTGGTAGCATCGCAAAACGTCATGGAGGTGGTCATCAAAAGACTGCAACGTCACGTGAGATGGTTCAAAAAGTGAAAAAGCGACTTGAGCGAAATCCCCGACGAAGTGCCAATTAAATGGCGAAAGAACTGAAAATATCTGACCGTAGCATCCGTCGCATACTGAAAAATGATCTCAAGGTCAAGCCTTACAAGATCCAAAAGGCACATGATCTCACACCGAAGCAGCAACAAGTCAGACTTGAGAGAGCGAAGGAGTTGCTTCGCTTGGCCGAAAGCGGTCAATTGCCGAACATTGTGTTTTCTGACGAGAAAATTTTTCCAATTGAGCAATTCGTAAACTCTCAAAACGATAGGGTTTACTTGAGGGACCGTTCATATGAGAATTTGAGTCATCGATTGGCCACCAGGAGGCAGCACCCGCCACAGATAATGGTTTGGGCCGCTGTAACCGCAGATGGGCGCTCGTCAATCGTTTTCATCGAGCCTGGCGTCAAGGTTAATGCGCAATATTATCGGGAAAGTATTCTGGAGGTTGCTTTGAAGCCGTGGGCAGACAAACATTTCGGTGGCAGACCATGGACGTTTCAACAGGACTCGGCACCGTCTCACAAAGCTCGAGTGAACCAAGAATGGCTGAAAAAGAACGTTCCGAACTTCATAACGTCCACACAATGGCTCTCGAATTCACCAGACGCGAATCCGATGGATTATTCTCTTTGGGCCATTTTGGAGAGCAAGGTCCGAACTAAAAGATACAACAGTCTCGAGGCGCTGAAAAAAGCCATTGTCCACGAGTGGGCCAAAATACCTGCAAGTCACATTCGGGCAGCTTGCGATTCATTTTTGGACCGTCTCAAGGCCATAGTGAAGGCAAAAGGTGGCCATATTGAGCGAAAGTAAATTGTTTCTAAATTTCGTATTATTTTTACACATTTTGTACCTTGAATTGAGTAAAGGTAATTTTCCAAAATGAATTTATGGCCTTTTTAATTGGTTACACTTCGAGTGCTGGACCCTGT